>JADMLD010001142.1:0-44810 GCA_017589585.1 Phylloscopus whistleri | reverse complement strand
TTCAGCTTTACCTGAAGTCTTCGGTGGAGGGGTGTGTGCCACGGCGCTGCCGGCACTGCCATCCCGCCGGCGGCTCCCTGCTGCGCGGACCTGGAATCCAAGTGATTCCCGGGATTAAGTTTACAGGCGTGACACGCAATAGGGAACAGGGCTGCAGCAGGGAAAAGGCACGGCCCGAGGGCGAATAAAAGCAGGAGCAGGGAATCGGTGCATTATGGGAGGGAAAGAATCTCACTGGGGAGAGAGAGGAAGGGAGGTGGAAATAAAGGGAATTCAGGGAGCTGGGAAGGGCCAAGGCCTGGGTACGGCCTCCCCGCGGGGGAACCCGGCGCCTCACCTGCGGTAGCCATAGAGACCGTGGTAGGTGCAGCCGTGCCGCTCCGACCGCCGCTCCTCGCCCGCGCCGCCGCCCTCCTCGCTGCTCTCCAGCTCCCGTTCATCGCCGTCCGGCAGCGCCGGGAGCATCGCGGCCGCGGCCCCGCCTGTGCCGCGGGGAACCACCGGGCCGCGCCGCCGCCCCGCCCCGCCGGGTGTGCCGTGAACCCGCCCCGGGGCCCGGAGCTGGGAGGAGCCTTCGGAACGCACGGGCCATACCCTCACCCACGGGGGGCGGTACCGAGCCGTGCTGGAATGGCTCCGGTTGATGCAGCCCCTCTGTTTGTGTAATGCACAGAAAAATGCAATACAGGCGCCGCAGTCTCTGTCTCAGTACACGTAATCCTTCGAAAGCCGGTCACTGCCTTAACGGCAGGACCTGCTCAAATCACATCTTAGAATCTTAGAATGGTTTGGATTGGAAGGGGATTTGGCACGATTAGCCATGCTGTCTGCTTTTAAAAAGTTCTGCTTCTGAAATAATTTTTCCTTGCTAGAACAGCACATTTATTAAGTGTATATATACCCCTTGTGGCTACCGGGTAGTTACAGAATCACAATCTGAGAATTGTTGGGGTTGGAAGGGACTCTGGACATCATCCAGTCCAACTCCCCTGCCAAGGCAAGGTCACCTGGAGCAGGTGAGACAGGAACACATCCAGGTAGGTTTGGGATGTCTCCAGAGAGGGAGACTCCACAATCTCCTTTTGCAGACAAGGCCCATAGGGAGCAGCTGTGACCCCGAGCTGCAGCAGGGCCACTGCAAAGGGTTGGACGTGGCTGATGGCTGGACTTGATCTTACAGGTCTTTTCCACCTTAATGATTCTGTGACTCTCTTCTAAGCAGCTGGTGGACCTGTGGTGAGCTGGAGAGCCATAGGGTAAACACAGACATACGCCCCTATGGATTATCACTATAACAGAGGAATCAGCCCCCAGCCAGGTGCAGGTAACTGAGGACAGTGATGGCTCAACACATTTAAGTTGGTTTTACTCGCGGTGCCGGGCTCCTCCACATGCCATGGCCTCGCTGTCAGCACCCAGCAACACAGGCACAGCCAGCATCAGAACACTGCACAGAGCAGCCAGCTTCTTGCCCAGTAACAGTTTCTCTGTGACATTAAACATGAAGATAAGCAACAGTTTAGGTTAGGAGGAAGCTCTTTACTCTGAGAGTGCTGAGGCCCTGGTACAGACTGTCCAGAGAACAGTTGTGGCTGCCCCATCCCTGGAAGTGTTCAAGGTCAGGTTGGACAGGGCTTGGAGCAACCCGGTCTAGTGGAAGGTGTCCCTGCCCATAGCAGAGGGGCCGAACGAGATGGGCTTTAAGGCCCCTCCCAACCCAAACCACACCGTCACTGTTTCCGTGACACACTCAGGTGCCCCAAGCAGACTACTCATAGCCCAGACTGGACAAAATGGCGCCGGCGCCCTGAGGCGTCACGGGACAGCCCGGTGGGGGCGACCGCGAGCGCGTCACGTGGGCGCCCCCCCTCCCCCAGCCTGCTGGCGCGGTGTATTCTGGGAGTTCGGAGGCCGCAGCGGCGCCTGAGGGAGCTCGGCCGCCATTTTGTGCCTCTCGCTCGGTCCGGGGTGGCCGCGCGGTCGCTGCGTCTCTGACGGAGCGCTCGGCTCTCCTGCTTTGTAAGTCAGGGTGACGCCGCCATGGGTCGTAAGAAGAAGAAGCAGCTGAAGCCTTGGTGCTGGTATCCTTTTGTGTGGGACGCGGCGGATGCGGAGAGCTGGGTGGGGGAGGGGAGCGGTGCGGCCTGGCGCGTTCGGGGCTCGGTCTCGTTCCGTTTCGTCCCGAGATGGGGCTCAGCCCTTCTCCCCACGCTCGTTACGGTTTGTCTCGGTGCTCGACCCTGTTCCAGCCCTGCGTTCTTCGGGACGGGGCCCGGTCTCTGCCCTTCCTGTGCTCCCTCCTTCCCGCACGGCCTCAGGCCCGCTCCCGTCGCCCTCGCCGAGGCCGCGGCCTCCCGCCCGATCCCTAAAGCCGGGACGGCGGGAAATGGAGAATGGTCTTCATCTCTCTCGAGGGAGGATATTAAAGAGAGAAAATCTTGCTACTGATACGTACATTTATTCACGGAGGGGTTGAGATATGGTTAAAAGAGGATTTTTGAAAACTTTTTTTTTTTTTTTGTTCTTGACGGGGGGGCTTTCAATTTGTAATTGCTGCATCATGATCAGGTTTAATTTTTCAGTATCCAGAAATACTGGTAGGTTTCCATTTGATCCCTCCTTCAGAATGTGCTCACTTTTGTGGAGTGGTTACACATTTACGTTTTCTCTTATGTTTCTGTCCTCTCGAATTGTTTAATAAAGAAATTTAAAGGTGCTCCGAGGTATTTTACTGTTTTGTCTTGGAAGGCATCCGTGCTTATTTTAGACATTCATTTGTTTCACCTTTTGGTGGAACCAAGGGACGCATTGTGTTAGCAGTGTTAACATTTTCTTAATAATAAATAGCAAACGTATATTTGTCTCACCTAAGAAAACGTGTGGGGTGTTTGCTGAAGTATCAATGCTGACCCACAGAATGGAAATGCAGTTTGCATCTTCTGTTACACAGATGTCCAAGCAGTTCTTTGCTTAAAGTATTTCTTTTTAAAAGCAGGGCATTTTTCAGTTACTGCAGCAAATTATGATGTGTCATAAAAATTGATAGCTGGATAACTGGAAGAGAAAGGGAATTTTTAACTGAAACCTTTGTTCTCTTTTATGATTGTTAGTTACTGGTGATTGATTAAAGAGGCACTTCGGAGTCATTTGCATTATTTCCCTTTTGCTGATTTCAAGCCTTTTTTTCCTTCAATGCTGTAGCAGCGTTCACACCCTTGAAAAGAAGAGTAGGTAGGGCTTAAGTCATTAGTCAAACAATATGGAATCAAGTGGTGATTGTGATAGCTTTTGTACCTGTGTAAAGAGGGGTGTGCTGGATCAGTCAAGGGAGTTTGATTTCAGACATCCATGAAATATTTGTCACCCTTTGAATGCCCAGAGATGCTTCTTGTGCCTTTCTTCTGCTTCAGGAAAAATCACACTGGTGCTAATTACCTTAGTCCTGTCTAAAAGGTCACTTGCAGTATTAAATGTTTCCTTAACAGTCCTTACTAGGTATTGTAATAGGGATTTTGATGATGAGAAAATTCTTATACAGCATCAAAAAGCAAAGCACTTTAAATGCCATATATGTCATAAGAAACTGTACACAGGACCTGGTTTAGCTATACACTGCATGCAGGTAAGGAGTTTCAGATTGACATGAACTTTTCTTTATACTATCTAAAATTAAATGAAGTGTTCTTAAGAGGGTGCTGGGTCAGGGCTTCTAGAGTCTTTAAAACTGGTGAGAAAAACACAGCCATGGCCTGTTTGCAGCACAGGAGTCCTGCTGTGTCAACAGTCAAACAGCCTCTGCAGTAGAGGTCTTTGTCAAGAGTTTTGTAGGAGCGAAGGAATTGTGCTGTCTTTGTTTTTCTAAGTTTATGTCAGCTGGTTTTAGGGGTAATAGTAGTTAGGAAGCACAGATCAAGAAAATGCTTGGCCAGAGAGATTATTCCCATTAAGGATGTTCCTTTTCTGTCTTGAAGAACACAGAGAATTTACCCTGAATTGTGGTCAGCAGGATTTGTGTGTTACTGTTTTGGTTTTTTTTTTCTTTAGGTACATAAAGAAACAATAGATGCTGTTCCAAATGCTATTCCTGGAAGAACAGACATTGAACTGGAAATCTATGGAATGGAGGGCATTCCAGAAAAGGATATGGAGGAACGGAGGAGGTTACTTGAACAAAAAACTCAGGGTAAGGTGTAATGTGGCTGCTTGTCTGTGATTTCCCTGCTGTGTTCCTTACTCAGCTGTGGGACTCAGTGAGGTGGGATTTAATGCTCTCTCTCACAGCAATTTGCCAGCATGTGGGAGGCTGGGAGGGATTTTTTTCTTTCCTGTTCCTGTCAGAGCAGCTGCAACAGTTACCTAATGAATGTGGGCATGGTCATTTATTTGTGAGAGCAAGGGGAGGAAAGGCTAGAGGTAAAACTATCCTGATGATTCCCAAATGCTTCAGCTTCTTTGCTGTTCAAAGATGCCTTTGGTTGAACTGCTTTGGTTTATGCTGGACAGCTTGACACTGACATGAGGGCAGATCCCTCTGGGTTCAGGGTCATGGCAGTGTGAGTCATGTCCCTCCCCTTTGATTTGTGGCTGTGGGTGGGTTCACACAGCATTCTTTCTTTGTATTTCTGTGACTTTTTCAACACTGACAGGGTTTGAATTTTGCTATTAGCTAATTTTACAGAATATAGTTTGTGTCGTTTGACCATATGCATTGTACTGTCTGCAGAGAGCCAGAAAAAGAAACAACAGGATGATTCTGATGAGTATGAAGATGATGAATCTGCAGCTTCAACTTCATTTCAACCTCAACAGGTTCAGCCACAGCAGGGGTACATTCCCCCAATGGCACAGCCGGGTTTGCCTCCTGTGCCAGGTGCACCAGGGATGCCTCCAGGTGAGAGGCTGTGTTAGCTGGTTGCTGAAAACCTCAGTAGAAACATGAATTGCTGCTTGTATACATGAGTAATAATCTGCCCTTTTAACACTGGGGTCACAGAATGGTTCTGGGAGGTACAGATAAGCAGTTTCTTAATTTTCTTCCCCTGTTCTGTGCATGAGCACCTCTTCCTTGGTGGACTAGATTCAGGTACCTACTGCTGGCATGTAGATTGAAGGCCTGTGGTAGTAAGACAGATTAGTGCTTCAAACAGAAGTCTACCCATGGTGCTTGTTCATGGTGTTGTATAGGGAAACAGGGCAGAAAGGCTGCTGTGTGTCTGGAGACTGCTAACACAGATCAGGCCCTTCGTATGCAGGCCACAGATACAGTGAGGAAAGAATTTTGATCAATGAGTGAAGAATGGTCTCTTCTTGTAATAAGATGTCTTCTTTGGAGACCGCTAAAAAAATCCACAGTCTTGCAGGGCTGAGGACAATCAATCAAAGTCAAATTTGCAGATAACATTTGTATTGCACTGTTTGTAAGCAATATTTCAAAAGCCTATCTTTTACAACTTCATGTAAAGCATTTATCCAGTGTAAACTTACTAGATGACATTTGCTAGCAACTGTGTGTTGTCAGAGTTGTTGAAAATTTATTTTTCTTTTAAGGTATACCCCCATTAATGGCAGGTGTTCCACCTATGATGCCTGGAATGCCTCCAGTTATGCCTGGAATGCCACCTGGGTGAGTAGCAAGAAAAATTTAGTATTACGTGTTCATACTGTGCATTTTTAACTGTCACAGAAAAAGTAAAGCTAATTAAAAAAAAATACATAGGGAATTGTGGACTCTGTAACCTAAATATTCAGACTGACCAAAGAGCTGGATGACTGTAAACCAACATGTAAAATATGGCCAAACTGAATTTATGTATAAAGTATCTTACCTTTCTCCTGACTTAATAATTGTTGAGTAGTAGTATATTAACATAAAATTTTGTTGTGTTGGTTTAGAGCCTTCTGTGAGCCACTATTCCCTTGTGTATTGCACATATGTTGTGCATCTGATTATCAGTCATCAACATAACAGGAAAAAAGTACTGGATAGTGGATATTTTTCTTGTATTTTGGGCAAAAGATGTTGGTTTTTATGCTTGTTTGGGGTTGACACCATACCCTATCACAATGTGTTTGGAAATTCACAGTTAGATTTTTGATTTTGTCATAAATTTTCACAGATTACATCAACAGAGAAAATACATGCAGTCATATTGTGGTGGAAACATGTAAGCATCTCATTAATGTAATTCTAGGTACATTCATTATGCCATTTTATGTCATGTTTTTGATAAGCTGGAAACTGTTTTACTGAAAGCCTGAATATTGCCTAAGAATTTGGGGAAGGTGTCTAGTTAGGTTTTGTTACTGTTTAATACATGAAAGTTTTATGCTTTTATCTAAATCAGTGTTACAAAACTGTATGTGAAATGCATTCGACAAAATATGAACCAAATAGACCCTTAGAGACTTAAAGCCTCTCTTGAACTGGAGATTGAACAGCTCCATGGGCTCGATACTTCACACTGCAGGACATTCTGCAGGAGCTCAGTTTAATCTAAACTTCATGTTCACTGAGGTGAAAGCTCGTTCTCTTCTGAGACATAAATATTGATTGAACAGTCTTTGAATTTAAAAATCGTATCATGGTTGAACATGGTGTGGATGCTCATCAGAACTTTAGCTTTTTTGGGTGGAAACTCAACAGAATTTAATCAGGTTATCTGACAGTCCTCGTGAAATTCCTTGCTAACTTCAGGTGAATGTTATGTCACCTCTAAAAACACAAATGAATTTGCCAAAACTTCACTGCATTTCATTTTGGGAGGAGAGGGTGATGTTGCATTATCCTTTTGTCTATTTTTATCTAAAATTTTGCTTACTTAACCTGATTAACTTTTGCTTAAAAATGACCAAAGGATTAGGAGATGGGAAGCAACTTTGGTTTTAGTGTGACACCAGTTCTAGCACTATCTGCAGTTTCTCAGGAAGTCATTCTTCTGGGGCAGCAGGCAGTGAGTGAGCATCCAGCACTTGTTTTGGTGTCTGCTGGGTGGCAAGACACATTTTGCCTTCTCCAACCAAAAATGGGAGGACAGGTCTGTGTTCCCAGTCATTGCTGCTTCTGCAGTGGTTGTTCCTGTGTAGCAGTGGTAGATGAGTTGAGAGCAGAAATCAGACTTTCCAGGATGAAAGCTCACCTGCTCATGGGATTTGATCTGAAAACAGCAGTGGTGGAGGTGTCTTGACTGTCATACAAACAGAAGCTGCTTCTTAGTGGGGTTTTGGTTTGTACTGGAGTGCTGCACATCAGCTTATCTTGCTCACTAAAGTAATAAACATTCCTTTATTTTGTTTCCCCAATCTGTTTTTAAATGTCTGCAAAAATGAAGCAAACTTAAGCTACACTTGTTTGTTCTCTGTAAAGGGCTCCTACATATTCATCTAGGAAGAGAAACCAAAATAATTTTTAATATGAAGAAAAAATATGTTACAGTGAGGACTTCTCATATTAAAAAACCAAAATCCCACTTTATTGTTAGTGTATGGAATGTTTTCTGTAACTGAAACTCCAGAAGCTTTCTTGCCCTATGGTCTCTGCTCTGCTTTTGTCAATATCTTTTGGCTAATTGGACAGCTTTGGGTTATCTGCCAGTTAGTATCAGAGAGGAGTAATAGCAGATGTACAGAGAGTGTAGTGTGGTTGGAGCTAGCTGGTTTTCCTGCATTCAGACTCCATGAGTGTACTGAGATCAGGTTCTTGGAACACTGCTGCAGCTGGTAGTCTGAGAGAGATTTCAAGAGACACTGGTTCTGGAAATCTCATAATAGAGGAAGTGCAATCTTGAGAAATGAAAGTTCAAATAAGTATTTGGGGTGTGGGGTTATGCTTTGGTTTTTTTTCTTGTGGAGTCAGCTGGTTTGGAATTGCCTCTCTTGAGAGCTTCTTGAAATTATTTACTATTTTTTATCTAATACAGGGATGTGCCAATTGTCTTAACACTTTATCATGAGTTATTCATACCAGTGCTCATTTTCCGTTTAATAGGATGATGCCAATGGGTGGAATGATGCCTCCTGGGCCAGGAATCCCACCTCTTATGCCTGGTATGCCACCAGGTAGGTCAGGGTTGTCGAACTCGTACTATGGTGAGAGTTTAATTATATTTATTTATTTTTACTAAGATTTAGGATTTATGTAAAGAACATACAGACTGATGCCACAACCCACCACCTTGATGTGGTTGGATTGCCGCAGAAGCCACTCTTGTGCAGAGGTGGTTGATTTATGGCTTCTAATTATAAATAATTAATTGAGTTTTATATACCATTGTTAAAGTAAAAAATAGAATACAATTTTTTGGTTTTATTGTACTTCCTCACACTATTGTGTTGCCTAGTCTCTCTTCATCCCTTTTGTAAATTAATGTTTGTGGCTGCAGTTGGAAAATAGTAACGACTAAAAATGTGGGAAGTGTTGATGGTTTAGCCAGCTAATGAGCCTGCAGTGTGAAGAAACGTAACTAAAATTTTGGTCTCTTAACATAGCTAGAAAAGATGTTTCTTGAGCTTGTGCAGCTCTTAAGCAGCCCTAAGTTCCCTGGGTGTTCCACATGACCAGCACCTGTGTGGTAATGAACTGAGATTTGCTGATTTGCTTGATGGAACCCATGGGAGCTGTTAACTTCCTACTGACCCTCTCTTAGAGCTCCACGCACACCAAGTGCAGGTGGTGTGGTGACACTACAAAATGTCCCAGTCCACTTCACTGATGACCCCAGCAAAGTGGCAGTTTCTGTCACAGTTCTGGTACTGTTCAGAAATAGTTTAGTCCCTTTTAGATTGTTTAAGTGTCATCCATGCTGTTGGCAGTATAGGTGCAGTATGTCAGAAGCAATTACTGAATTAATTATATTGGTTTATTGAGAGCATAAACTTCATCGTTGTGGCTTTACTAAAAAACAACTTAATCCAGCATTGCTCTGAAGTGTTTGAGGTTACTTACTGCCTGTTCATGGTCATTGACTGTTGACTGCTGGCTTTACCCTTTGTCATGTTTTATTTTAAAACATTGTATTTAAAAATACATCTTGTAGTGGGAAACGGTGTTATAAGGAACCCTGGGAACAGAATTGTCTAAAGGAATGTTTGTGCTTCCTGGAGCCTGATCCGTCGCGCGTTGTTTGTGGTTTGCAGGGATGCCCCCGCCTGTTGGGCCTCGGCCTGGCATGCCTCCAATGACACAAGCACAGCCTGTTACAGCCCCGGGCATTCTGAACCGGCCTCCAGCTCCTGCTGCAACAGCACCAACCCCACAACCTCCAGTCACTAAACCACTCTTCCCAAGCGCGGGGCAGGTAAGGTATCCCAGAGCCTGGAATCTCTTGGATTTCTCAAATTGCCGCTGTGTCAGTACTGCCTGTTTATTATTGAGGAGGTTGAAGAAATGACTGGTTCAGGTTTTTGCTTGAGTTGATGTTTAAGTTTAATTCAGTGTAGTGCTTGAATGAATTTTAAAAGACTCTTTCATTTGTTTTAAAACAGCTGTGAAATTGGACAGAAGTTTTGTAAGCACTGGGGAAGAAAGGAGTAGGCAAAACACTCTTAAATGCCTTTAGTTTGTTGTTTATGAGGGGACTTTGGGTGAAGAGATGTGTTAGCTACAGAAATCTGATTGCATAGAAACCTATCTAAAATTACCAAATCAAAAATCTTGACATGACTTGTTCTCAGCTGTTCTCATAATGGGCTCTCTACTGGTAAATGGATTAATTTATTCTGTAGTCTGGTTAAACATTGCTTGAGTTAGGAATTTTTTTTACTTCAGAAAGTTTAGGAGTACATCAGTGTAGTGAAAAGTTGATTTCAATGTTTTGGGGAGGGAAGTGGGGAATTGATAGTGGCTTGTGACCTCTTCACTTTGAATGCGCTTGTTCATAGGTCCTGGCGTTTTGACTTGTTTTCAAGTACGTTGCAGAAGCCTTTGTAATGTGCTGCTTGCATTTTGGGCTTCTGCAGGGAAGACACATGTACAAAAATACAGTCCTTTCATAAGAAAGGGCTTAGCATAAGAAATCCTTTCATCTGGATACTTTCCACCCATTTGTTTGGAGACTTTTCACTGTTTCCTTTCTTTTATGCTACAGATGGGGACACCTGTCACAAGCTCAAGTACAGCTTCCTCCAATTCAGAAAGTCTCTCAGCATCTTCTAACGCTCTGTTTCCTAGCACAGCACAAGTACGCAGGAAGTCACAGTTTCAAACAAATTGCTTTGCAACTTAACCCTTTGGACCGTTCTGTAAAATCTAAAATTGACTAAACATCTTCAGATAATTTCTGTTATGTTCCTGATTATGTTTAGCTGGTAAAAATGCAGAGTCCTTGATTATGAGATGCATCTTACCAGAAATAGCACCAAAGTGCCCAATTTTTCGTAGTGTGAAAGAATGAAATGTTACATCCTGGTTCTAAAGGGTTAAAAGAGCATGAAAGCAGTTAAATGCATTTTAGTGGGCAGTGGTTAGCTTGATGCATGGTGAAGGCTTTTTAGTTTATGTTGTTTAATATGGCACATCATAATGTAGGGAATTTTAAATTTGCATTATGTGCAAAATGTTAATTTTTTTTTGATTGGGAGTTCAGATAACTGTAAATATTCAGTGACTAGAAACAAAAGCATTCTCCCGTAACTAAGGTTTGCTTTGGAGATTGCTGTGTCTTTAAGAGACAGCTTTGCAAAACAGACTTTTACAGGATTTTTGTAACAGAAGAGTAGGAGAGATGAAATGTTGGAATCTCTAGTGGACCTCTTACCAGCTTCCATTGATTCTTCATTCACAAATAAGATTAAAGTTCTGTAGATAGACATAGTACTTTGTGAAAATACTGCAATGTTTTTATACAGAGAATGCTTAAAGCCCTGATACAATAGAGCTGTCTTAAATGTTTGATTAAAATATTTCTTAAATACCTAATTTTGATGAATACTAGCACTTTGAGCTGTACTCTCAACTAATGGTTGCTAAAATATGGCAATTTGGTGAAAGAATATGAGTTTATACTTAAAGGCTTCTAAAAAATAGTGATTTCAGGAAAGATTTAGGCATTTGCCAAATTCAGTGTTTGAGATAAAATAGTGGGGTGGTTTTTTCTTTGTTTTTCCTTTGTTGTTGTGGCTTTTTACCTGCAAATTTTAGATTTTTCAGTGTGTGTGTGTATATGTGTACATACTGGGGTTTATTTTGTCTTGGTTTCAGTTGCTCTAGTATGCAGTGAGGCTTTACTTTTGTCAAGCTTGTTATAATTATGTATCTCACTGGAACATTTCAGAGGTCTAACAGTCATCCTTTAAGTTTTCTTATGCTTTGAGAAATAAATATTGACCTGTCTGTGTGTTTCACAGGCTGCAGCAGCTGTGCCAGGGCCAGTTGGTACTGATTCAAACCTTTGAATTCCACACCCGCAACAACAACGGAACCCCCCAAACCAACATTCCCTGCTTACACACAGTCTACAGCCTCAACCACTAGCACGACAAACAGCACTGCAGCTAAAGCAGCTACATCTATCACAAGTAAGCCTGCTACCCTCACAACAACCAGTGCAACCAGTAAGTTGATCCATCCAGATGAGGATATATCACTGGTAAGTTAGTACGTTTTCATTGTCTTACTGAAAAATGTGATTTGTGATGATATGGCAGGTTAAATGGAGTTTGATCTGTGCTCTGCATTATGTGTATTTTAGTAATGGTGAGAGTGCAAACCTTGCAGAACAAATGTAACTGAGAGAACTTTGATTGCAAAATGATGACTGGCATATTGCAGTGATCTTGCTGCAGACTAAGCCTTAGTTTTGGTGGTGCTGGGAAATCTCTCAATCCAAAAATACAATTTGGACTTTTACTGTGTCTTAAACTTGGAAGTTAACTAGGTCTGGGTAGTAAGTGTAGAACAAAAGACTGAACAGTTTGAAGTTGTTTTGATGCTATTAACAGCAGTTAGAAATAAGGAATTTATGGATAAAACAAATGAATGTTAAGTACAGTTCAGATACCTTTAGAATTGTGTTTTTTAAGAGTAAAAGGCTTTATTCAGCTGGGGGAAGGGAGAATTTGAGTTCCATGCAGAATGCTTGAATTGGTCTGTATTAAGGAAGAAAGTCTGCAGAAAGGGGGCAGATCCTACTGCTGCTGTGAAATGTTACTAGTAGTCTTTGAATTTGTAAGGTAGTTAAAATAGTTTAGTAATCTACTTTGTTTCACCTCTGTTTACTTGCTTTTGATGAGTTTTAACACAATGTGTTGTGGTTGTCTCTTCTGGTTTTAGGAAGAGAGAAGGGCACAGTTGCCTAAATACCAGCGCAATCTTCCTCGACCAGGCCAGGCTGCCCTGGGTAATCCACCGGTTGGACCAATTGGAGGTATGATGCCACCACAGCCAGGAATTCCTCCACAACAACAAGGAATGAGACCTCCCATGCCACCTCATGGTAATCATAAGTTTCCCAGCTTTGTGTTTTTGAAAAGATCTGTGAAGTTGCCTTATGTTAGCAGGGAGGGGTGAAGATTTTCACAAAAGGCACTTCTCGCTATTTAAAAAAAAAACTTAAAAATTATCCTTTGCATCTTAACTGTTCTGTTTATAGGTCAGTATGGTGCTCATCACCAGGGCATGCCAGGATATCTTCCTGGAGCAATGCCACCATATGGTCAGGGACCTCCGATGGTGCCCCCGTACCAGAGTGGACCTCCTCGCCCTCCGATGGGAATGAGACCGCCCGTAATGTCGCAAGGTGGCCGCTACTGATGCTCCTACTCACTCTCTAATAGGTTTGGAGATTAAACCTTTTCTCATCTTGTGCTGTTAATATAGCCGAGCTTCCGTCAATTAAGGCTTCATTGTGACTTTAAAAAAATAAGTATCTTCCCACATGCAAGGAGCTATTGGACATTCTTATTTTACATGGGAAAATTATTTGGAATATTAACAGGAACTTTTCCTGATGTTGCAATTTATACTGTATGGCTTCTTTTTCATGTTTCATCTAGGTTTTTAGAAGTGAAGTATAGTAAATATGGTTCGTTAAATTGTGAAGGCGCTGGAATTACATGAACATACCACCTTAAAGGCAAGTTCTGTAATGTTACGTTGCTATTTGTGAAATTATGCCTTCACAGCACTTCAAGTGCTGTTGGACTTCATGTCCCCAACATAGTTTGGTGAGGGCTGTAACTGTTCCCAACTACTTGTACATGAAAGTCTGAACTTGTAACAATATTTAATGTATTTAGAGTTCCTCCTGTTCCAGGGTTTAAGTAAATTGACCCACTAAGGTCATGTGACTTTTCTGTACTGTTATAAACTTCATTGTAATAAAAGAGGAGAAAAATTTATATGCCTTTTTATTCGTGACCAGCTGTGGACAACTGCCTGAAAGGTTTGTACAGATGCATGCCTTGGTAGCCATTGGTGTAATGAACACAATTATTGGTGCTGTTTTGATAAAGTCTGACTGAATTCCTTGTTCTAAAAAGTCACTCCTTAGCTGTACATCTGAGGAGACAAAGACCTGTACACTTATTAACTGACTCCTCAAAACTGAGGCTGCAGGAAGCACATCCTAACTCTTGGTTGTAACTTCTTAATGCTTATGTTTTTTTATTTGTGATTTCTTCTCCTCAATAAATTTTAAATGATTTCTAGTCCTGGCACTTGCTTGTAGGATGTGAAAGTGCTCTGAGTACATCCTTAGTGCCATGGTATGTCCCATTAGTTCACTCTGCAACTGACACTTTTTAATACACAAATGGAGATGAATTTTAGGAGACTTTTAGGTGAAGATTTCTAGAAGCTTAGGTGCATGGCACATGGGTGAGTGACTTCCAGTTGATGTATTGAAGTTGACCTGCAAAAGAGAAATGGCAGCTTAACCCCCTTAATGCATAGAAGAGGCAAAGCAGGCAAGAGTAATGTGTTACATGCTGTGTTTTTACTTCAAATGTTCAGAATTTCTTGTTTTGGCAGTCTCTGAAAGGTGAAGCATCTGTAACCGTCTGTTATGTCGTATGATGAGATGTCTGAGCTTTCTTGAGCCATTCAGTGAAGGTTTCTGGAGTAAGAGAACTTTTTATCCAAGAGAGGTCTTCCCTCTATGAATTAGTCATTCCTCTGCTTATGAAAAGTAGAGTGACAAGTTCCTGTTAAGGTTGTAATCAAGTCTGACATCATGTGTTCCTGTGTTACATCTCTGATGAAAATGTAGAGGGAGACTTTTTGGAGGGGAGGGAAGTGAGAGCCTTTTCGGCCTCTTCTCAGCAGGGAAAAAAAAGAGTGGTGAATTTTTCATTTGCAGGTCAACTTTAAATACGTGTTCCAGCCTCAAGCCTTATCTGCAGTTTAATTAATGGGGATATCTCTTGTTTAGGTTAGGGTAGAAGGATCATCAGCATTTTTGTGTTATTCATAGATGTTTTTGTAGATGGTGGAAGTTTTTCACTTAATTATAGTACTGAGCATTACGGATCTGTTTCTTGGAAGTCTTGGGGTATTTTAGCTGCACTAAAGTACTTCATGTGGCTTTATTCTGTACTGTCTCTTAAAAATACAAAAATGCAGTACAGCTAAAATACTACATTGTCTCAGCTTCTGACCTGTGGTCATAGAATGTCTCAAAAGCACTAGAGCATCCAGTGCAATCTAGTTACAGCTGAATGGCCTTAGTTTAACCGTTAAGAATTAATTGCCAGACACTTTTTTTCTGGAGTGTTCAGCAGTTTTAAGACCATAACTCCAAGCCTCTGTTGAGAAGCAGTTCTCTCTGATCACTGGTATCTACTGATCACCTGTCAGATGTGCAGTATTTGGCTTGCAAATGTGCTGAGTGGGCCTTGATGTCAGTTCTTTTGTTAGCTCTTCATCTTGCTTTAGACGTAAGTCTAACAGATAAAACTTGTTTTGCTGAGGCAACACTTCCATACTCTGGGTTTCTTCTGTTTACCTAATTAGGATAATTGCAAAACACTGAGGAGATTTTTACAAGGTCTTACATTTGTCCTTTCTATAATATTACACATAAAATTGTACATTATAAAGTGATCTTTAATACTGCTTGTAAAACTATAAAACTTCTTGCTTTTTCTGAAGATCATATTGGTGCTTTAAGGATGCTTTGCCCTTCTGCCCCAGCCAAGTAAATTCCTTCTCCCTTTCATGTCTTTCTGTAATTTTCCATGTGTTGTTTTCAGACCCCTGCTTTTCCTGGGATAAAACCTTATTGCATGCACTGTTAACTCAGCATATTCTGCAGGTTGTATTAATTAAGTTTCACTCTTTCAAACGGTGAATGTCTCATTCTGAAAATGTTACCATTTTGTAGCTAATACTGCATAGACTTCAAGCTTGAATGCATTTTGAGAATGATCTTTCCTTAGTAGTAATGTTATGAAAATCCCTTGAGTAAGTACTGCCACATATATTTCATTGGTACTTGCATACAAGCAGGTGAACAGTTTTTCTGTGATTTCCACGTGGATACTTACTTTCCTGCTCCTGTCATTCCTGTGCAATGAGAGCTGTGATGTGGCTGCCTTTAGTCTTCAGTTACTCTTGTCTCTTGTGTGATTCTTCTGTAAACAGGCAGGTGTTTCAGTGCCTGTGTTGTCTGTTGGTCCCTGCCTTCATTTCTTTGGATACTGCTTCTTAATTTCAGAGAGTTGGATTTATGGTGCATTTACCCAAAACCAGTAAAACTACTTTGAATGTAATAGTTGTATAAAGACAAATACTTGGTTTGCAGTACCAAGTGTAATCAACATAGCTGTGCCAGCAAAATCCCTGGTGTAATGCAGCCATGAAAACAGGGTTTTGCTTTAGTTAATCTCTTCCTTGAAAGAGATTGCAGAAGCCTTTATGATTACAGAAAAGCATATCTTTTATAGCTGTTGCAGGATTCCAGTGATGTAATTACATAGACAGAAGCTTTGTTTTTTAGTTGTTGCCTAAAGATGCCATGGCAGATCTTGCAGTAAAATTCACACTTGAAAGTGCATTTTGACCTGTCTTGAAATTGCAGTATAATGGAAATGTTGAATACAAAAGATTAGGCTACAAGAAAATTTCAGACACAGGTGGGGAAAAAAGGTTTAACAAAAAACATGCCAGAATTTATAGTATCTAGGATTGTGTGGAAGGTTCTTAATTACTTTATGCATGGTCTCACAATATCGTAATAAGCACCTGATCTTCAGGGCAAAATGGATGAGACTGGCATGAAAAGAACCTTGAAAAAGCCTGAGTTAGTTTTTTAGAAGTCTTTATATAAGTCTTCCATACTGCCATTAGAATGGCCTTCTGCCATTGGCAAAGTTGCTTTAAATAAAATACTACTAAGCTGGCTTATGTAGACTAAAAATTTCTTCTGAAACCTTTGGATTGCTTTTTTTTTCTTCCACAGATGAGATTTTAGGTGCTGATAATGAATTTGAGGCTGGGCTGTTTATCTAGTGACAGTGGATAACTATTCCTCACTCTGTGCATGCATGGGACAATGTAAACAAGCTTCTAGAAACACATTCAGCTGCATCTGCTTTCTGTGGTTTCTGCCAGTATTGTAGTCTGTGGAGCTCTTGAGCAGTACTGACGTAGAACTGGATAACTTACTCTCTTAAAATGTGGATGAAATGGAATGGTATAGATAACCTACAGTTACTTTATGGGAATCAAAGAATTCTGGATACAGGATGAAAACTAAAAGATTACTTCAGTTTTATGAACAGCAAGAAGGGCATTATGACCTTCAGTTAAATTGAGACTGATAGAGTCCGTGAGCTGGGGCCACAATGTAAAATGGTAACCAATGACAATTCCTAGTAAATGTCTTAATAATTGTACTGGTCTAGTTTCTACATGAACACTTAAGACAAGGGTGAACATTTTCAGTGGCTGGTGGAATCTTTAACTCAACTTTTCATGGACTAGTACAACAAATACTATCAGTTACAGGAAAAATGCCCCAAGACAACTGACTTGACGTTCCATTGATCAAGATACAAAGCAAAACAAGCTGTCCAATTCAGAAATAGCTACCAACTACAAAAAATACTGTTTGGGCCTAACAAAAGAGGTGCTATAGCAGTCATTTTCTTTTGTTTGCTTGATCACTGGAATTTTGTTAATTTTGAATGCATGTCTTTCACTTAATTGGGTCATGTTTTTTCTAAAATTTAAATTTTTCTTCTTCCTATAGCCCTGCCATAGGACAGGCTGAGGCAGAGTCTCAGTGTTGCCCTGTTCAGTCTGAGGCAAGTGGGATTTATTTTATTCATTCTGGGGGCTTTCACAGCTTTATGGCTGTTGGATATTTATGTCCCCAAACTTGCAGCAAGTTTGGTGAAGGCCCCTAAATTTATTTTAATTTAGGTTTTTTATTCTCTTTTGGTAGATGGGCTCTATATTAATATTTACCTTTTTATTATTACTGTGTTTTTAAGAGTCTTGAGGGGGGGGACCTGTTTTAAGTTGTGTGGGTACCTTTTCTCTTAATGGAGTGCATTTTCTTCGAGGCTGCTCAGGTGGTCCTTAAGCCACACTGCCCCTCCCCATCTTTCCCTGCATTGCATTTGTGCTGTATTTGTTTTTGGGTTTGGTAGTGTTGATTTTGTGTAGTCTCTGAACTAGTGGCATGTAAATACCAACTACTAATGTTTTCTCGTCTGAGGAGTTGTATCCATTGAAAAGCTTAAAATAGGTTTGGTCTAGTAAGTTCGTTGCTACAAAATTGTGTAGCCCAAATTAGAGAATACAATTTCTTTGAAGAAGTTTGAGATGTTAACACTGCTGTGTGTGTGAGCTGCACCTCAAGAAATATTAATGTAGAGCCCTGCAAAGAAGGGATCAGATCCAAGTTGGTAACACGGAAGAGTGAGAAATCAAAGTTGTAGATTTTTCAGTTTGCTGGTTTCAGGGAGAACCTTTTCCTCAATCTCTCAAATACATCAAATTTGAGAATATTTTGACTTTTGCAACAATAGTAAGAGTTGAAAAACTTCTTGAAACCTTGTGAAATTCTGTTGCATATTCAAAATCTGCTTTATTTGAAGTTCCTTCTGTCACACAGTGACTAGCAAAAATTTCTACCCTTCGTGAAGAAAAAGGTGCTTATTCTGTTGCAGATCCATTGGTTGTGAGTGCTTGAGGTTGCTTAAAGACAGCTTCAGCCTCTGAACAGCAGGATTTGCCCAAGGAGGTCTTGCAGCATATCAGCAGTGAAAAATAAACAAATGTAGGAGTCTGGTTTGACCTTTTTTTTTTTTAAAGTTTTTGACGTACTTTTAAAGTTTGTGGTAAGGCTTTTTTGTGAGCATGAGACTGTTTCATTTCTTCAAGATTTTGCTAAATAATGACTCCAATGGGATTTCAAGTAATTTTAATTCAAGGATAGAGTTGTAATTAACTTAGAAGAGTGGATTGCACATTGCTGTTGTACCCTTCTTTGTTTGTACTTTGCCCTTGGCATTTTTCCTGTAGAAGCACCCCTCCTTCCAAATCCCTGTCTGACTGGAAAATTGACATGTCCATGTTAACTGTTTCAGAATGGTTACTGAGCATGATCTTGCTTTGCTAATTCTCATTGTGGTGCTCCCCCTGATAACAGTGAAGATGAGAACAACTCTTCAAGATAGACTACTGCAACTAGTATTTCTCTTACTTGCTTAATTTATAGGAGCATTTGGCTTAGTTCTTATTTCCCTAGAATGTCTGAGGGAAACTGTTTAACCCAAATTAATACATTGTGGGGCTTGTACTTCCTGCTTTAAGTATCTGAATCTCTTAGAGCCTCAAAATAAAAAATAGGCAAATTTCAAATGCCTCTTTATTTTGAGGGATGAAGCGTGTTCTTAGTTACATTCCAGTATTGCAGCTCTCATTGCAGCAGTTTGTGTATCACAAAGTTGTACATCTTCTTGTTAGTGAAATTTCTTTACTTAAAGGTGACGGTATTTCAGTGATTTTTACAGATATTAACAAAATGAGGTCTTGGAGTTCAGGTTTTTTAAGCTTAAGTAGGGACATAGAACTTCTTTTAAGGAGCGGGGGTTACTGATACTCTGCTAAATTGGGTAAATTGGCACCTGATCTATTAAACGAGAAAAGTAACTTGGAGATGTGGTAAATAAAGTACATACCGCACACAAAGAAGTAAAAAAATCTGTCTGCTTGCAGTCAGTTAGACCAGAGAAACAGTGGTAGTGACTGGGTTCTATAAGAATGCAGCTGTCTGTGACTGCTGTGTTTTGTCTGTCATGCGTGGGCTAGGTTAGAGGTTATTTAGAGAAAAGGAAGTTTGGGGACAGCCATTTAAGGGATCAGGATGAATCAAAGTGTTTGTGAAGAGTAATGTAAATAAAGGTTTGTTCTGAAAAGCACTTGGTGAGAGGTTTCTGGGACACTGTAAGCAGCAGCTTAGTGCAGTCTTGATTGCCAGAGCAGTCAAGATTCCCAGTAAGGCTCTGTTAAACGAAATGCAGTTTTACTGCAGTCTTACGAAGGTGTATCTGAGGGGGCTGAGCACTGGAGCCTGCTGCTTTGGCAGCCAGCCATATCCTGTCCTGAACTACAGGATCCAGGGTCTTATCCTCAAGCCATTTGTTCCTGGCATCCTGCTGAGTCAGTTTTGACTGTTCCTGGTACGAATAATTGTGAGGCTTGGTATTTATATACCTGGACACTGTTGTGAATAGTGAGGCCCTTGCACCTTCTGAATAAGTTTACAATAACCTCTTAAATTCTTATGGGCTTTCTTGCAGTAGGGATGGTCAGCAACGCTGCCGTTTTAATGGCAGTGAATTTGACATCTGCAGAAATACTGTCTTGAACTTACTTCCTTAAGGTTTTTCTTTCCTAAGCATATAAAGAAGTGAAGATTTTTGAGAAAATAGTAAAATTTTAATGCCAATATCATCTTAATTAAAAGCAAAGAAGCACATGACATTGAGAGCTTGAAAGCTTCCTTATAAATTCTCTTGTTAGCAGTTAAAGTGTATCTCTAATAGCTAACTGCTTTTTACAATGTTCAGGCTTCTGACATCTTAAACTTCTTTTCCTTAAATTTTGTCTAAATCTCTACCATATTCCCAGGTACCATATTCAGAAAGGGGGCATGGGTTGTAGAATTTCAACTTCTGCTGTTCTTAGTAGCAAATATGTGTAGCTGGTTTTTGCTAACAGCAGTTTTAATTACCAGAAATTAATCCAGTACAACCAAAGGAAGCTAGTTCACCATCTCCCAACTTAGGAAGTTATGCAATGCTTTGAGATAAAGATGTCATGCAGAGCTTTTTTCTTTTCTCCTTTTTTCATTGAGTTACTTGCACTGAATTCTTCAGCTTCTTTCTCATAAATTTAAGTAAGAATACATTTTGCTCTTTCACTTGTAAAGTTCAGAATAAGAAAACACACGTTAAGACTTTAATGAAGGAACCTGGCAATGTAAGTATTGTAATTTCCTTTATGTTTTTAGTAGGCAACAGGTGACCTTGTTAAACTTATGGGTTATATGAAAAATCAGAAGGGCAAATTAAAAGTAGTTTTATGGTTGCCTTTACTTCACATGCTTTTCTTAAGCAACAAAATGCAGTAATTGAAGTTTGGCAGCTTTTATTTTTTTTAATAAAAAACTAAATTATGGGTTAAACACCTTTGTTTAATACAATTTATGTTTCTGTTAACTAGCAGCAGAATTTCAGCATTTGCTACTTACTGGTAGAGAAGAAAAATTCCACAGAACTGCCAGTACAGGTTAGTTTAATCTGTAAGTACCTGATGTTCCTATTTGAAATGATTTGTTCAAATGATACCACTTAAATATCTGAGGGGAATTTTGGTCTCTGAACTGTGATTGTTACCTACTGCTGATTCCAGTAGTGAGTGAACAAACTAGATTTTTTTGGAAGATCTATAATGGATTTAACTGTGCTTGTGGACAGGTAAAAAAGATCTCCAAGCACCTTTAAGGAAAATTTAATGCAGAATCTTGACAAGCAGCCTTTGATGTTACTGAGAAGTGTGAAAATCTTAAAATCACTGTGGTAACATGGTAGTTATTAATGAGGCTGTTTTTTATCAGCAAACCAGCAGGATCCTGTGTTTGTTGTGTTGGGGATTAAGCATTTGTTTGTAAGAATCCATAGCAGTTTGTAATCTTTCCATTTTCTTTAGCTATTGCTAATTACCCTTTTTACCCACAGATTTTTACTCTGTTAGGCCAGTAAGCCAGGAGCTTGTTCTTTTATGCTTTTTTAATTATTACTTTTGTTAGTTCATTTCAGCACTTCAGGGGCTACCTGCAAATGTGGTTTTGTCCAGCTGTTCTTACTCCAGTTACTGCTCTGCCTTTATTTTAATTCTGCCCTATTCGATATTCCCAGAAATTCTGGTATTTTATTTCTGTTGTATAGACTATTTTATACCTTAAAATAGGAAAGATTCTTTGTGAATGGATAAAAGATGCAGCTTTCTCTGGAATGGCTGCATACATTTCTTTCTGTTTAGACTTTGTATATCTCATTTCTACATACCAGCAAAAGAGATGAAAACTTTCTCTGTGCTGTAGCATGAAGCAGAGATCCACAACTGGATGGGCTGTAAGGCTGTGCTTTAATTCAGTTTTAATGCTGTCCCACTCTGAATTTGAGGGGCTTTTGACATCACTGGTGGACAATTACTTAGTTGGTACTGGGAAGGTCATAGTTATGTGGTAGCTGAACAGCTGAACACTTCAGTTTTGCCAGCTCATTTGAAGGGTCTGGAGTGGGTATATGAGTGACTTGCTGCTTCCAGCAGAATTGCTTGTTTTAGGGTTCTGAAATCTTAAACAGTGCTGCAGAATTCATCATGAAAACATACACACACAGTTTCAAGGCAATTGTATCTTTCTAGGTTTTAGAATAGTTACCCTTGCAGCCCATTGCCTGCCATCTTCTCTACATCAGTTCTTGGTAATTTACACTAAATTGCTTTGTCTTCAAAATGAGCTACAGGTAGATTTCTGACTAACGTTGCATAGGTTTTTCTTCCTAGAAGGGGAAAAAAAGGGAAGTTGTACATTAATATTTGTAATGTAGCTTTATCTCTGTTTGCTTAATCTTAAGTGCATGTATGTAAGAATAAAAGGGATACCTTGTTGTGAGGCCATTACCCTGTTAACAGAATGTGTCCATATTTCTTACACCCACTGTGGTTGACCCTAGCTGATACCTACTGCAGTGCTCAGTACTAAGTTGGAGTGAGTAACTGCTTTGGGCTGCTCAGTTACCTTACCAGGTCCTGGTTTTGGCAGTGGTTGGATGAAGACCTGCACTACTTGTACACCAGCCTGGCAGTCAGTGGAGATAACTAAAAGGCAGAGTGTGTTCCATAGTGTCTTAAAAAAAAAAAAGTGCATTTCTCCAGGATAGATCATAATACAACTGTGGTGGAATATCATTGCTTTGTGAAACTTTAAATGGCAATTACTTATGGTCCTTTCTGGTAGAATAAAGTCTGTTTTCTTTTGAGATAGGATCAAAACAATACTGGAAATCTAAACATTGGTTACCGGGTGAGCAGTGTTAAATTGTAGCTCAACTTCTGACACACCATTAGAGCAGCCGGCCATTGTAAAGTGGTTCAGCAGTCTTCTCTCCCAGTTCTGCTACTGTATGTTTGGAACAGTTTGTCATTTCCCACTATTTCCTTAGACTCCTTGCTAACTCCCAATTGCCCTTTTAGGGTTCGTGGTCACTGTGCAGCAAACCCAAAATGAGCAACTCCAAGCTGTTTTTAGTGCCTTCATAAAGGATCTTTAAGCACATGAGTGAATAATGTCCCCTCTTGGTAGCAGCATGGCCACAGAAGTTAGTGTGTTGTGAAGGGGTTTTTTCTGTAACTTGCTTCTGCTTTCATGTTAAGTGGTATGGAAGGGCTTGGATTACTGATCTTTTTCAAAAGACAGGTGATGGCAAAATACTGATGTTGAATTTAATTCAGGAAAGTGAGAGACTGGTAAGTATGTGCATCACTTCAATGCATGCAAATAATAGTAACAATAACAAGCTTAATTTTATAGCCTTCAGTTTACAAAGAAGATTAAAAGAACGGAGCTAACATCATTTACATCTACTGGGAACCTTCTCTGAACTGTTCTTCAGGAATGGGTCATTGCACATACAGCCATCTGTAATGTGTGATCATTTTGTAACAGTCTCTGATTAAACAGAAGTAAACCACTGTTTCTGTGTATTTTTTTTCTCCTCTTGAAAATCTATTCAAATTACTATTGCAACAGATTATGGTGGGAATAACTTGGTACCATCTTTTTGATTCTCTGTAAGCTGCAAAGACTCACTTGTGTGAGCTGACTTAAGGTAGAGACAAGCAAGTGAATCCTAACTTGTAACTTCCTTTTGCTGTTGATCTGCTGTCCTGCTAAGCATACTATACAATGCTTTTGAAGTTGGAAGAGTCAGAATACGGAGGAAGGGTTTCTCAGTGTTTTCATAAAAGTTGATGGCATGGGCATGCTGGGAGGTGCTCTGTTCTAAACCCTTCTTGAGCAAAATGCCAGAGAGATGAGGTAGTTTGGGAGTTGGGTGTCCTTTCACCTGTGTATGGGATAAGAATGGATTACTGTGCTAGGCTGTTCACTCATGGGTTAATTTCTGAGAGGTGGTAAAGTGAAGGTAAATGGGTATTTTAATGCTATGACATGGACAAATTAGAGGCGTTTTGAATTGGGTGTGTGTGACAAGGAAGTGCAGTAGAGGACCCTTCAAGGGAACACTGCTGCTGTGCAGAAGCTCTTAATGGGTATTTGTCCTCTGGGCCTTTCAGCTCCAGGGAAGTCTGAGGGGCATTTGGGAACTGCTTTGTACCAAGAGCTGATTTTAGAGCAAGGGCAACTGTGTGTTGCCTGGCAGGTTAAAGCCCTCCAATGTGAACATGATGAGTAGGAAGGGCAGGTCTGTACCTGCTGCCCTGTGAACCTCAGCTAGTTGTTCTTGGCAACGTGGGACCCCAAAAATCTGTAAGTTTACACTTTTTTTCTCTAAAACTTATTTCCTTTTTTTTTCTTTTTTTTTTCTTTTTTTTTCTTTTTTTTTCTTTTCCCTTCTTTTCCCTTCTTTTCCCTTCTTTTCCCTTCTTTTCCCTTCTTTTCCCTTCTTTTCCCTTCTTTTCCCTTCTTTTCCCTTCTTTTCCCTTGTGAGGATGGGGGGGAATGAAGTAATGAGTTTAGCTTTAAACTTGTAATTTCTTAAAAAGGTAGGAGTGGGCATATTTGAAAAGCAAGACCCCTATTCATACCTCAAAGACAAGGCTCAAGCTTGTGCAGTAGTGTGGGCTACAGGGCAAAGCACTGCTGTCTGCAGAATCGAGTTGGATGTGTGCAGGCAGAAAACAAGTTACAAGAGAGACCCTCTGGGCCAAGCTGCCTATAATTTTTCATTATGGTAACAGCTCCTTTTTAAAAATGAAGTCTGTACTCCTGCCACAGCATTTGAGCAGGTTGTGTATCTGGTGAGCAGTCAATGCTTTGCTTCTAAATCCTGTGCTTTTCAGTGTATATATCCTATTTCTGCTCTGGGCTGAAGCCAGGCTAGGCTAGACTTGGGGAAGCTGCCTGACCCCTGCTGGAGAGCAGAGGGGGATTTTTCTGGCCTTCCAGCTCTCTTGTGGCAATTGTTTCTGCTACCTGAGGCCAGAATGTGAAGGCTTGGACTAGACAATAGTCTTCCATCTTCCTTCTGAATTCACCATGGCCTGCAGTTTGTTTCACAGTTTTTGGCTGTGCCCAGATCTTGGCTACAGTTGGAAAAGCAAATCATACCTAGCTACTGCTGGAAATACATCCTCAGGTAGGGTAATAATGCTCACATAGAAATTGTAATCCTTCATAAAAGATATTTATTGGATTAAAACAAGTTACATGATGAGGTTTTGGCAATTTTAGTCACATTACCTTGTATCAAATAACATGAGACCAACAACACACTTCTGTTACTAGAAGCTGAATGTGACATGGTTGCAAACACCGTACTCAAAAATTGCTTTGCATTTTTCAAATCCTGGAGGTATGCTCTAGACATATTTGAGTTCTGTATTCTGTGGCATTCCTTGCATGATAAAGCAAAATCATTTCAGCAAGCGCAAGAATTGCTTGGACTATGAACACGTAACAGTGCTTGCAAGTAATCTTGTATATCACTGATGACTCTGCTCACATGTCTCTGCACCCCACCCCAGATACAGGTATGTCTAGTATGGTAATATTTACACAGAAGAAATATAGGAGTTAGACAGAATTTGAGACCTGTTTTGTATCAGTCCTGATCACAAAGTCCACTTTAAAATTGCTTCCATACCGCCACTGGCTTTGCAGTTGGCAGTTATTTCATACATGGTACATGTCAGAGAACAGTGTACGTGGTGTAAGTTCACTTTACTGTTGCTGATTCAGGAAGAGAAGTGTAGTTACACTGGACAAATTCTTTCACTGGTCAAGACTATGCAGAAATTAACTTAAAATCCTAACCTGTGGGATAAGAAGAAAGGGATCAATTGCAGTCTTTGGTTTGAAATCTTGCTTTCTGTCAGTCTAAAACTATCAAAGACTTAGCTCAAAGTTCACTTTACTTGTAGTTTCAATTTCTTTTAGTTATTTGGTCACTATTGTAGTTGTTAATTCTGATTTTCTTGTTGCCTGGTACATAACCAGGGCACTTTTTAATTTTGAATGTGAGACTGGACACTCCCAGTGCTGTACCTTCTAAGAGCACAGTGCATACAGTACTGTATTTACATATCTTACGTTCTTCTGATGGCTGGATCATTTTCAACCTCAATATTGAAAGCAACAAGACCATTAAATGAAAAGCCTAAATAAAAGGTCACATTTTCATTTCCAGCAGGCACTGATTCATGATGGAGTGGCAAGATACGGAGTTCCTTCACGTGACCACGTATAAATAAACTTCTGTCCTTGGTCCAGCCAGAAACTCTTTTGAGATTGTCACGAATTTTGGAAATATTCCATACAGTTCCATGCAGCCACTTCATTCTCCTCTCATCTAAGGACCCCACCATCAATTTGTCGATTTTAGTTTTGTGCACAATCTTATTTAAGCCATAACCCTTTCCCAGAAAAAAATGGGTGTAGATTCTTTTCTTTCTGGTAGGAACATCTTTCATTTTGATGTCATATAAGCGTTTCAGAGTTTGAAGGGCTGAAGTTAAAATTTCATCTTTATCGGGGTTAGGCTCTTTGTCTAATGCGTCATCTGGCCAGTACAGCAAGGTGAGCAAAAAAAAGGCACTTGCTGGAAATGCTCTTTTTCCTTTGAAGAATCTTAAACTGAGCTCACGAAGAGTTGGCAGTGGAAGGAGTTTGGCTGATCCTGGTGCTAAGCAGGCTAATGTGATGTGGCACAAAATAAAATTGATCAAATCGGTGTCCTCCATCTTGTTCCTTAGTGGGTTTTCTGGATAGAAACTAAGGATCCTTTCTAGCTTTTCAGCTGACCTGTTCTCTTTCTTATCTGTTAAGAATGACAGGATATTGGTGACATTTCCTCCACCACTCCTATAAATATTCATGCGTCTCATGAACTGAGTGTCAGGACCATTGTTGCTGTCATCAATAAGTGATACTGAGATGAAGAATTTAGCATATACCATTGACTGGTGTTTCAGCCATTTTCTGGGATTATAGATTTGTTCTTCCTTATCATCATTTTCATCATCCTTCTCTTGGTTTTTATCTGTTTGGAAATAACTTAGTTCTTCTGAAATCCATTCCAGAGCATTATACAGGTTCTGGCGCAAGCCTTTTAGGCGGGAATGAAGTGTTCCCCATGGTTTTTTAATGTCTTCAGGAATGTAATCTGTGGTGAGGTATTTCACAAGCTCAGTATATTCCCCCTCCAGACTTCTGTGAAATACAGGCAGTGTGGACAAAAATCGAAGAAGGCGACAACCTACTTCCACTTCTCCAAAGTAGCCAGCATTGTTCATACTTTCACGTTCTTCCTTTGCTGCCTGTTGTGCAGCCCTGAAGCATTTCATAGCTTTAAGAGCAATCTTTATCTTCTCAGTGGTCCTTTCAGGGGTGTCCTCCTCTGTCATTTTATCCACAGTGAAAGCAAACCATCTCCTGTAGACTTGACCTTCTGTATCCAAAATAAAAGAATCAGTTGGCAAATGTGATTTTGCGACCTCTGCCCAGTGTTTTGCATCTTCAAATTTTTCATTGCTGTAATTTAATCTGGCAAGCTGCTGGGCAAAGAAAGGATCTTTTCCAAGGAGTTCATATGCAGCTTTTAAAACAGCAATGGCTTTATCACAGTCTTCAGCTTCACAGACATGTTCAATGAATGGGGAGAAGAGTGTGTCAGTATTGTCACCCCTGCTTCTTTTATCACGTCGAATAAAGAGATGTCTGATAAACTTTATGAATTCTTCTCGTCCAAATCTGTTTTCAAAGAGTACCTTTTCCTGAAGAAGAGCTGTTGCAAGTTGACTTAGTGATTGATTCCCTGAAAGCTGATGCAGAATTTCTTTTGCAACCAGGCAGTGTATTATCCGAACAGATGAAATGTAAGTGGTGCTTTCTCTTAGCTCAATAAAAATCATTCTTACTTGTTCACTCAAGTGATGTTTGAAATCATAGGCTCTTGCTTTACTCTCTGTATATGCCCCCAGCCCCAGAAAAGCCTCACAGTGTGACAGTGAAATGTATGAGTTGGGTACGTAGCAGTTGAGCAGAGCCACATAACGCATCAAGCAGGTGTCACGAGAGGAAGGGTCGATGCCTTGCAGTATGTGCTCTACTGTGTCTGACACGTATGTCTTATTGAACTCCTCACACATCAGCACAAATGTAAGTATGAATTCTGGCTCAGAATATTTCTGCTGCAGGTTTTTAAGTTTAGTGTTGAACAGATTTTTCTCTGACTCTGTCAGTTTGTGAGTGACAGCAACTGTGTCCAGTGGTGAAGCCTTGCAAAGCCTTTCAGGGTTATTGCATCGTCTACAGCATATGAGGATGAAGTAAGGCCTGAAGGTATTCATTTTCCTGGTTGCTACAGCCTCCATTAACTCAATCTGTAGTTCTTCAAAGTACTCATCATCGTAATCTTCTATCAGGAGCAGCACAGGAAAACAGTGAGTGATTTCCTTTTCTTCATAATCTCTGAGGGCAAGCACATGATTACAAACAGTTGAAGGAGAATATAAGGTCTTGATAACAGCACACCTAAAACGCTTTCTGTTTTTCCACAGAACTTGCCGTGCTATTGTGCTTCCACCACTCCCAGGATGGTGAAATATCTTTAGTTTAGACACAGAATAATTTTTTCCACTTCCTCGTAAAATGCCATCCAAGAGTTTACTTGCCTCTGTGCATGCTTCACGTTCAATGATATCCCCACAGAGTTTTTCATCAGCAAGCCACAAGTTTTCCCACATGATTTTTTTCCCACGGTAAAAATTTTGTTCTATTTCTTGTTTTTGTTTATCAGTCCAATGATTTAATTTGATATCATCACACTGGTCAGCACAAAGGATTTCTAGGGAATACAGTTTCTCTTCTTCCCGCAGGGGAAGTGTACACACGCCTCCAGTGGAAGCTGGCAGGTGTCTGGGTTGGGCTGTAGAAGGCAGCATTGACTGGATGGTGGCATCCACGTGACTGAGCTTCATACCCACAACACTGCATTGTTCTAGGGTCTCGATGCTGCAGGATGCCTGAGCTAGATTAGCCCACTTTCTGTAATTTTCTCTGGACTCTGAAATGCAGATGATGTACTCCATGCCGTTCATCTCTGTATAGAATTCCTGAAAAGTGTCCACAAGTGGTTTCTGCACTGGTGATAGCAGTAGAAAAAGCACAATGAAAGAGCGCTCTGGCAGAATTTCCTCACAGATGCAAGTAATTACTTTCTTCAGGTATTTTTTTTTGGTTCTAATCCAGGTGTTTTCATCACAAGATTTTTCATCCCCAAGGAAGTCACTGCGCCCATTGCAGAATATCCAACTGGTCTGATCAAACAGTTTCTGAGAGGGAGAATTATCAGTCTTAATTTCTTTGAAAAAATCCTGTAAAAAATAAGAACTTGTTTCATGGTGCTCTTTGTATTTGCTGTACAGCCCTGACACATTGGAATGTTCATCAAAGTCAAAGACACAGAAAATGTTCAAGTGCATTAAAAAGTCGATGTATTTCAGATTATCCTGTTCACATCTGTTTATGACGAGGATGTACCGTAGGGAATCATCCATGTAGCTTTTGCCATCGTTTAATAGAATTGATAACTTTCTTCCTAAATCTTGAGGTATTTCTGTAGGCACTTGTGTGCTGGAGAGCTCAGCTTTTTCTCTTTGAGAATCCCTGTCTTGCACAGCTTGAATGAAAGCAGTGAGTTTGTTGCGCTGCACAGGTTCAGACTTTGCTCCTAATCTCTGGTAGAGAGCTGGTTCTTTGGTCAGGATCACTTTCTGACTGCTTTCATTGTATTTTGGCAAATAAACTTCAAAACAGTTGTTCTTTACCAAGCTGAATGTTGGTTCAATGTCAACCTCCACTACAAATCTTTGTTCCTGAGAGTCTTTTGAAATCACCTCAACAAACACAGGTGGGTGAATACATTTCCTTGCAATTTCTTGTAAATCACTGCAAAAGCACTTTTCTATATAATCCAGTGCATCAACAAAGTCTTCTCGGTTTTTGACCTTCATGCCAACGATCTGTCCGTGTTTCCAGCCCTGGTCCTCAACGCTGTCCATGACACCAAAATGGATGGTGCCATTTGTTCGAGTGTTCATGCAGGCTGAAGCAAATCGTATCACTTCAGAGGCAAATTTTGATTGCAGTTGGGGTTTGTTCAGTTCTGCAGCAATGGCAAAAGATTTGTATTCATGGCAAGGAATGATTAAATCACTCACTCCTGATTCTGGAGGAAGAACTGTGTCTTTCACGTATTTGAAATCAGTATCCTGACTTCTAAAGGGCCGGCAGTTTCTGAGCTCTAAAACTTCATCAGCATTTTGAAGCTGGGATTTCCTGCTGCGTTTTTGCTTCTTGCCAGAAGTAGGAGCTGTGTTCTCACTGCTGGTTGTACCCACAGCACCAGAGCTGCCTCCACTGGCCGTGCCCTGAGCAGGGGCATTGCTGGCCCTGGCTGGGCCCGTTTGTGCATCTGTTCTGTTGGGTGCTTTGCTGCTCGAGACCTCAGTTTGCTGTGCATTGTCCTGGAGCCGCAAAAGTTCATTTCTCTTGTGGATTAAGATCTGGATTTGGCCTTTCTTCATTCCTATGTCTTTGAGGAAAGACTCATCCAGTTCCATTAGTGCTGGACCTGTCACTTCTTCTGCATGTAGTTTATCTACATACTCCTTCTTGATTCCAGTAGATTCCAGCCAACATTTGACATGGTTCTCAACCCATTCATTCACAGGTAATGTTTTGTAATCTGGAAGTTAAAATCATATATTACTAATACAGACTAATGTTCCTTTGGCCACACTGAATGTTAGATTTTTCTTTCTGCCAGTCACAGTGAGGGAGCAGGTTTTAACTTCTCAAGTATGTTAGTTCTGATGATGAAGTATCCATAACCTTAATCAGAAGCAGTTCTGAACAATGGTGCAAGATTAATAAATCAGCAAAGCAGGAAACTAGGAGGGAGACTTGGATATGATCCTCATTGCAGGGAATGATGTGATAAGGTTTATGGGAATTGACAGGGCTGGATTCCCTAAACTGGACAGGTTTGGGTAGATCATTTACCCACTTGAGTCTGATTATTTTCTGCTAAATGAGGATAGCATCGATACAAACTCTTAAGATGATGACAGGAGTACTGATTGGTTCCCCACTAGGGATGTATCCTTCAAATGCAGATATTAAAAAACAAATTGCTACATACAAAGTAGAAATTTCCTGAAAGCAATACATACCCATTGTCTTTGGTGAGGGAAATCCGGCTGTTAATGAATAAAACCCTGCGTGGGGAAAAAGTAAGTCTTTAGATTTACAGTTCTGTGATAGTTCAAACTGACTTTGGTGTTCTGTTTTCCCAGCTTCCTCCCCACCTTTTTGGTCCAAGGTCATTTCTGTACTTCTAAAAGCCTGTTCTTGCCAGCTACACTGCTTCTGTGTGCCTGTGTGAAGGCAGCTGCTCCTGCCTCTGACACACTCATGGATGTCAAAGAAATAGGGGGTTGCTGGAGAAGCTTGTGCTGACAGCTGAGCCCAGCAGGTCCTGTTATATATTGGAGAAAAGGAGGGCCCTCCACCACTGTATCACCCAGGTTCTCTCTCTTTATTCCTTTTTCTCACTTTCTCTGCCTTTAGTTCCTTCACACTCGCTTTTTTCCCTCCCTTCTTTGGTGGGTGTACTCTCTCCTGCTCCTTCTCTTTTCCCACATCTGTTCTGGTGCTTACCAAAATTTTCCAGAAGCAGTTCGACTCAGTGCCCAGTGCAGCAGAAGGTTTTCTATTTAGTGGGGTGTCCTCGCCTGAGCCAAGACATCCTTCCTGTGCTCAGCCTCCATTCCAGAGGTTCAGAGGTGGGTGGCAGCAGGGACAGCCTGTTCTGTACTGCAAGAGGAATGGGTTAAATACACCTGCTCAGTGTGACAGCAGAGACATTCACAGTCAGTAGTAACCATCCATGGCCCGGTCACTGGGTCACAGTAAAAGCTGCACTGTGCTGGTGGTGTTTCTTCTCTTACTGTGGTGTGGAGGCTAAGCTCTGGTTCAGCAGGTGCAGGAGCTCAGCCAGCTCTACTCCTGCAGCTCGTGGTGCTAAACAGTGCTCTCAGCAAGTACAAAAGGAGCAGCCACCAGTGCAGCTGGTCAAGGTCTCCGCAATATCCACAATACATCTGCAGTTGTAATAGTGATGCCTGAGGGAAGGAGAAGAGCGTTCACTTCTGGGATCACAGCTTGGCGGGATCACAGCTTGGCAGGAGGTAAGTTCAGCAGAAGGGCGTGGTTTGGGGAGATACTGGTTCTGTGGGAGAATAGGGTATGCTGGAAAAAAACAAGTGCACATTAACCCTTTCTGCACTTGGTCAGCCCTGTGGAAGCCTTGGCTGGCTGAGGCACCAGGCTGGCTGGAGCTCTGTGGTGAGCAGGTGGCTCTGAGCAGGGAGCTTGTTACGGGGCTGCCCTGATGTGCTGTCGGTGTAAGGCATCCTTCAGAGTAAATGTAAACAGGTTGGTTATGAAAATAGTGGGAGACGGATTTCCACTGACACTTGGTGCAGCCTTCCCCGAGAAAGGGGGTGAAAAGTGTCCCTGAAATACTGATCTTTAGTGCCTTCGGCCACCTCCCAGGGCTGGGCTTGTACAATGGGTCGGCTTGCGGTGAATTCCGTCCCGCCCTTGCATCTCTGCCCCAGCCCGCTGTGACAGCTGATGATGTCAAGGAAGCGTTTCAGAGCAAAGCGCCTTGCCCAGGGAATCGAAACTGGAACGGAGGCTGAGCAGAGCGGGGGCAGGGCTGGGGAAGCGCGGCTGGAGGGAACCCGCGGGTCCCTGATCCCTCCTGGTTCCAGGAGCAGTCGCAGGTGGCAGCGGGTTTGTACTCCGGAGTTTGTGCTCGGGGTACTCCGGGCTGCACTGTGGGCAGGGAGGGGGTGCAGCTGCGGGCAGAGCTGTCTGCGCCCCGCTCCCACCGCTCCGAGCTGCTCAGTCCCGTGGAGCTGCCGAGCACCTCCTACCCCAGTGGGGTGGCCGGAGGAACAGAGCTGGGCGGGTGGCAGTGGAGGGACATCGTAACTTTTGGTTAAAGCTGCTGCCAGTAAAATAACCCGCCAGACTGAGAATGCCCCGCAGCGCACGGAGGGCTTACCTTGCAGAGCCCGCGGGGGGCCGGGTGTCTCCAGCGCTGTCGGCCTGCAGGGAAAGGGTTTCCATAGGAGGGAGGGAGGAAAGACGCTCCAACACCTGTGGTGCCAGGCTCTGCACGGACAGCAGTCTGAGCAGTTCTGCGGGTCCTGCGGCTCTCTTGAGAATTAGTCCGGAAATAAAAAGGGGGAAACTGCTTTAGACAAGCATTCCTGGGGTGAGGTATCAAGTCTCCACCCCTTAGCAGCAGTGCAGCTGCTGGGTGGTGCTGCTCTTAGAATCCAGCAGCCTAGCCCCACCACAACCAGTTAAGTGCCAGGATGGGTTGTGGGATATATTTCTTCTTTCTTTTGTATTTTTAACTTTCACATCCCCCTCACTTACCGCCCTCTATATGAGCTACCTACTTACTCCAGGCCCCTCACCAAGGAAGTAGTGGAGAGGCTGGGAGGGTCACAGGGTCAAGAGAGGCTCCTCAGCCCAGTCCTCTGTGCCACTGGGGCCCAGGAGGGCTGTGCTGCAGCAGAACTGTCCTAGTGGCTTTCTGTTTCCTGTAAAGCACGTGATCACCTCAGTTTCACCAAAACCATTTATTTATGGATATTTCTTTATCACAGAGCAGCACAACTTCCTGCCATTTTCTCTCACCTCTGCACCTGCCTCAGCCACCAGGCTGGAGAGCGCTGGTGCCTGGGGACTGTCAGAGTAACAAATGAGGCTTCTGGGCCTTCAGGGAGGGTCAGTGCTCCCCCCACCCGAACAACTCCTGCATCCTCTGTTGGATCAGCAGGCAGGCAATGGTTTGAGCGGGCTCAAAACCAGGCACTGTCCCTTCCCGATGGAGGCAGGATGGGGCTGCTGCAGGCCTTGGCTCCTTCCCTGCTCAGTTCTGACAGCTCTGCCAGCACCAGGCCTGCTGGGTTCCCTGGGCACACATTGGCACTAAAACCAGTGGGGTTTTAATCTGAGTACAAGTCTTTATTTAGTAGATTTATAAAAGACCTTTACATGAGAAATACAAAAATATGAAATAGGCTTTGAATCTTTTTAGGTAAAATTACCATTATTTTTTCAAGCTTTAGAAACATGTAACCTGCACAGTTTGGCATCTTAGGTAAACTGCTCTCACACATTGTAAAAGTAGGGGGAAAATCCTGTAAAGTATCTCTAGAAAAGTAGCTGTACGTACCCCATCATACATATTACTGGCAATAATTTATTTAAGACTCAATGGCACAGTCATACAAATTCTCACATTGTAATTTCTCCTTTAATTAATTCCATTGAAAGATGCAGTGTCACCTTCCTCTTCCAGTTGTTAGGATGATTAAATATAAACACAAAACTGATTAAGACTGATTTGGCATGCTTCATACTTGTACCACTTGGATTTGATACCACTTTGTAGTAAAAATTAAATAAATATAAATACATTAAATAAATATATTGTAAAAGAACACCCCAGTTACATTAGAATTCAGCATTTCTTCATCCTAGCACACACGACACCTTGTCACAGCTTCGGGGCCAGTGTAAAGAAATACTGCATCTTTAACCACACAGGCTCCTGTGGATGGAATTACCAGCCCACACACACAGGAAATGAGGTTCTCCAGCTCTGTGGCACTCCTTAAACACTGCCCTGATCTCACTGCTCTGAACAGCTCTTGGTTTCTGTTTAGCTCTTTTTCCCAGGACTCATCTCAGCCCGGCTCTGTGGCTGTGGCCTTTTCTTACCCCTTGAGGGACATTTGCAGTTGATGAGTCACAGGCAGCTCCCAGCTGCCATCAGTGTTTGCTGCAGGTACTTGAGCAGGTCTGTTCTCATACTGTGAGTTAAGTCGAGGACTCTTCAACCTCCTCTGTGAATACTGATTTATATTAAACAACAGGGCTTATATTCAGAGTAGGCAAACCTTGAATTGATATTTCAAGTCAGTATTTTTTAAAACTGTTTCTGCTCAAGTATGAGGGACATTTTCCAGGGTAGTACTGATTCGACAGAAATGGTACTTTCATACCATTTTTTGGATAATCATCAATGATTCCCTTTACAATCACTGTGGTGTGCCTAATGCCCAGTGTGGCAATAGTGCAATGGCAGGTTCAGATTATTTGCTACAACCAAAGGGCTCCTTTTGCACATCCCAGTCCCGAGTCATTATATGATTTCAATCACTGAATTTGAATTTTTGTTTTGTAGCAAAACACATCGGTTACAAAATCACATACAGTACAGGGATATTGGGTGATGGTTAAATCCAGCTTTTGCTCTTCATTTCCACTTGAGAACTGCTTTGGAGTCAGGAACCCAATCCCCAGGGTTCATCGCTTCACCACTCACGCCCTGGGCTCCACCGTCTCCTGATCCAGCACAGGCACAGGTACAAGGCACTTTTTGGAAGCTTGGTTTCTTCAGAGAGAGAATTCAGCTCTTTGATCCCACTTTTTCCTGCTAAGGGTAGGCCTGTGCTTGGAATGTTGGTCCCAGAGAAGAAAGCTCCATCCCTCTCCTCTCAAACTGTCTCTCCTGTAAGGCTCAGCTCTGCAGAGTCCTCAGCATAGTAATGCTGGAAGAGTCTTTCTTGGCAGCAGATGTGCATAGCATGGTAGGTGTGCAGGAGCAGGCGAGGGAAACGAGCTGTAAAGTAACACACAAACTCATCTGGGATGGAGCCCAGGGTCTCCTGCACTTCAGGAGGCAGTTCCCTGTAATGGTGCTTCTGTGGAGGAAAACAAGAGGGAAAAGTTCAGTCAGAGGGTTTGTTCAGAAGCCTCTTGCAAACAGAGCTGTTGGTGTTCCTGGACACAGTGACCTCCTACTGGGCTCTTGTGAAGGAGCTCAATACCTAAATCAGGCTCTGATACAGGCTGCCAACAACAGCAGCTGGAGGCAGGAGCCCGGAGTGCAGCAGGAAAAGATTCCTTTACCTTATTTCTCATCGCCCTCAGAAGATCCCGGACGGAGCCACCTTTATAGGATCTGAATTTTCGAAGATCTGCAAGAGAAACAATTTTTTTTTGTGTGTTGTGATGCAGTTGTAGGTGCTGGGGGTGTGTGTCTGCTGCCACAGATCCTTGTAGGTGTGTTTCAGTACATGAACATTTGCATTTGAAACACTTCACTGGCAGGTAACAGTGATGTGCCAAAACTGAGACTGTTATGTTCCTGTCCCAGCAATCTGGGAACAGCAGGTAATCCCCACTCTGATAAAAGGCTGTCCATTACCTGTCTGAAGAGGAACAGTGATGTGCTCTCTCCAGTCCAATTTCACCACTTCTCTTCCACCTCTTTCTAACTGCTTGACTATTGGACCATCTAAAGATTCTTTCTCTATCCGGTCACTAACATCCTGGAAGAGACATTCAGATTATTTCTAGGCTTATTTCCAAGTTTTTCCCAATGTTTTCGAATTTCTGCTTCTGGCCAATTACAGCCTGTCCTGGTAGTAAAGTCAGAATTCCACTTCACTCCATGACAGTTCTTGGGAATAGGGCGCAGAAGTTTCTGAGATTATTTGTTTCACCCTCTGCCAAAGCCTTTTTAAAGAGGAGAAGATAAGGCTGGAAAGGATCTCAAGCCCTCAGGCACTTCCCACCCCACATGAGGATTCAGTGCATGGCCACTCCTGTTCTTGAAAACCCTCCTGGTCACATTCTCTGTGAGTACTGCAGCGGCTAGAGAGACTTTCCTCCCACCAAGTGACCTTGGTAACATCAGCTCTGGCCCCTCTGAAAGATCTGCTGTAAGACTAAGCCAATTGCTTAGGAGCTCCACTTTGCAACTGGGCTGCCTCACTCCTCACAGCAAGGCTGTGGATTCTGTGACCTCAGGCACAAAAGAGAGACTGAATTCAAGACCTGAAAAAGTCTACAGGAGCCCTGAGAACTGAGAGGAGAGAAAAGGTCATCACAAACCTGAAAGAACTGGAGCTGTTTTTCTAGACTCCAAAAGAAGGGGTGTTTGAGCACACAGCTGGCAGATGGCCGTTTCTGAGGGTCCATGTTTATCATCTGCTCTATTAAATCACGAGCAACAATGTCTTCTGCAAGGAAGAGCGTGCAAGGAAATTTTACTTCTTTTATTTTCTCTACGTTCTTAGGGTGTAGTGAAATGTAACGTTTTTAAATTTTATAATATTTTGTACTTCAGAAATTCATTATGGTCTCTGCTTCCTCCTGTCCTGCTACTTCAAGTGCTGCTCTCACAGATGTGCTGGACAACCAACAGAAAAAATATCAAAGACTAAGAATATCAAAGTTCAGCTCTCTCCCATCCTTTAAATACAGGAAATAACTTCACAGACAAGACTGCAGGGTTCCAAATTGTGTATTCCAGAGCTGCTCTGGTGTACTAACTCCAAGAACTTAAGGCACTTTACTTCAGGAGGACCTGAGGAGTACAACTTTCCTCTCTGCCAGGCTGGGAGTAACTGTGGGCCTTGGTTCTGTCACTGGTGTTGGTGTTTAGCAGCTCAGTGACCCCTGCAGTGCAGCCCTTACCGTGCCTCCCTGCATCCAGAGCCTCCAGGCTGTATGCTCCCAGCAGGATGTTGGCTTGCCGCTGCAGGGACTTGCCAAAGGGATGGCCTCCCTCAGACACCACGTAATAGAAGACACAGCCAGCTGAAAAGATGTCCACGGTGTATGTCTGCAAAGAAACAGCCTTCAGTAGCAGTGAGATCTTTTCCCCCTGAAAGCTCTCATTCTCACAGGGTGGTTATTTTGCATCTGAAAGCAGAAGGAAATTTCCAGACTCACAGATTTGAGCTGCAAGCTGGAGGCCCAGGCACAGGGTGCTGCCTATTTTAGGGTCTGGCCTGGTCCTGGGCAGCCTGGGAAGGGTGAGGACTTACAGGGTTCTCTTTGCAGTCCTCACTCAGCATCTCCGGGGCGATCCAGCCTTCAGTGCCCGGCACGCCCGAGCGGCGGCTGAAGCTGTGCCTGCCCACTGCCAGCTTCTTGCACAGCCCAAAGTCTGAAATCATGGCTTTGACCTTCCCGTGAGCGTTGGGCATCGAGATGAGGATGTTGTGGGGCTTCAGGTCCCTGTGGACTGTTACAAACACCCATTTATCCACTCAGGCAGTCCCAACAATCTTTGTAAATTTTTAAGTGGACTTTTCACAAGGCTGACCCAGCATTCATTAAACCAAAGTCTTAACTTCCAATGATTTTCATTGGTAATTTAATTTCTTTTATTTCACCGTGTTTTATACTACTCCTATCTAAAAACTTCAGCACCCTGCACCCACAGTAAGGACTTGCTTTAGTACCCTGGGGCTGCAGAATGTTGCAGGGACAAGGCCAATGTCAAATCACAGAACCACAGAATGGTTTGGGTCCAAAGACCCAACCTTTAAAGGACCTTTAAAGATCATCTCATTCCAACTCCCCTGCCATAGGCAGGGACACCTTCCAATAGGCCAGGTGAACAGACCAGTACCAGACCAGTTTCTCTTTATTTCCAGCTAAGAAAATGCAGTCCTCCATCCACTCCTGAAAGGAGAGGCATTCTTACCAATATTCAGGGAGTGCAGGTAAGCCAGCCCAGATGTTGTCTGCTGCAGGAGAGTGATGGGTTGTAAGCCATGGTGGCTGAAGGCCTTCTGCTCAACATACTGCAACAGAGAACCCAGAGAGTCAGCCACAGCACTGCTTAGAAGCTGCATAAATAATAAATCCATGCACTTCCCCCCTCAAAAGAGATGTGACTGGATAAATTGTGATAGCTGGTAGCACACAGCAAAGAGCTTTTTGTTTTGGCTGAAGGTGATAATCTCTAAAGTCTCATTCAGAGCTAGAGAATTCTGTATAGCACTGTGCTCCAGAAAGGAAGAACAGAAAGAAGAACAACCTTCAAAGTCTGCATGGTAGGAGGGGAAGGATGACTAGAAGGGAGTCCTTCACAAGAAGTTAAAAATCAAAGGACAACAGCTTCTGTCCATAAATCAGTCCAGGGTTAGGGTGTGAAAACACCCCTGTTCTAGGAACATGGAGTTGTCACAGAGGTGACAGTGGGAGTAAATGGAACACGCCCTGTGTCAGGCACTTCAGCAGCTTAAGCTGAAGGGAAGTGAAGGCTTTCCAGGGAGGAGATGCTGCCAGGCCTGTAGGTCACCTCCTGCAGGGTGGCAGCGCACAGCTCGATGGCGATGTACTGGAACTGCCGGTCCCGCTCCGTGCAGAAGTAGCGGATCACGTTGGGGTGCTCGTCCGACTCGCGCAGCAGCTGCACCTCCCGGTCTGCGAAGCTGAAGCACTCGGGGAGAATCCTCTTCACGGCCACATCCCGGTTATCAAAGGAACCCCTGCAGCCAAGGAGGGAAGGCACAACAACCCTTCACGCTCTGGAGCCAAATGTACAGGAAACGTCACAACAGAAGCCGTTGTAGAGGCCAATGAACGCATTTCCTGTGCTGGAAACAGGTACATTTGGCCAGTAAACACTTCTGAGGGAAGTAAAGGGGTTTTTTCCTAGTGAAGAAAATGCATGGAAGTATTCCAGACACATGCAAAAAGTTTAATTTATGTTCATAGTAGATATGAGGGCTTTTATAAAAAAAAATTAAGAGGACCTAAAACAAACACAACACTTGTCTGTTTAATGCACACATTCTCTTCTACCTGTAAACAATTGTCCCTTCAGCACCATGTCCCAGTACATCTTTAGGGTTAAACGAAATCTTGCCAACAATCACTCGGTTTGCTTCTTCATCTGAACAAGAAAAGAAAAACAAGCACTGGTTTAGGATGAGGCAAGGCAGCCTTTTACCACTGCACAGACTTTGGGGCCAGTCTGAAAAAGCCTTTAGCTCATGTTTAAATTGAATACACATATGATCAAAAGAAATGAACATGTCCACGTTGGTACTTACCCTGAGTAGGCAAATAGTCTGTGGTGACCCAATGAACCAACATCAAGAATCAAAACACTTTTACACACACCTTATAGATGTGAGATATGAGTGGTTCTCAGCAGCCAAACTCTTTCTAAAAGTTTACAGACATTGAATTTAGGAAATGCTGACTGACAGTTACGGAAGTGGTTTTAGTAGACTTGGAAGAGACAAATGAGTGCACAGGAAGACGAGGCAGGAAGATTATGCTGCCTAATCCCCATTTCTTGAGTCCAGTTAATCATCTTAATACGTGTTTTTTTTTAAATGAGTATCTCCCTGGAATGGCTGCAAGTGACAGGAACACACTGCCCTGGGCAGCACAAGCCCTCAGCTGGCTGTTACTGTACAGCAACAATCCTGCTGAGGTGCAGGGCTCAGCCTGAAGGAGGACAATGGTTCTTTTCACCTTGTTGAGCTATGAATCATCAGTATCTATTCAGTATCATCAGTAACTATTCCACAGTACCATCACAGACTGGGGAAACAGAGACACAATAAACCACACTGAGTCAACTTTACCTCCCTCTTCCTGCTCAGTGGAGAAGCAGCTCCCAACATCAGATGTGGAGATGTTGGAATAGGCAGAGTGGTTTGATGCTCTGGGGGACAGGTTTGGGGTGCTGGCAGCCGAGCTCTCCGTCCGGCCGTACGACGTGTCCAGGAAATCTGCCTCAGGCGGGAGGTCACCAGGAGCACCAAAGGGCAGCTTCTGTTGCTGCAAGAGCTGGATCTTCTCTTCCAGCTGATGCTGCCTCTGCTGCTGCTGGTGGACACTCTGTAAGAAAGGACCTCAGTGAAGATTTGGCAATCAGGTCATGCAAGGGAACTCTACAGCTAGTGGGGAGCTACTTCTAAAAGGTGGGAGCCAAACTCTCCTGCCCTGTCCCTGCCAACCACACAGGTTGGGGAATGTTCACTCACAATTTCTATTTCATTCTGGACTTCCATTGCCAAGATGAAAAATCACATGGCTTCGTAAAAAAGCTGTTACTAGGTTGACCAGGTGTCTTTAAATCACCTTTAAATCAAAAGGCTTTGATTGAAAACCTGGAATACTTGACAGTGGTTCAGGAAAGAAGAGAAGAGTGAAGCCAGTAGTGCTGAGATTGTTGCCATTTGACTTAATAGACTGTATTAAGATAGTAGCAAACGCTAATAGTTGACATTAGTTGACATTAGTAGTAGTCATGCTAAAGCCTGGTAGGCCGCATATAACCTGCAGATGAACTATTATAACAGATTTTGCAATGCAAGCAGTGTAGCTAAGAGATAATCACTTATCTTTAAGAATGTATACTTATCTTAGGGAGTGTATCCATTTATCTAGAGAATGTACCTTTTGGCAAGAAATTAAATGTCATAGAGATAATTGTACTAAGTAGTGAAAATGAAGTAAGAATTTGTAATGATGAAGAAATCATGTAGAGAAACATATAAAAACCCTGTAAATTTTCTGTGAAATGGGGCTGTGTCTTTGGACGCTAGTCCACAGGCTCCCGGGCCCTCAATAAAGCACCGCATAAACAACAAGAAGACACTTGTTTGTGTCTTCTTCGGATCGGGCAACAAGATCATATCCAAAAAGAGTAATACCTACAAAAACCACAACTGGTGGATGGAAAAGAAAACCTCTCCAGAGCTGGCACATATGGCCAGAGAAATCCCTGTTAAGTCAAACTTTGTGCCTTTGCTCCCAGTGCACATCTGTGAAGAGGGAAAAATGCTTGGAGTGTGTCACTAACTCCTGTATCATTTCTGGGCTCTACAACATTCCTGATGCTCCCAACACTCAAAAGCACGTTAAGCCAGGTCAGCATTACCATTGGGTAGGTGATGATAAAAGCCACCCAGCCCACAAGCAGGAAAGTGCTGAGGATGATGGTGGCCATGTCCTTCAGCATGGAGTCCACCGGAGCCTCCAGCCGCAGGATGGGCCGAGCAGGAGTCTCCTCGATATCCTTTGGAGCAGCTGGAGGCCCTTCTGGTGAGGAACCTTCAACAATGTCAATGACCTGAGGGAAAGAAAGCTCTGTTAGCTCAGTATCTCTGTGGGTAATGAGGCAGTCATAGCCAGCCTTTCTGCTACATCATTTTTAGTCATTTCTAAACCTACCAAAGTCAGAGTTTTGCATGTGGGGGAAAAAAAAGCAGCGGAAAGCCTTAATTCTGAAACAAGGAATGACACTTCCTCACAGCAGTGATTCTGTGTGCTAAGTACATAAACATCTGACACAAAAAATGTGAAGTAATTCCATGCAGTTTTCCTTCTGTGTCCTTCCCCAACTTCCACTCCTTTTATGTTCTTCTCTCATGCAGTAAGAGAATTACTCTCATCACAAACCTCTTCAATAGTGGCTTTCTCAGAGTCAGCTGGAATCACATTTTCAGGCCTCTTTGGTAAGTTGCTTGGGAATTTCTCCAGGATCTTTGTGGGGGCAGATAATGGTGTTTCATGGTGCCCTTTAAATAAAACACATTTGTTGAAACAGAAGGTTGTCGTTTTTTAGGAAAGATATCCTTGACTGCAGCATCTTTGCTGAAGAGTGAGAACATCACAAAACATGATTCTCATGTATAGAGCAGGAAAGAGAAAGGAGAGGGAAAACGGAGGGCAGAGGTCACTGAGTGCTGCAGAGGAACATGAACTGTTTCAGGGAAGTGCCTGACATACTGCAGGAGAGAGGTATTGACAAGGAAAGGGATCATGGGAAGAGAAAGATGGCACTTTAAAAAGCTGAAAGTTGGACACTGTCCCTGCCCCAGAGCTCCTGCCACATACATCACCCAATTATCACCAGTCATCACTGAAAACTGAATCTCAGACAGTTCCTCATTTTTGAAGCAAAATTGTAAATGTACTGAAAAGTCAATTCCAAAATTCAGGGACTTGGGACACACAGGACAGGCTGACAATTAATAAACATTACCTTCAGCCTCTGTGTTCTAATCCATTTACAAAATGGAGAAAACATGACTGTCTGATCCATATGATGAGAATTAAGGTAAGAGCATGCACAATAAAAAAATCCAAATGGACCCAAATACAATATTTACAGTAAATAATAATTTAGTATATCCCTCTCCGAGGGAGGGGGCAAATGAGCAATAAATAACTTTCCACACATGGAGCACTTCACCTCATCACAGAGTAAGGCAGGAGCCTTGGGAAAAACACAAGGCAGATGGATATGAAACACATTATTTTATATGCAAATGAGGATGAATTAGACACTATTAAGAGAGTTCAGTAATTATGGCCAGGCAAGGCCTCCCACACCTATCAGCAGCCAGTCATTCCAGTAGTTGAGCTTGTGCTTTTCCTTCAGCCTGCCTGAAAATTTCACATCGGTGCTGGGCGTGATCACACACTCGCCGTTGTCTTCAATGGTGACTCCTTCTGTTTTTGGACCCTCCAGCAAGGGAATGGCGCTGCCCCGGGGCTGCAGAGAGATCAGTGTTACAATTACTGTGACCTTAGAGTATTTAAACAGGCAACTAAATTAAAAAGCTGGAGGTCAAAATGGGTGGGCAAGCAAAGATTCCTGGCAGCAAAGTCACTGTGAGTAAACATGGCCATTATGCCCTTAGCAGCTGCTTCTACAACCTTGGACATTGGACCTTTTCAGGGACATGTTGCCTAGGAGATGAGATTACTCCTTTTTTTTTTTTTTTTTTTTTTTTTTTTTTTTTTTTTTGTGGTTTTTTTTTTGTTTTCCCCTGAAGTTAAGCAGGATCTGTGTTTCCTACCTGGCAGCCACAATGAGCAAAACAGAACTATGATGCAGTTTCCTGTCTCTGGGGAGTAACTTTGACGAACAAACCAGCAATTTTAACATGAACCACAAAGCACCAACAACAGCAGTAACCTCAGGTCTGCTCCTGCTGAGCCTGCCTGGCACAGTTCCTGGGGAGCTGCAGTTACTGCTTTGCAGCATTGGAGATTATTCCAGAAGTATGGTCATGCATTCTGTGGTTGTTAATTGTTCCAGCAAATACTTAATTTGGTAGGCCTTTCTTAAATCTCAAACCCCTCAAATTTCTGTAGAGGTACAGTCACCGGTGTTTTCTTTTCTATTTTAATTTAATATAATTTTATGCATGATTCCATTTCAACCTTTCTTCCAAGCCCAGGACAGCACTAATTCCATAAGGCACTTTCCCACCTGGCAGCTCCCCACTTACCACAACAGTGACTCCCTCGTGCACCATGGAGGGCGACGCATACAAACTCGTGGAGTATTTCCCTACGTACAGGGTTGGGCTGCAGAAACATAGGCACTGTTAGCAGCAGGCAAATGGATGTGTTACCATCTCAGCTAAAACCTGGGCAGCACAACCCTGCAGAACCAGCGCAGGAGCTTTCCAAATCTTGAATTTGTATCTTGAAAAGCCTTGATCTGTAATATTATTTGAAGTACTGCTGTACTATGAAGCCTTTCCTTTAATTATGAAAGCATTGTCAGTTCATTATTCACAGCACTGTTGCTCATTTGACATAACTCATGTCCTATTTCTGCATTTTTCAGTAACTGGCATTTGCCAAAATGCTGTGCACCGTTTTTACAGTGTGAAAGGCTTCACCTTAGGAAAACCAATTTAATTCCACATTGTGAGAAACTATTCAACACAGAACATCTGATAAAACTTAGGAATATACACTTCCTAAGTCTGTAAGTTTTTTGGTTTGGTCTCTGACTTTACACACTAAAAGATCAAATATTATATAAAAGAACACCTGGAGAACAAGAAATGCTTTTATGCATTCTTTTCACCATGTTGCAACTTGTAGCACAACCCTTAACTGTTTTTTTTAATGACAAAGCTGTCAAAGGGAGAGTGAGAACAGCAGAATCTCAGGCTCACGTTAGTTTGCTCTTGGTCTCTGTTTCCTTTGGGAAGGGGTATTTCCACTTGGTGATGTGTCCGACCTCCCCGGACATGAAGGTCAGGTAGCGCAGGGTCTCGATGCCCACGTTGGTGTGCAGGACTTTCCTCAGCCCCTCCCGCTGCCAGATGTAAAAGGCCACCACGGGGGACGCGTAATCTGGATCCAAAGCACGCCCCGGACTCGCTGTCCACCGTCACC
>JADMLD010001159.1:600000-946811 GCA_017589585.1 Phylloscopus whistleri | reverse complement strand
CTTTCTTCCTCTCACCCCACTGTGGGGCACCAGGCAAGCAGCTGTGTGGTGCTTAGCTCCCTATCAAGTTTAAACCACAACCATCCCCAAACTTAAACTATATTAATAAAAGAAACCAGAAGCTTGAATTTGACCCATGCTGTTTAGTTCTCTGCATTCTCCCTGGTGCAATTTTGGACTATACTACCATTTTAGTGAGAAAGCATTTTCCTGTACAGTTATGAGCCATTCTGTGGGGCTGATCTCAGAAGTAAAAACAGATTCCCAAACCACACTATTTTTTCTGTATTTTTAGCTACAGATTCAGTCCCAGATTCACTCCCAATCCAGAACAGTGGGACCCCAAAAACTTCAGTCACCTTCAGCCTGTCCCTTTACTCTCCAAGGAGCTGAGGAAAAGCAACACTCCATATCAAGGGTCCCTCTCTCCTCCTAATCCTTTCTGAATTTTGGACAGACAACCTGATCAAAGTTTCCCTTTGAGTGTTGCACACAGCCTAACATGAACCAAAGTCCACACTGAACTGTCTGTCCATAGCTCTCAATGGCCCTTGTCCAGGCTCAGGACCTGAAGTGCCCATGGTCTGTCACTGATTTGTTGTGGGACAAAAAATATTTTATCCGTATCTCTCTTCCAATTTTAAATTCTAATTATAAGAGGAGCCCTGTTTGCTTCATTTTGGAACCATCCCATAATGGAAGAAATACACCAGAATTTCATGGAGGAATTCCTATGAGCTTCTCAGGCATGTTTCACATAAGATGTAGACATATTTTACTTCCAATGTTAATATGGAATGGTAGTTACACGTCCTTCTTCCCTGAAATAAGGGCTAAAATCCTCAGTAATATATAAGGATTCAGGTTTGATTCATATTTTATTTCGAAGGGCTTTGAAAGCAAGGCAATGAAATGATTTGTCGCATTATAGAATCAGGTCAGTAGCAAAACCTTGACCCACTCCCTTGAGTTTCAAAATTTTTCAGTCACCTCCTCAAATGGGCTTAGGTTTTAATGGCCAGTCTGAAATCATATGGGATCGGAATAATTTTTCCTGCCTGGGCAAACTCTTCAAAGAGAGCTCACCAGCAAGAGATCACACTTGCAGCATTCAAAAGGGTACTGTGTTCAGATGTGAAGTATGGAAAATCAGATTTCTGAGAGACTTGTTGGTAAAATAAATTATAATGGGAAAACACAGTTAATAATAGTGCTGTCATTAGAAGAGTTAGAGATTTTTTTAACACACAACATACAGTACTACAAGCATAATCTTATTAGCATTTTTAAGCCCATAAATCTGACTGGTCTCAGTGAAACGAAGAAAATTCCTTCCACAATGGTGGTAAATGTTTCATTAAATGGATTAGGAAAGCCAAAGCCAGTTTGAACTGGTGAGGGATGTAATGGGCAGCAAGAAGGATTTCTGCAGGTATATTGAGAGCAAAGGAAGACTAGGGAAAAGCTAGGCTCAATGCTGAATGAGGTGTAGGGGAGCTGGTGACACCAAATATGGAGAAAGCTGGAGTGCTCAATGGTTTCTTCACCTTAGTCTTTATGGGTAAGAACATTCTTCAGGAATCCCATGTTCCCAAGACCAGCCAGAAAGCCTGAAGCAAGGAAGACTTACCCTCAGTAAAGGTCAAACAGGAACACTTTAGGAAACTGGACATGGACAGATCTGTGTGACCTGATGGATGTATCTGTGACTGGTGAGAGAGCTGGCAGATGTCTTTGTGAGGTCATTTTTGATTATGTTTGAAAGGCCATGACATACAAGGTGATGCCTTGAGAGGCTACCTAGAACAGAGGCTAGACAGTGTTAAAGGAATAAAGTAGGTGTTTATTAAAAAGGCCTTCAAAGGACACACCTTGGGGCGGTACAAGAGCCTGGCTGAGGCTACACACAAGATGGACAATGGGTCACATGTTTTCACGCTTTTATAAGTTTTGGTCCATTTACATATTTGTGTTAATGTCCAATTACAGCTTCAGGATGAAGTCCCATCCTCCCAGATTGCTCTCCTCAATTCACTGTTGTTTATACTTTTTGGGCCTGAAGCTGCAACAGTGTCCTTGGTTCTCGGCTGGAGAAGGATTGTTTTGTCTGACTAGACTGTGAGGAGAACTTCCTAACACTTTATATGAAGTTCAGAGTTATAGTCTAATGCAGTACAGAATCTGGATAATATGAAAGCTAAAACTTAAGGCATCAAGGGGAGGCTCCTACAAAATGAAAGAGACCAAATATGACTCTATATTGGAAAAAAGCAAGACGGAGGATCCAGAGAACCCTGGACCAGGCACCTGCACTGGGAAGGTGATGGAGCAACTTCTCCTGGAAACCATGTCCAAACACAGAGAGGACAAGGTGGTTTGGCGTCATCAGCATGGATTTACAAGGGGTAAATCCTGCCTAACTGAACCAATGTTGTTTTGTGACTATAGGACTGGCTTGGTGGATGAAAGGAAAGCAACAGTTGTTGTCAACACTGTGTCCTGTAACACCCCTATAGACAAATGGAGTAAGTATGAGCTAGATAGATGGTGGTGATTGCAAACTGGCTGAACTGTGGAGCTCAAAGGGTTGTGGTTAGCAGCATAAAGTCCAGTTGGAAGCCAGTCACCAGTGGTGTGTCCCAGGATGGATCTACATTCTCCACTGTTAATTATTTTCATTATCACCAGCGTGATAAGGCAGAGTGCACATGCAGAAACTTTTTGGAAGATACAAAACTGGGAGGAGTGGTTGATAAATCAGAGGGTTGCGCTGATGTTCATGGGGTAGGGACAGGTAGGAGAATTGAGCCGACAGGAGTCTCATAGAATTCAAGATGGTGTGAATTCCTGACGGTGTGAATTGCTGAGGAAGAACAACTCCCATGCACCAGAGCATACTGGAAGTTTACCCAGTGGAAAGCAGCTTTGCAGAAAACAGTGTCTTGAGAGTCTAGATGGACACCAACTTGACCATGAGCCAGCAATGCACCCTTGTAACAAAAAAAAAGTAGAGCAGTGTCCTGCACGGCACTAGGAAGAATGTTGCCAGCAGGTTGAAGACATTGATTCTTCCCCTCTGTTCAGCACTGGTGCGACACACTTAGATGTTCCACTCTCACCCTCACATCTGAACTCCCCAGTACAAGAGAGACATGGACATAAGGGAGCGAGTTTGCTAAGGTGTATAAGGAACTGCTCATTTGTCATATGAGTGCCTGAGAGAGCTGGGACTGTTTACCATGGAGAAGAGAAGGCTTGTGGTAATCTCACAAAACTGATGGGACACAACAGAGCTTTTCCATATTGCTTAAGTTTGCTGATCTGGCATTGCATCATTTGTAACAAGCCTATCCTATATCATGAGTAGACTTTCTCAACTGAAAAGACACTGGTTTCTGGAAACGAGTCCTTTGATCATGGAGGACATCATTTATATCTTGTCTGAAAGTGCTTCTTGATATGTATATTGAGACACTAACCCTAAGAATACAGCACAAAATATGTCAATGCAGAATATAGAAAAAACCTGTTGATTGCCATTACTAGTTTTGGTTTCCTCCTTTTAGAAGAATGAAAGAAATAAACTTCAGCAGCCGTATCCAACTGCATTATTCCTCATGACAGTATAAAATAGTGAGATATCTTCTCACTATCGCAAACTAGATTAAGAATAATTTTTTTATTGCTGCATAAAATTGCCCAAATTTTATAGAAATCTTTATTGTGGATTATAAGTTATTTTAAAAACTCCAAGATATTTTTTTCTTACACTGTCTGTTCAAGCTGCTAGGCAAGTCATTACATGAATAAATACATTTCCTTCCTCTGAAAATGTAATATCTAGTGCTGTGTCATTGTTATAAAATACAAGTTGATTAGATAGACAGAGATTATTATTCTGACAATGATGTGCACAAGAGTATCATTGTACATTGAATTTCAGTGTGTAATATGGTATAATGGTAATATGGCAATATGTAATGGGCATAGACTGAAACACAGGAAATTTCATTTAAACATAAGACAGGCATTTACTTGCTGTGAGGATGTTTGAACACTGGCACAGGTTGTCCAAGTGCTTATGGAGCCTGTCCATGGAGATATTAAAAACAAAAGTGGACTCATGAGCCATCAGCCCTGAGCCATCTGCTACAGCTGACCCTGCTTTGAGCACAGATTTGGACTGGATAACTTCCAGAGCTTCCTTTCAACCTGAGCAATTTTGTGATTCTGTGAAATGCTATGATTAAATCACACAGTGTCTGAAAGGAGAAGTTTCTTGCAAACCTTTGTGCTCCAGCCACCCGGAGCCAGCAGTGAACCAAGACTCAGACTGCTGAGAAAGAGGAACCTCAAAGAGCTTCTGAACTGCTGTGGCTGGAAATGCTAAGATGAGACCCAGGCACATATGCTGCCTTGGCTTCAGCAGTTAAGGGACATAGGACACAGTCCAAAGGTGAACCACGGCTTGGCCCAGTGAGTGATTACCTGGAGAAATGAAAGAACCAGGTCTCTGGGGACATGTAGCAGATTGCAGGGGCACCTACAGAGTCCAATTGCATCCCATTGCCTCAAATGTCCCTTCTGGACTGCCACAATCGTCTGTGTGCCATTTGGGATGGCATTATTAGGCTGGGGTGAGAAAAGAGCATCAGAGTGAGAACAGTTCAGCTTCTGTTCCTAGAAGTTTTCAACTGCCTCAGACTGTATAAAGCCCTGAGCAACCTGGCTCGGCCTCAGAGTTTACCCTTCTTTGAGCAAAACGTTAGTCTAGAGACCTCCTGAGATCCCTTCCAGCCTGAGTTACCTTGAGTCCTACAAGCAGGTCACACTCACATTTCCCTGAGATGCTGGATGAATTGCAGAGCTACCCATTCTGCCCAGCATCACCCCCAGCTGATCCCCTGAAAAGTCAGCAGTGTGTTCAAGCCATGACACTGGCACTCACCTCTTGGGTTTTCCTCAGGGCTTTGGGACATGCTGGCAGTGGCAGAGACATTTACCCTGTGGGGAGCCAGGCTGAAGGTGCAAGCACTATGCACCTCTTGCTCTTCAGGACACCATTCAGACCAAACTGCTAATGACTTGCTGGATTTGTATGGCCCACCAAAGGGTGGGTGTGGATGTGAACCCCCACCCCCAGGTCTAAGAATGGTGCTGCTCAGCAGGTCCAACCCAAAGAATGTTTTGCCGAGGTGGTGGTTTCCTGCTGGCTTGTCTGGGCCTGTGAAGTGAGTCCTGCTGACCTGCTCTTACTCACAAAGGCCTTTCTCTGATTATTTTTTGTCTGGGAAAGTTACTTCTATTTTCTCAGCTTATTTATTTATATCTGCCAAATGAGCATTTCACTTTCAGTTCTGGTCAGAAATCAGAAAGGAAGCGTCTCAGCTTTTCCCACCAAAAGTCTTGGGCTGCATTCCATGGTGGATGACAGAAGACAGCTTTCTAAAGATTTAACCCACTTTAAATTAGTTAAATTAATGCTATTATGTGAATCTTTCTCACTCTGAGTGCTCTGTTCTTTTACACAGGCAGATAGTGTTGTGTGTTCAGAATAAGCTGTAGTAAAAGGTTATATTGACATTATCACCATCCTTCTTCCTAGGACTCTACCAGGACCCAGAGTTTATGCTTTTTGTCCTCATTCAAAATTCTTCCTGAAACCCTCAAGACTTTTGTGTGAACCAAATCAAGTCTTAAAGATTCTGAAGTAAATAGTTTCATTTACACATGGCTGTGTGTGTCTGTAATAAGATCTTTTAAATTGGTTTGAGATACCGGACAAAATGTTCCTCGCTAATAGCTGGTCTTACACAGCAAAGGTTTCTTTTGAAGTATCAAGCATGGATACATGATCCTATTTAATGGCAGCACTTTAAATTGCAGACTGGTTAATTCTATGTGAATTCTTCTCATCTGTTTCATATTTCTCGTACACATTACTGTAAAACAAGCTGTACCCATTTCTGTCAGTGAAACCACTGTCCTAACCTACCATTTTTCTTAGAATCTGATAATAATGGTTGACTTTACCTCAAGAGAAAAACCTACAGGCAAACATGTCACACATAGCAGAGTTTGACTAAGAACAGATACATGCCACTGGTCATAAAGGGTAAACACTTAAGACATTTAACCCAGCTGAGCAGTACTAAATGGAAGGCAGTGGTCATCTGGCTTTTGAATCACCTAATTGACATGTCAGAAAATAAGCATTTTATTGACAGAAGGTGATTGCAGAGAAAAGTAATTTTTCATTTAAATAGCCAGATACTTCCCTTCCTCCTTCCCTTTGTATTTGCGGTGCAGGGGAACATTTTGTTAAGAAACTAAAACTACCAAACCAGACCCTTTGTTGCATTATTTTTGCCTAAACAGCTACCTTCTGATAATGATTTTCCTGACTGCAATAATTTATAGAGGGTTCCAGCATGGAATAGTTTCTCAGTTATGTTTGCTCTCAACTTCTCTGAATTTGGATGCCTTTTGAACTATGTTAGGATTCAACTATCCCTGAGAAACCCCTAAAATCTCATGCAATGCAGTGGTAATTCTTGTGCAGTGAAATCACGCAGTCTTACCCCAGTGTAACTCCACTGAAGTTGCCCATCCATCTTCTCTTTGGTACCAGCTGGTGATAGGTAACGGGGAAAAGAGGGTTTCAAAGTAATGCTGTGATTCTTATCCCAGCCCCCAAAACAGTTTCAAGAACACTCCAGTGCAGGGCTGTGAGTTTTTTTGTTTGGGCTGTATGCACCACATTTTCTTTCCTTAGTTCTCCTCAGTGATAGCAACACCCTCCTGTTGGTATAGAAGGCAGAAGACAAATCAGCTGAGGGCTGTTCTCAGCCCTGACAGGGTATCCTGCAAGGACTGACTGCCAGTGGTAGGCACATGTACCAACCATGGACAGCTCTCCCAGAGCCAAAAACCACTTGACTTGACTTGACCTTGAGCTGGATTACCATGGGGGCAGGTAAGTATGACTGCAAAGGGGAAAAATCTGTCACTACGGTTTTGCAGTGCTTGTCTCAAGACCCGGATTCACACCACACCATCCCAGGCACCTAGCCCCATATCTGCTTAAAGGAAAAGAAAACCCACCAGTGACCATTAGGGTTGTCTTTGTCTTGTCTGAGCCAGCTGCAGTCTGCCATGTCACTGCCTGCCCCACCACCAGGGTCTAGGGCTGTGCTGTATCTTGCCAGACCTGCCAGATGTTTCCCTGTTGCTCGCCCCACCACCACAGGCTTCCCTGAGGACACATATGCCACACAGGATACCTCCTCCACCTGTGCTGGTTACAAATCCATCCTTTGGAGGAGAGGTAGATCCTCTAAAGCCTGTAAGCCAAACAATTTTTTTTTTTTTTTGTCTCAGAAGCCTTCAGTGACTCTGCTCAGGGAGAGCATAAAAGAGCAGCAGCTACCACGGAAGAGGGCTGAAGGTGAGGACAAGGAATGAGGGTGATCACAGAGAGGAATATCTCACCTTTGTCCTGGTGGAAGGTAGCTGGAGATGCTGGGGCAGGACAGCCCTCTCATGCTGTCTGGCTGCAGCTCTCCGTACAGCCCCTCTTCCCCACAACAGCATAGCTCCAGCTGTTTACAAGCCCTGTTTCTATGAGGTTGAAGGCACAGATATATAAGTTAATACAGTTTGGGAGAGCACTGTGCAGTGCTGTCAGCCTGGAGACTCGCTCTCTGTAGACATAAAAGCACTGCTTCCCCATACTCTGAGAGGAATTTTGCAGATATTGACCTGCCTAGGTTCTTTTCTGAGCAATACTGTTAAGAGTTTCTGTTGATAAGGACAGGCAAACTATTTTATCCTTCATACCTCGATATGATGGCCCAACACAATACCTCTACTTTTGGAAGAAGCAATGAAGATCAGCTAACACACTTTGCCCTCCCATACAGCAAACCTATCATTTGTGTGCTGTCCAGATTGGGTTCGTGGCATTCATAAGATTTCTTGCCCTTGAAGCTGCTAAGAGATTAGATCAACTTTTTTTAAAAATTTGATATTTACACACAAAGAAAAGAAAACAATTGGACCTACTCATATTTATAAAGCCCTAACACATCACTAAACTCCACAGGTACATATTTGTCTAGATGAAATATGAAGTTTTCATATGTCTGCTACTGGGTCACTGGTCCCACACACTTTGTTTTGAAGAGGAAGAGGAGTTGTTAGAACTGTCACCATTCTTCCTGCTCCTTGCAAGGCCTGACTTATAATGTGTTAATTCAAAAAGGCCCTTAAATATGTGCTCAGTGGGAATCAACTGAGACAGTAGCTATGCTGGCTCAGCACAGCAACTTATTTTTAGCATCTGAGTATTGAACATGAGATTTATTTTCAGAAGAAACATCCAATAATAGAGATGGCTGTTGTTTTTTCTGTTCCTTTCAAATTCATCTAGCAAAAGCAGAAATGTGATGAGTATCGGAGCCAATTTCTATTTTAAGAGCCACTTAAGGAGGTTTTTCAGCTAGACAAAATAAGAGGTTCAAGACAGTGACAAAAGGGTATAGACAGAGAAATCATTGCCAAAGTAAAAGGTTACAATATTAATTAGAGGAAAAACCCTTTAAAATACCATTGTAGTACTCATTACTAATATTCATTGTTATGAATACAACACAGTTCTGCTGGGTCATTTACTCAGAAAATATCTGGATGATCACACTACCCCGGAGAGCTTCGACTCTACATGCTCTGAGGCTTTCCTCTGGAAGTAATATGTTTTCAGAACTGGATGGGGAGTTAGACCATTCATCCTCTTTCCACCCAACCATAATTCTTCTCCAGAATATGCTACATCCACTCATAAGGAGAAACTCAAACAACAGGTATGTTGGACTGTCACCATAGTTATGTGTGTCATGGAACAGGATCTCTCCTCAGGGCACTTTCTATGCAAATAGGCATGTGAACAAGCCCGGGGGGCTATAATGAGATCTCTCAGAACAAAGATAAGTTGATTATGTGTTCCAGATTTGAAACCCCCTAATGACATCACGCCCCCACTTCCCAAGATCATTTGGCGTAACATCTGTGTGTAATGCTAGTGCGGTCTTGATGGTTACTGGAGCAAAATCTCAAGTAACATCTGTGGCCTCATTAAGAACCAGGCCTGTTTGCCTTTCTTTAAAAACTACTTTTGGCTTGTGTCACCCGCTGATTTGTGACTTGTGTCTGTATTTGCTCTGTTCCCTGTGATTTCCCAGTAAATTGAAAAGTGTTCAAAATCCCTGAGCCCTATAAATTCCTGTCCCATCTCTGATCTCTTCTCACCTGAGCAAAACTAGAAAGAAATGCTTACTGACCCAAATTCAAAAGTGTGTGATTTCTACAGTTGTTCTAAAATATCCCTGCTTGCATTTCAGTTGTGTATGTAGCAGGGGAAAAGCGCCTGGGCAGTGTTTTCCTGGAACTAATTATGCCAAATTCACAAAGGCATCTGGGGATCTAATTCCCATTGATTTCCTGGGATGTCTAAAGCTTTTTGTGAATGTAGGTCTCTCAATCTCAGGATGAAAATATATTCTCGTATTACTAGTCCTGAGAGAGATGTCCAGCAGGAGCCATAGGTTTTGCTTGCTCGTGGACTGGCAAGCCTAAGCCATCTCATTTGGTTTTGCTCATTACTTTCAAATAAATCATAATTTTCTCTAGAAGCAGCCTCCATTCAAAAAGATCTTGTGTCCAAAAACCAAAACAGCTCATCTTTACCTGGCCTACTATAAAATATTTCCACTGCATCTCAGGAGACAGAGGTAGATGACTGTGAGCCATACCATGGACTGTCCTCTCTTTCCACCTTTGCCTTCCCTACCACAGGCAACACACATCTCCAGCTCCCTCTTTGATGTTATGTCCTACACACCAGACAAACACAGAATATCAAAACTCAAGCATGTTATTAATTTTACAGAATCTTTCCTCCCCCTCCCTTCTCTTTTTCCATCTGAGGACTGACTGTCAGAGCTCTCAGTGTTGTCCATGCCTGGGGATCTGGGATAAAAGTAAATAAAGGTTGATTTGGGGCCTCCAGGGTGGATGCCCAGCAACAGCCCCCCGAGTCTCACCAGAAAAGAAGATAAATATCTGTGCCTATGCAGGCTTCTGAAATGCCAGAGTTAGTTTTAGTAACTTCTCAAATCATGAATTCAGTGTCCACCTAGGAAGAAGTTTGTATCTGATGCTATCTGGCATAGCAGATAGTGTGTTAGCACATGCCACACGTTTGGTCATAGGCTCCTTATCTGAAGCATAATCATGTAGGGAGAGGAAAATACTTTTCATTAGAATAATTAAATACTAATAAATATTATGAATTAATAAATTGAAATGTTTTCACCTACCTTCATGTTTAGGCACCTCTATTACCCATTGACCACTTTCTGGCAGTTTATTTTAATCTCTCAAAGTATTTAAAAGTACACCTCACACACATCATTGTACAGGGTCATAGGCACCAAACTCTCTCAAAGGCAGATGAGGATTTAGGATCCCAAAAATGGGATACAGGACCCAGGTGAGAGATGAAGAAGCAGTGGAGATGACTCCTCCATGTACCTCTGGTGTCAACCAGAGGGAAACCATGGCAGTGCTTGTGAAAGGGAGACAGTCAAGCAGACAATCAAGCAAGAACCCTCCATCTCTTTCTTCCTTTCCTCTCTCCCCAAGGAAATCTGAGCCTGTAACATGGGCTTGGCATGAAACCTGGGCCTGATTTTCAGACTGTTAATGCATAACACAGCCTTGATAACTCACTGAAATCAAACCAGATGGTAATTTAGACATGTCAGAAATTATCCATGATGCAAGCAGGAAAAACTTTAAGAAACTACACACTGTGTTGTACCTCCATATACACAGCTCACTGTTCAGAGCTTCCAAAGAGGAGCAGCCTTGTAAAGAAAGGCAGGTCAGCAAAACACTGCACACATGACATAAAGAGAAATGGGGTACTGTCTTAAACAGATAGTCCACCTCCACTATAGCTGGTCATATGAAATCTAGGAACCAAGTGGCAGGAACTGTAGATACTGATAAATTTAGTCTTGTTGGTGAAAATAATCCACCAAAGATAGAACACAGTGTCAGACGTAAAATAAAATTATTTAGAAATAAGCTATTTCAAATCCCATTGCAAGGAACACCAGACACACTGCATTATTACTGTTCCACCCCAGGTAATTGCAGTGAACATTGGCAGTATATCAACAGCAGATTTGTCACTTCTCATATGGCTTAGTATTAGTTCTGAGAGTCAGAATAACATTTTTGGAGGGGGAAGGGTTGCTCCAGCATGGAGCTTGCACTGGGACCTTCCCCAGGTAGCAGAGCAGCAGGCATTTGCATGACAGGCCCTTGGCAGCTGGATCCATTCGAGGTTTGGTTTAATAAAAAATGCCCAACACATTAATTTGACTTTCAATATGCCTGCCCTAAGCCTGTCACATCAGGCTTTATAATCAGCTTTATTAAGTGGATGGGAGAAGCACAGGCTGAGGAGGGCAGCAGGACTGGACAAGAGGCCAAATTAAGCAAAACTAGAAGAAGCTTTGTAATTTCTACTTCAAGTCCCATTAGACAATTTTTTTTATCACTTTTTGTGAAGCTAGTGCAAAATTCTCACTCTCTGTAGTGAGTTATGAACTCGACCAGATTGGTGAGTGTGCTGGCAGAGATGCACCCAGCCAGTTTTTCATTTTTGAGCAACTACTAATTTCTAAAAATGTCCACTTGAAGCATGTAATAAGCACGTAGAAAGGAGTTCTTTCCAGGCCCATGGAAATGTTTATACTCCCTCTTCTGCCTAAAATAAAAATTATGGGTCAAGTTCCTGGCTGGTGAAGCTCAGTGTGACTCCTTTGAATTTCTTGGCATTTTTCCACCTTCTGCCAGCTGAGAACGTGGACATCCTTAGCTGTTCAGCAAAGTCGGCAGAGAAGTTAAGAGCAAGAGCACCATTTCCAGATATCAAATGCAAACATTTCTGCACTCTTCTCACTAAAAAGCAAGCTGCCTTAAAAAGATGAAGAACAGGCTGTTTCTTATAGCCCCAGCCTGCAAACAGGAGTGTGAGACCACAAGAGCTCAAATAGGAAAATTCCATCCCAAATTCTGGCCCTAATAATGCAATTAATAAAGAATAAATCTGCAGTATATGATCGGTCAAATTAGAGTTTTAGCAAAAGAGTGATCAGAATTATAAAATTCCTCTGAAATTTCTAATAACTACGTATTTGTTTATGAATATGGATCTGGTTGTGTAGAGTTTAGAAAAATAAATATCTAGCATTTGAAGTAATTAGACCCAAAAAAGTTTAGACTTATACATTCCCAGTCAAAAACAGAGTTCCTATTAAATAATATATTTCTTCTCTGGAAGAGATGAAAACTAAAATTCTATGGCTGTGAAATATACAGAGATATAGGCAAACATGCACAGGTGTGTTTCTCACACACCGTCTTCCTAAGACATTTCGTACACTGTATAAATAATTGTCTGTCATACATTGTATATACAATAACTATACATTAAAGGAGCATAATGTTGCAAAGCCAGTAAGTTAAAGGTTAAGAAATGCTGGAATTAAGGACACCACTGTAGAAAAAAGAAATTTTAAAAAATTGCCCAGTATAAGAAAAAAAATCAATATTTCAGATATTCATCCCTGTTTGGAACAAAAATATGAAACAAACAAAAGAAAAACAAAGAAAAAGGAGGAGAGGAGAGGAGAGGAGAGGAGAGGAGAGGAGAGGAGAGGAGAGGAGAGGAGAGGAGAGGAGAGGAGAGGAGAGGAGAGGAGAGGAGAGGAGAGGAGAGGAGAGGAGAGGAGAGGAGAGGAGAGGAGAGGAGAGGAGAGGAGAGGAGAGGAGAGGAGAGGAGAGGAGAGGAGAGGAGAGGAGAGGAGAAAAAAAGGGGAAGGGAAGGGAAGGGAAGGGAAGGGAAGGGAAGGGAAGGGAAGGGAAGGGAAGGGAAGGGAAGGGAAGGGAAGGGAAGGGAAGGGAAGGGAAGGGAAGGGAAGGGAAGGGAAGGGAAGGGAAGGGAAGGGAAGGGAAGGGAAGGGAAGGGAAGGGAAGGGAAGGGAAGGGAAGGGAAGGGAAGGGAAGGGAAGGGAAGGGAAGGGAAGGGAAGGGAAGGGAAGGGAAGGGAAGGGAAGGGAAGGGAAGGGAAGGGAAGGGAAGGGAAGGGAAGGGAAGGGAAGGGAAGGGAAGGGAAGGGAAGGGAAGGGAAGGGAAGGGAAGGGAAGGGAAGGGAAGGGAAGGGAAGGGAAGGGAAGGGAAGGGAAGGGAAGGGAAGGGAAGGAAGGGAAGGAAAGGAAAGGAAAGGAAAGGAAAGGAAAGGAAAGGAAAGGAAAGGAAAGGAAAGGAAAGGAAAGGAAAGGAAAGGAAAGGAAAGGAAAGGAAAGGAAAGGAAAGGAAAGGAAAGGAAAGGAAAGGAAAGGAAAGGAAAGGAAAGGAAAGGAAAGGAAAGGAAAGGAAAGGAAAGGAAAGGAAAGGAAAGGAAAGGAAATCCACCCCCAAAGAATTTCTATCATTGGGCTTCTCTGCAGCATGAGAATTGTGGCTTTTCATCATTTTTTTGCCAGAGATTTAATTTGCCATTAGGAGAGCATGCAAAAGAAAAAGCCAGGGGTCTACAGAAAGAGGTGCTCTAGTGCATAGGAGACATTTTACCATCATCCATCCTGTCTCCTCAGCCTGGGTCTGCTCCAGCCTCTGCTTCACTGCCATGCACAGGATTAATTCTGTCCAGCTGCTCTTTCCCACTCTCCAAAACCTTTACATTCCTCACTTCCTGTCTTGCACCTTGGTGGGAGGCACTGGGAGCACAAGAGAGATGCTCTCTGCTTTCCAGGCTGTGCCTGGGGCACCAGGACAGGAGGAAGAAATCTCAGGAAAAGCCCTGCTCAGACCCTCCCTTCTTAAGCTGGGCTATGCTCAGGGCAGGCAGAATATTTGGGATAAGAACTACCAAACTCTAGGCAAAATGTACACAGATGTGGCAGACTGATTTTTTTTCACAGCTTCATCAAATTGATCACCTTTTCATGGGAACAGGAAAAGGCATATTCTGAGACCTTAAGTAATTTTAAGACACGAGGGCCAAATGCAACAGTGCTAGAATTCACCACAAGAGTTTCTCTCTTACTCTCTTATTGATAGAAATGCCCAGACAGCTTAATTTGATTATTTGCCCAGCTAATTCAACATGGCATGAGAATTTCAACCCAAATATTTAGGTTGAGTTATGTGTGTGGAAGATGAACTTATATGGGAAACTTCTAAGTGGAAATTGCACTTACAAACTCTTCCTAGGAAAGCCAGAAAAACGTCCCCACTATTGCCTGATGGAAAGAGAACAAGTAACACCTTAAGAGAATTTGTGGTGAAGTATATAATAATTAGAAAGGACAATAACAATACCTGATAATACTTGGCAATAACTACCACGCCTTAAGATTGTAGGAGGGGTCCTAGATTCTGCATGAAGCAGACACCTGCCCATGCTCTTGTGTGAGTGCCTCTGAGTGGCTCCTTGTGCTGCATCCATCAATCTTCAGCCAAGACCTCGAGCACAGCTTCCCCCTCCCCATCCAGGGCTCAGCACTTGTCCTCATCCAGCAGCACGACCCCACACTCACCATGCCCCACACAGTCCCTAGCTCCCCACATCAAACCCACGTCCCCTGTCCTGACAGCAGGACAGTTGCTGCAAATTGGAAGGAAAACAGCTGAGAATGAAAAAGGTTTTCTTCTCTCAGTCACAGCATCCCAGTGCTGTGGAGAGCCTGTTCTCTCTCACTGAAACTGCAAAAATTATGGAACACTTAGAGAATGCTATGGGTGTAAAGAGATTAAACCTTGCCCTTTGGACATGATCAAGCTATGTGCATCTAGGTATGGTGCACATTAGCAAAAAAAGAAAACAGAAGAAATATTTGAATTTTTCAGTCTAGGGGAACTTAATCACAGTGCCCTCTGACTTTGTGTCTCAGGTGCTCTAGCAACCCCGAGGTGCCCATGGCAGCCGGGCATTTTTGTCTGTGAAAATAACCCTGGGATAGACCATCAAGGTCTATAGAAAAGAGTTTGTTTTGAGTACTCAGCTGATGAACTTTGCTCTAGTGATACACACTGAAGTCAGTGGGACAGTATCTGAATCACTGCAACAAGGAGATGACAGCTTGCCCCAAGGGTTGTAGGAATGGTGGTGATGGCATCGGCACCCAAGCTATGTAATATAAAAAAGAGGATCGAAAGAAGAGGGATCATTATGCTTCCCAAGTATAACAAACAAACTCATCCTCTGGCAGCAGTGGGGTGAGAGCAGTGTGGCAGGAAAACAGCAAGGACTGGTCATCTCAGGGACCAGCCATCTCAGAGGAGCCACGTTGGTGGAGATCCCCACCCGAACAGTGTGACTGAAAGGGGCAAGAAGGGCTGGATCAGAAACAACAGCTGAAAAGTGCAGGACTTAACTACTGGTTTCTGCAGGAAGGGGGAAGAGGATGACTGTGGTTATGGCTTGATAGTCTTATAACAGCCTGCTGCTTTCTCAAATAACACGGAGTGTGCTCCGTCAAGCAGGAGCCACCAAGCACCTGCTTCCCCTGTGCCTGCATCGGGAGGCTTGGCCAAACATAAACACGCAGGTGAAGAGGTTGAGATGATGAAAGACAATAGACCATTACCAGGGACTTAATGGTGTTGTAAAGGAGATAAATGTCTTTGAAGTAACACCCTTAAAACATGTGACCTTTGGGCTGACCTTTCCTTTCAGATTATGGTATGCAGATTGTTTTATACTGGCTAGTGCAAACAAAGCAAGCAGAGCTAGCATCTCAGCCCCTGTGATGGGAAAGTACTTGGACATCATATCCATTTAGACAGCCTGTTGTTTACTTTAGCTTGCCAAAAGTAAAACTCTGCCACAATTACTGCCTTTCAAGACACATATCTCACACTCCAAATAAAGCATGTGTATTATTTTCACCAGAATTTCATTAATAAGACCGAATCCTGAAGACAGAGAGCCAAACCCAAACCATCCCTCCTGTGATCATAGGCTTTCTCTATTCTAGAAAAGCACTGTTATGATTGTATGTCACTGGAGCAGGACAATCTGGAGGACTGAGGTGAACCTGAGGGGGTCACCACTGGAAAGAGCAGAGATGCTGGAAGCACAGTGTGTGAGGCTCTGATTGAGACTGTGAGAAAATAAGCAGAACTTGCCTATTCCTCTTTTTCCAGCTGGGAGTATGCCAGCATGAATTAGCAAGTTTTTTCTATGTATAATCACAGCATTGATTTATGTCATTAAGACTGCAAACTCTCCTAGTCACCAGCAGCTTTTCTGCTCTGTGTTTGCGTGGTGCTTGGTGTAACAATGCTTCAAGCCACAGCTGGTGCCAAACACATAATAAATAAGGGTAAGAAGAAAGCTGCAAATGTTATTTGAAAGGTTGCATGCACACAGTCTTTGCTTCTCTATACACTTTGAGAAAAAACAGAAAACTGGAGATTTTCCGAATCCAGATGCAGGGAGTTATTTCAGGTCTGCAGAGGTAAAGATGATCACTGCTGAGTGAGGAAAAGAGAGCAAATACTGGCAAGAGGGGTCCCTCACACCTTTCAGCACCCTTGCAAAACAACTGAGTCAACTTTAAAGAACAAGGCCTGAAGATCCTAGCCAGCCTAGGATCTGCCTGCTAGGGCAGATGGGGCACTGAACGTGCAAGGAATTGCTGGAGCTTAGAGAAGCTGGGCTGATCTGTGCTTCCCCACGCACAGCTGGAGGGGCAGCACTGGGAAGGGTGCCAGGGCAGGGCGTGGAAAGGGGGCAATGGTGGGCTGGGCACATGGTGGTGCACCTTGAGCAGCCACATAACAGACACCCACGGGACTTCTTGTAAGCCTCAGAACTGTTGTGGAGGAGAATGGGGCTCGCAGACCTGGGCAGCAAAGCCTGATCTGTTGCTATGCCTCTTCCCCTAGCTGTGGCCAGATGTCCTACACGCAGCTCCTGGCTGGTCTGACCCCACTCCTGGAGCTATGTGAGGAGGCACAAACTCCTGCACCTATTTGCAGCCACATGAATGCAAAGCTCGAGCACGCACCCCGTGAGCGAGCGCTGCCCGAGCCAGGCAGCTTCCTGAAATAATTCTCTGCATTGCTGTCCCACCTTCTTCCTGGGGCTGGGGACATGTTGCAGCCCGCTTCACCCAGCTGGCCTGGGGTCATGCAGGGCCCTGGGGCAGGGCAGCCCCGAGAGGGAGACTGGGGGTGTCTCTGTGGGTTTGCCTGGTTTTATTTGGCCCCGAGTTTTTGGTGACCCAATAGGCTACAGAAGAGCCTCAGCACCAGGGCAATTCTGGTTACCCCTTTCAGAAAAGTGCCTGTGTTTTCAGTTGTGGGAAGCAAAGGGAAGGTGATGGGTGTAGGACCAACACTTGGGTCCGGCCTTAAAATCTTTTAAAGGGAGCAGAAGAGCAACTCTAATTACAAGAGGATTTTGGTGTTAAATTGACTAAGTAGGGAAACTCTACCAGCTTTCTAAGAAACAAATAAAGGTGCTATATGGATTTGTATGTTCCCAAGGACTTTGATTCATAATTATTATATGCTTGGCGTGGTTTTTTCTAAGCTAGACTTTGTTTTCCCGAGCCTTGCCGTTCAAATGTCTTTCAGCTGCAAATGGTCAGAGGTTAGGAGAGGGCTTGGAAGATGGCACTGTGTCTGTTTACCCATATTTATGCTGTCCCCTAAACTGTTGTTTTGGGATATTGAGTTAGATGGATCTTTGCCTAATGAACTTGGCTGCTCTTGAGTGCTTATAAAATACATCCTATGTACTGCATGTCATGGATTTCAAAGGAGTTTGGGTGGGATTTTGGTTTGGTTTGTGCTTTAATTAGCTGCAAACTTCTGTAAGCAGCAAAGCCAGTGGTATTTGCACACAATGCAAAATCCACCCTCAGACAGAGTTTGCTGCTGCTTTTAACCTTCCCTGTTGCCAGAAAACCTGCTCTGTTTGTGCCATAGCTGGAATCAGAGGCATACTGAGGGGGTGGGTGGGGGGCAGACAGGCATCCCTCAAGAAGGGCACCTGGGCTGGGGGATTTGCTCCTCTAGAACCAAAACAGAACTCGACACTGGCATGTTTTTGACTCCGTGCCACAAACATTTGCACTCCTCAGAGCTTTCTTAATTTGGCTAGATGGTATTTATTCACTCCTTGGGAGAGATGGCTGAGACTCCAGGCAGTTTGATTTATGCCAGTTGTTCAATTTGTGACAAATGCTGTCAACAGTTGTTCATTTTAATTACTGTTCTTGGGCCCAGATGTCTCAAAGATGAGCTCAGCACCACATAAATATAATAAATACAGATAATATTAGCAACTCAGCTTCCTTTCTAGGGGAGGAGTATGGGGCAACCTACTGCCCCTTCTTCCCAACACGTGTCTCCCCTGCCTGCCTGTCTTCAGTGTGGCAGTGCAAGCAGCAGTAGAAAGGGGAGGTGGATTACCTTTCCTTCCTGTTTGCTGGTGGCTGCTCATGCCTGCTGCTTCCACACCACAATCACATCTTGATTTGCTCATCATAGAGGTTCATATCACCTTGCCCAGACCACACCAGAGCAAACCCTCTGGCCTCTACAGCAGAGCTGTTCCTGCTTCTCCAGGCTTTTGGCACAAATGGGAGAAACAGTGGAAACAGAAGAGCTCTCTTCTCATCTCTGTTCTCTCCAGTATTACTAGAGACCATTGAACCAAAAGGGAAACTATAACCCTAAAAACATTTAGCAGGACCATTTTCTCAAGGCCTTTGTTCCCTCACTGAATATACAACTCACTATGTGAAGAACTTTTTTTCCTGAGAGGTTCAGAGCCTTCCTCATCCCAGCTGGAGCTGAGCTCAGAGAAGTGGCCCTAAGGTGATTATTAATCCCAGGTCATGCATGCCCCTGTCACCTGTGCTGGACACCCCATCACTCCTGCAGGCTGTTCAACACCTTTTGGAAAAGGTCATGGGGATAGAGACTTTGGTAAAACTCAGGAGGGGTGAATACAACCCTATATCCTACCCCAGCTGTAGAAAGGCTTGTTGTCCTCTGCTGCCTCCAGAGTAGTGGATGTTGTTCACTAAAACTTGTTTAAAAATGTATCCAAAGCCACAACTGGGATTCCAGTGCCTGTACATAATTAATAAGCAGTATGGGTAATTTAATGTCTTTATTCTAAATATCAGCTCAGACTAGGAATCCTTTCAAGAGCGTTAAGCCGTGTAGGCAACATTAGAACCTAAGCAAATTATGAGCCAAGCTGTTTACCTTGTGAATTTTTTTCATATGTTAATTTTGTTCCTTGGCACTTTCCTAATTTTTTACTGCTGACTCACACTAAAGAATTTCCCAGTGTAATTGCAGAAAGCACTTCAGACAGCTCCTGCCTTTGGCTCTTGCCTCCTGTCTCCACATGCACAAGGAGGCAAATACTGTCCTCTGCCTGGCAGGGGTGGGGATTTACCTGCTTGGCCTCCAGTGGGGTCAGGGTCAGGCACTGACCGGTGCCTTCCCTTCCAGTGCCAGGGAAGTGAAGTCCACGATCATCTGAAGAAATGTGGCTGCATTGGCCGTACTGGCTCTGGGTGCTTTTTGGCAGGATTGGCGACATTTCCCATCATGGGTGTCTGGGTCTATAGCTGGGCTCAGGGAGGCCATGCCTCTGCCCATGGGTGACAGCCACCCCACAGCCTTCCCCTGAGCCCTCCAACATCACATGCCATTCAGAGGATGAAACCTGGAATGTGACACCCCGGGGTCTGGGGCCAGCTGGAGGTGGGAGGACGAGGCGGGAGCGCGTTACGACGCTTGTAATCACACTGGACACATACGGTTATATTTAAGTGCTGGATGTCTGCTGGCTGGGGAGGCCGAGGCAAGACTGGACTTGATTAGACATAATGACAAAAATGGACCAACTGTTGCTGAGAAAGCCTCTGCAGCAAAGCATTAGCTCTTTGTTATTGAGATATTACTGTCTGAGTCTTCACTGCTTTCAACTCCCCATCGTTATCTTTACAGACTTCCACTGCACTTTAAATAGGTTCCCAAGTTCAGCTCTTTGCCCTCGGCCATAAATTTAACACACTAAATATTTTCATCTGCTGTAGAACACACCACACTGTAGAACTTGTTACTTCATAGCAAATAAATACAGCTTGAAAACAGGACATCCTTTTGAAAATGTTTTTTATTAATGTATAACTCTTCTCACCCTAAAAATGTTAAAAATCAACATTTTTGTTTTCCAGGTCTGAGTTAATGTATACCTTTTATATCTTTTATTTTACAATCAGTGTACTTCTCTGTATCTAAACATGATGGTTAAAAAATAACAAGTTTAAATCAATATTTAAATACTTATTTGTTTGTTTGCTGCTAAAAGGTACAATAAAAGTATTTATTTTTCATGCTTCATTTAATATAATGTTTTTGTGTATGATTATATTTATCTGCCTGTGTTCATACCCAACAAATACATCAACGCATCTTCTGTTGCAATTAAATGCACTTTTACATTATCTCTAATATACTGGGGTTATTTCTATTTGTTCAAAGGTACCAACAGAAAAGTGGATTTCTATGCAAAATTTTATACAGCACTAAATAACCCTCTGTTATACAAATCATTAAAATATATAATTTAGTTCTTTGATCAAATTTGTGGAGATTTTACTTAAGTAAGAGTGACCCTGAGAGTCTTGACTTTACTGGCAACTGCAGTAGCTTTTAATCTTTGTGCATTCTATAAAAACCTGCTGAAGACTCTCCACCTCCACAGCTGAGCTTCCTTAGATTTACGGAGGCAGAGGTAGGACAGGCAAGAAGCAACATGCTTGTACCTAATGGCTAGGGGACTTCACTGAGGGATTTTACATGAAACAGTAGCTGGATAAAAAACAGTGCTAGACACAGAATCACAGAATAATTTAGCTTTGAAGATACCTCTGGAGGTCATCTAGTCCATCCCCCGCTCAGAGCAGGGTAAACTTCAAAGTGAAATACAACCTCAAGTTAGATCAGGTAGTACAGGGTCATAACCAGCTGAGGTATGAGTATCTCCATGGACAGGGTTGCTCTTGGGCGTAGACACCAGAGCAGCCCTGCCCAGACAACTACCCGACAAAAGTCGTGCTGTTTGCTCAGTTTCCTCCCAGCCCTGTGAATCCTGGCTGTGCAATGCTGCAGTTTCTACACAGACCTACAGGCCAGAGGGAGATGAGGGTACTCGCCTGAAATGTGGGAATGTGGTTTAAAATCCCCTCAGGCAGAGGAAGCCTCAAACCCTTCCTCGAATGGTGGTCCATCTGCTGTGGCCAGAAACGCCGCCGACCACAGGCTTTCTTGTGTTATTGATTCAAGTCCTGTGTCTGCTGCTAAAAGCATTCGGATGCTGCCTCATCCCCTTCCAGCAGCTGCACTCACTCAGGGGAGCGCCCCAGTCCCAGCCCCATCCCTGTCCCTGCGTGGGGGCTCTTGCAGGCCAGTGCTGCTTCTCCCCATGGGCAGCTTTGCGGCTGGATCTCTGCAGCTGAGGGGCTTGGTCGGGTGCAAGCAAGGCAAGAGGCCCACTCAGAGGGGGCTGCTGTCCTCCCTCTATTTCTGAGTCAAAAATATGTTGCCCTGGTTTAAATCACTGGGAACAGAACTCAGCCAGCACTGGGGTGCTTTGGGATAAAAGGGATTTATATTCCCTGTTTGGGGATGGACTCCCTTGCTGGTGGTACCCTCTGGAGAGAGTGCTACTGTTCAAGCAGCAGAGACAGCAGGCTGCTGTTGTGGCCCTGGGGCAGTTCTGGGGTGAGACCAGTGGTGTGGGCATCTTACAAACCCCCTACCACCTGCTTGAGCAGGTCCTTCTCTGTGGGTAGACACCAAGGCAGCAGTTTTCATCCCTGCTCGAGATGCTGAGCACAGACAGATCCTCAGCCCAGTGGACATGTGCAGCAGCAGGACTTCAGTCAGAGAAGATGATGTCAAAGTGAGTTTAGTCCTCTCAGCCATACTCCTGATATATCTTGCAATGGCAGTTTTAAAATGCCATTTATACCTTTTCCATGTTAGTCAGGATCTCAGGGTCACACTTTTTGTATGAATACTGTTTAGAAACTGCTTATGCATTTTGAAAAATAATTAGAGAACTGTCATTAGAAAAAACAAGCTCACTAAGCAACTTACAGAATGGGGGTAAAGCAAAATAATTATAATGCATAACTTTAAACATAGAATCACAGAATCATAGAATCATAGTAGGGAAAGACCTTTAAAGGTCATCTAGTCCAGCTGTTAACCACCACCATGTTCATCATTAAACCATGTCTCAAGTGCCATATTCAAAGGTTTTTTGATTACTTCTGGGGATGGTGACTACATCACTTCCATGGGCAGTCTGTTCTAGTGCTTTACAACCCTTTCCTAACATCCAATCTGAGCCTCCTCTGGTGCAACTGGCAGCATTTCCTCTAATCCTGTCGCCTTTTACCTGAGAGAAGAGGCTGACCCCCACTTCACTACAACCTTATTTCAGGTACTTGTAGAGAGTGATAAGGTCTCCCCGAGTCTCCTTTCAGGCTGAATCACTCCATGTCCCTCAGCCACTCCTCACAGGACTTGTGCTCCCGACCCTTCACCAGCTCTGTTGTCCTTCTCTGGACATGCTCCAGCATCCCAATGTCCTTCCTGAACTGAGGGGCCCAGAACTGAATACAACACTCCAGGTAAAGTCTCACCAGGGCCATCACATAATCCTGTGCCTTACCCAGACCCCTGATGTAGTGATGTTTCTGGACTGACCTTCCCTTTAGAGACCCCCACAGCAGCCAAGGTTGGAGCACCAACACAAGGCTTTGTTCCCCACTACATTTTTCCCGTTTTCCATGAGGAGTAGAGGGACAACAACTGTCCCCATAGTGACTTGTACATGCCCAGTTAAATGTGGATATTCCAAACTTCTGTAGCTACAGTCTACATCCCTTACCTCAGTCTGCACCCCTACCACTGCAAGATGCTGAAATCAGGTCTAAGCTTGGCCAACTCAAGACCATTCCCTGCCTTTCTTTTGTTCCGTGGCATGTAATGAGTACTCAAACACAGAACTCTGCAAAGGATCATCTGGGGCTGGGTCCATGTCCTCCTTCTGAGCAGTTACCTGCTTTGTTATCAGCACCACAGGGATGGTGGTAGTGCAGACCAGGACTTTAGGCAGGGAGAGACAAAGTAGGAGATTCCCACATCTGCCCCCAGGTTCAGCAAGCACGACTGTACATGCAGTGTGCTCCCTCTGGGAAAAGGGCCCCACAGAGATAATGTTATGGAGATGTTTTACAGGGATTACATTCTATTATAAAGGTATGCAGCATATTATATATTATTATAATTTGATATTGTATTTATATATAAATATGCGTTTTATTAATATGTGTCTATATGCATATAGACTATTACTGTTAAATAGCTAATATTATGCAGAAATATAATATTGCATACATTATTCTGGTGGTGACAGGAACTGAGACAGGTGTTTCTGCACCTGGGACATGTTCTGCTCATCATATTTCGATGCTGCAGAGCTGCTCTGGCCGTGATCCTGCTGTTGGGAGTTGATCTACAGGGTTCACTCAGAAGGGAAAGCAGAGCCTTTCCAGGAAGAAGCACTCTCCTGGGGACAGAGCAGTGCCCTTCAGCTCTGTGGGATTGTAGCCTAAAGGATGGGAATTTTATGCTGCAGAGCTGCAGGGTAATTTTGCTGTGGGATATTTCAGAAGGCACTCTTGTTGATCAAGATACGTTGAGCAAGGTATGCTCCTTGCCTCCTTGGGTGTGATGGATGTCCCAGCTTTTTTTTTTTTACATCCTCTTGAGTGGAGATTGGATTTCCCATAGGGAAGAAATCAGTGATGCAGAATGAGGGTTTTTCTGTGTTTAGTGTGTTTCATTTACTCTTTATCCTCAAACGGTGAAAGGTGAAATGACATGGGGGCCGTCCCCATTTGGGAGTTTGGGCCAACAAGGCAGTGATTTACCTAGGAGTGCTCAGCCCCTGCATTGGACCAGGAGGGAGGAAGGCAGAGAGCAAATCACCCCAGAGCTCTCATCCTACAGAGAAACCCCTCAAGGTCCCTTCAAAGCACAGAGGATGGTCACACACGCACAAAAATAGTGTGCACAATAGCACCATCTGGTGACTTTGGCCATCAGATTGTATTTCCATGGCACCATATTACCCAGGGGACAATTTCCTCCCCAGTGCCTGGGCTGCTGCTCTCCATGCCCTTTCCATAAAATCAGTGGTTTCAGTCCTTTTGCAGAATAAAAACCAGTAGATACGATAGAGTCTTTCAAAACCACTCCAGCCAATCTCCCATATTGTTGCTGGTGTGACCCTGAATTTTAACATTCTTATGTTTTGGTAAAATTTGGTTTACTTTCTTCTTTTTTTTATGTTTGTTAGGTATTTGGCACATATAGCACTGCCTACCAGATGCTGGGAGAACTTTCACAGAGCAGTTATGAAATGAAGCATTTTTTTGGCTTTCTTGATGGTTTGTTTCCTATTCCTTGTAAGCAATGTGTCACCGCACTAACACACATTTATTCAGGTCAACAATCCCATCCTGATCATGCTCCACTGCTTCTTCCACTGCCACTAATGTGATATTCCAAAGAAAATCCCCTACTCAAGAGTAAGCTTTGTGAGAAGCCAACCACCTTGTCACCCTTTTTGGCTGGCACATACAAAAGTCTTGAAGTGAGCAGTAAGAAGACAGAAACACATCCCAGTATTACCACAAAACATAAGTGCCCAAAGCATATTTTTATTCCTTGTTGCATGAGAAAACAAGAAGTGACAGGAAGTTCTTTTTCATACTCCAGAGAGGATTCTGAGGGTCTTGGTTGGTTTGAGGCAGCACTGAAGTAAAACATAAACATGTGAGCCCAGAAAACCTCCCTTGTGCCATTCATCCAAAGCAAAAGGAATTCTATTCTTGGATTCCTCTTCTCAACCAGCTGAGAGTGATGCTTGCTCATGGCTCTCTCCATGATATGTGCCTCTCCTTGGCTGCCTGCCAGCTCCTGCACCTCACACTACAGCCATGCTGGTGACAAAGGTGTCCCATACACCCCTTCCACTGTGCTCTCCAAACACCTCCTGACTTTTTGTCCTGAGATATCCAGCACATGGAATTCCAGTCAAGATCCACCTTTCCTAGAGCAGTTCAAGGACAGGTCAGCTCCAGACCTTACACAGCCTCATGAGCTTTGGCCAGCTCTCTTTGTGTGGTTGGTTTGTGCTGTACCAGCAAATTAATGGACACCTGCACTGTGATGAATTCACTTTGTACTACAAACTCATCTTACCAGGATGTCTAATATTACAAAGTCATCATTACAATTAAATGTATTACTGACTACTTGCTAGGTTATTTTGAAACATTCTGTTTTGATAGGACAAGGGGTAATGGTTTTAAACTAAAATAAGGTTGATTTAGATTAAATGTAAGAAAGAGGAGTTTTTCACAATGAGGGTGGTTAAACACTGTTACAGGGTGCCCTGAGAGGCAGTAGATGCCCCATCCCTGGAAACATTCAAGGTCAGATTGGTTGGTGGCTCTGAGCACCCCTATCTAGCTGAAGATGTCCCTGTTCATTGCAGAGCGGTTGGACAAGATGATCTTACATGTTCCTTCCACCCCAAACTGTTCTGTGATTATTAGACACAATTGAAATGGCACTCATCTTTCCTTTGTAGATGAAAAAAGCGTATTTTGAGATCAGTCTTATCTGTTGTTTTAATTATGCACTTGCTTAGAGTTTGATACCCAGAGGAGAAATAGTTGCAAGGAATCATCCAGAAATTAATGCCAAGGTGCAGAGTTTCCCATCTAATTACATATGTTGGATGTGGTCAAAGAGCTGGGACATTTCTCACTACCAGTTTGTTGTCCCTGTGGTTTTGGAATGCCCTGATCCCCTGAAAGCCTAACTCTCTGCACACCCAGTGCAGATCAGTGCCACCTGTTCAGGGACACCCTGGCTTCTTGCAGAGAGAAATGCTCAGATGGAAATCTGTGGCTACTTCCCCAGCTGTCATTTTGTCCTGTTCTAAACCATCCCTGAACAATCAGGTTGCATCCATTCTAGCAAAACAAACACAGCCAAGGCAGAGCTACAGCACTGGCACATGCTGCTCCAGTCATTGTCAGCATAGGGCTGGCTGGGCCCCCTCCCCCTGCCCCAGGCCTGGCAGCCTTTCCCTCCTCTGCCTGTGAACAAGGGTAGAGTTGGAAATGGTATATTGAAATTATAGTCATTTTTATTTTCTGAACTTTAATTTTGAAGCACTAAGATCTCCACTGGATTTCTTATGAGTGAGTCCCAAAATGCCTCCTAGGTATGTATTTTATTAAATTATTTGTCATTGTTAATGCTTCTATAAGTTAAGATATGAGATGAAGTGGGCATCCTTTCTGTTGGAGTAGAAGCTGGCCTCTACAGGGGAAACAATCACTTGGGTGTCTGTTTTTCTCAACTTCTTTTTCTTGTATATTATTGTAAAGATCAGCAATTTTTTAACCCCATTCTTCTCCCCACGTAGGCATCATGTCCCATGCACTTTACCAGCACCCTTTCCTATGCTGAGGGTTGCTGAAAGGGCCAATAAGGAAAATCTGGCTGTCAAATATTGCCTTCAGCATTATTTGTTTCCCCATACTTCCTATGTGTGCTTTGTTTCAAAACTTGAGGAAAACCCAGCTTTTCACTCAGGGAAAAAAAGCCTGAGAAAACTCTTAGTGAAGGTGGTCAATAGATAGATCAAAGATAATATCTCCCCAAACTTTGCTGGCTCAGCTGCCTGCAAGGGCTCATACCACAGCATTTCCAGAGAGGAAAGAAAAGTTATATCAACCCCTCTTGCTGAAAGAGCTCCACTTGGCAAGGAGTTGTGAAAGATCATTTGGACCACAGGAAGAGAGCAAGCAAGAGTGCTCTCAGCCTCAATCATCTGCCCAGAGAGGGATTTTGAGGGTTTCATTTTTGCTCTGACATCCATCGTTACAGTTCCTGGAATGACTAATTAACATACAACAATTAACTGGTTATCAGAGCACGACTGTGACCCTCCCCTGGCCAGACTCCTGCAGAGCACAACAGGTGCAGACAGCACTGGCTCAAGCCCCTGGGCCGCACGGCTGGAACAACATCCAGCCTAGGAAAAAGCCAAGCTCTTGTAGGCTGCCAGATGGAGGTGAGGTGCTCTTCATCAGGCCAGTGCAGAATTTTAGGTGCCTCAGGACCTGCCAGATGCCAGAAAGAAGAGTCATGGTTTTGAACTTAGGTCAAGAGGTCCCTACACAGCATTAACAACTCTCTGAGCTCCTCAGTACCAGGATCTCAAGTCCCATGCAGTGGCTTAGGGAGGCAGCATGGCTCTCCTGGCATAACCAGCACCACACTGGACACAGGTGTGTCAGCAGCTCTGTGGAGCCACAGCAGCACTGCTATCCTCTCCCAAACCTCTGCCTGACCCTGGTTTCTCAAGCCAAACCCAGTCCCTTAGCCCCAGGTTGCCGTTGCTTCCATGCCCTGTCGGCAGAAGGCTGCACAGCAGTGACACCTCTGAAGGAAGCCCTAAGCAAGGCCCTTGGCCTCATCCCTTACCTGTTCCCATGCCTGGGAGACATCAGCAGCCTGCCCATCACACTTTTATTTTCTAAATACGCTGTGGTGGCCAGGGAGGGACCTTTCACCTCTTTCAGCCTGTGCTGAAGCTCAGGGTCTAACTAGAAGCAGAGGTCAGTTCATGCTGGTACTTTGTGGCTGCATCTTTTTGCATATGCCAAGCATCCTGCAAAGCTCTGCTTTGTCTTTTGTTGTTTGGGGTTTTTTCTATTTTATTTTGATTTGGTTTGTGGAAGTGGGGTTTCAGGGGTTTTTTTCCCTTTCCCTTTCCCTTTCCCTTTCCCTTTCCCTTTCCCTTTCCCTTTCCCTTTCCCTTTCCCTTCCCCTTCCCCTTCCCCTTCCCTTCTCTCTCCCCCTCTCTCTCCCCTTCTCTCTTCTGTTCCATTTTTTTTCTTTTTGTGTATCTAAGGATTTGTCTTTGAAAATAAGCTGAAAACTGAATCCGGGAAATGATGGAAAGGAGAAAGTCCAAAGAAAATATTGGGACAATAATGAAGACCTGGTTGAGGAGAACCCATAAATGAGTAAAGGATTCTACACCTGTTACATCTGAGTTTCACACCTGTGTTACTCTTGCCTCAGGGATGAGGGAAGTGTGGTTTCCCCAGTGAGAAAGTAGCAGCAGGGTGGCTGGGGGTGATTCCCCTGCAGCAGAGTCACCTCTCCTGACACTGGGTGTCCTGAGGGTCCCCCCAGTAGCACCTGAGGGAGAGCAGTGAGGGTGAGAGGTGCCTTTCTCAGAGCAGAAATACCAGACATCCTCCACCTCGGAAGGGGGGCAAAGGGGCAGAAGAGAAAGGCTTGTCCATGGGAAGAGAGAAACAGGTCACTTTTCTTCAGGTCTCTGCTCCTGCAGGATTATTTAGTGAAAAATATTGGAGTACACTAAACACTCAACTTTTCTATAACTATAACAATAGAAAAAGCAAATTCTTGCTAAGTGAGTTCTTTTACAGTGCACCTTTTTGTCAAGTCAGGAAAATGAAGCTTTTATCTAATGAACACCCTCTGCCCCCCTCACCCCATGCACCAAACATACTTTCTGAATCCCAGACAACTCACAGATATCAGTACAAAGATGAAGGTGAAACAGTCATTACTTGCATGGCTAGGGGGCATCTGATGTAAAGTGCATTCCCTGGGTTTTGGGTTATGGTTTGTAAAGAAGTGCAGAACACTTTCATCTCCCCTTTCAGCCCATCTGTGGCTTCAGTTGACAGGACAAAATGTGGCACAACAGAGCCAGACAATAAACTATTGTACAGTGGAACAGGAAGCAACAGGTAGTGTTTAGAGGAATTAAATTATTTTTGGATCTGATACTGATAATCAGTTTAGGTGAGGGGTATCCAGTGCAAATTTATACAACATTTTTAAAAGACTGGGAGCACTCAAGAAACAGATAAGTTAAAGTGCAGTATAAATGAACCATTCATGAACTCTGAGACTCCCTTGCCTGCATACAAAGCACATGAGAACAGACCTTGTTGCCTGTCATCCCGGACTTTTTTTAATTAACAGTTGTAAGCCATTCTTGTGCAGTATGTCTGATACTGGTGAGACAGCTCTGTGCCTTTTTCAGAGGAACAGAGAACATATTAATATGATGTGCCTGGAAATACAAAAAATACTGGATATCATTCCATCTTCAAAAATCTGTATTTCATCCAAACGATAATGTGAAACCTTCACATGACATTCATCTATTAAAATCTGAGGCACTGGCAGTCAGTCTAATGTGCAGCTATTTAAAACAGCTGCTAGAGCAATGCTTATTTAATTAATCTAGGCTTTGTGACATCCTAGATGTCTGTGGAATGGTTCCCATCCAAAGCCATGCCACTTTTTGAAAGTAGCCACCGTAGATGGGCCGGAGGTCCCACCACCTGTTTTAGGCAAAAAATGCTGGAATCACAGCGGTGTGGGTCAGTAAAGGTCTCTGCTCTCATGGTGTATATTTATATACAGAAAATGGCTGGGTCTGCAGCCCTTGCTTCAGGTCTGCCTGGCAGGACCCCTCCCCTGCATGGCTGTGCTGGGCACTGTCACCGGCCAGGCAGCACTGATGCTTCCTTTACAGGAAGGCAGGGGATAAGAAAGAAAGCAGGCTCCTCCTGGTTATCTGGTAAAAGCAATAAAGGGCTTTCTACAGCTGTCAGGATGACCCAGGGAAATCTACCAGGCAGCATCAACTCGACCCTGTTTTCTGTCCCAAAGCCAAAGAGTTGACACGTCAAAACCTTGCTGTCAATTCCTGCCTCAGCCCAGATCTCAGTGGGGGCTGATCCTGCAAGGTGCTGAGCACCTCTGAGCAGAAGCCTGGAAACCCATTTGTCCTGACAGCAAAATACATGAGGGAGTATTATTTGCAGTCAGTGGAGCCCAAAGTGTACTCTCATTCCCACTGTCCCCATTTTCCCTGTCATTCTGCAGTGTTGGTGCTTCATACAGGTGTATTTTCCATGGGGTGTGTCCGTCTGAGGTGCCCTGCCACCTGCTCAAAGCAAAGGATTCACCTGGAGCTACCTAAACAGACTTTAATCAAATGAAGAGCAGCTCCAGCATCTGTTCCATCTAGCTCCAAACAGCAATTGCAAATAAGGGGAATACTTGTTTGTGTGTGCTGTTCTCATCTAGCCTGGCCCTAAGCTACCATCAGTACATGTATGTGGAGGAAGTTTGTCAGAACTGAGCTCATGCTGTTGGGGATCCTCAGAAATGAGGGAAAATCAAGGACAGATGTAAAAAAAACAGTGGGGTGTTTTTTAAAGAATGCAGAAAAAAAGTCAGATCTTTTCTGAGGATCTGTTGTACCATGCCTGGAGACATCCAAGAGTAAAACAAGAACTCTAAATTCTACTTCAAGTGAAAATATTAACTCAAACTTTAACATGGAGCTGCTACCAACATCTTCATTTTATATCATGTAAGCACATATGCCACCACAGAGCTATTAATTTCCATGCACAGAAACTTTTGAAGGCACAGCACCAGCTGCTTAAATATGTCTATAATTATTCACGCATTAACACCTACTGAATTAGCAGCATTAGCACCTACTGAATCATCGTGTATGGGTTTAAATAAATTAAGGCTGGGATTCAGTAGCACTGGCCTGGGAGGCTGTAGTTGCTGGAGTTATGGATGTGGTGCTGCTTGACCTGCAGAGCAGGTGAAAAGTGTTGCAAAAGCCTTTTTGAAAGAGCCTGTCCTCTAATTGGTAGCAGTGCAACCCGTCAGGCAACAGTGCTTGGCACTGAAATATATTTCCTCTGACTCTTTTGTTCTGTTTCAATTGAGGAAGATTTCTTATAAACCCTTTTTCATTCTTTTTTTCATTCCTGCACTCTTCTTACTAGGCCCCATTAGGAAACTCACATTTCTCCATCTGTCTCAGAGCTTATTTTATGTGGAAATATTTCAAAACTCATGCAGCTCTTGTTCAGCCCCATACAATTGAAAGAAGTTCAAAGTTGGGCAGGGCACCAAGTCAGCAGACATTAATAACATTACTTGCAACCATTCAAAACCTGTCATTTGTTAAGTCTGTCCCTCTCATTCCAACAGGCATAAATCATGTGTATAAATGAGCTCCTACCCACAAAGGAGAGCTGATTTTAACATCTAAGCCTGCGCTGTCACCATCAGGATCTTTTCTTTCCACTATTTTATTTTTGTGTCCAAGACCAGCAGGGAGGTGACTCAGTGCAAATGCACCTCAAGAACGTTTTGGGAAAAGAAGTTAAGCAACTTCTGCATGAAAACTTCAGCTCTTCTTACTCAGATCCCCCATAAACATCCAGCACAGCAGAAGCATCCTTCACATCCCACTGTCAGCACCTGCAACAATCAGGTGGGGAGAGGGGCTGCCCAAGGGGAGGGCAGTGGGTGTCCCTGCTGCCTGAGCAATGATGGGCTCTGGAAACTATCCCACCACCTGCTCTTCAAGCACTGAAAAGTCTGTGTCCAGTGGTGTCCCTCTGCAAAAGACTTGTCAAATCTGAAGAGAAAGTAAATCTTGACACCACCACACCAAATTGCCATGGGGCTGAGGGCTGGTGGTTGTAGGACATCCCACTCATCAGACAGGCCCTCATCCCTGCCCTCACCCTTCTCCTGCAGGCACCAACATGCTGCTTCCTATGAGATAGCCTCCCAGGCACTGGGGACTGACCTCACAAATTGAAACACAAGAAATTTCATTTAAAACATAAGAGAAAAACAATTATGTGGAGGGCAGTCAAGCACTGGTACAGGCTGACCGGGGAGGTGGATAAGTCTCCATCCTTGGAGGTATTCAAAGTCTGACAGGGCACAGGCCTTATCAACCTGCAGCAGCTGATGGTGTTGGAGCAGGGGTTTGACCAGACGATCTCCAGAAGTGCCTGTCAGCTTCAGATATTTTTCCATACTGTGACTCTGCTCCTTTGCCTCCCAGCTACCCTCAGACACTGCATTTCTGCTGTGTGCCTCCCAGCTCTAATACATCTTTAGCCCAAACCATCATGCTGTGGCCAGAAAATGTCCTCTTCTGTACTGTGAGACAACAACCTTCAGAGCTCACTCACCCTGGGCAGGAGTGCCTGCTACCCAGCAGGTCATGGGAAGAGAAGAGGCATCCTTCCCTTTTCATGCATTTCTGTACATTCCTTGCTCATGTCTGGTGCCCACAGCTAGAGCTGGGAGGCCAGGCTCTGGAAGGACGTGGTGCCCAGGACTGTGCACAGCTGCAGCCCTGCAGCACTGTCATCTTCCCACACACACTGTGTCTGAGCAGCACATATGGCTGTAGATGATCATGGCAAGTGCTGTCCCAACCACAGGCTTCCTGCCATGAAAAATTATAGTGACTGGGAAATTGTAGCCTTCTGGGACAGGCCATTACAAAGAAGCTCTTTAGAACCTACTCAAGTTTTTTGTGCTCAAGTTAGCCTGAATCACTCTAGCTGGCATTTTTTTGTTCATACTCTCACTCATGATGAACTTGGGGATTTGAATTCTATTTAATCTGCAAAAATACCTAAGGATGTTTTTTGCTTCAGCAAGGGTTGTGGAATCTTGCTCCCTAGAGATATTCTTTTTTATATCTCTGGAGCTAGGTAAGATGACTCCTCAGGCCTCTAGGTTATGAGTACACTAAGAAAGTGCTAAACCCAATCCTATTTGTCACAGTAAAACCCAGGGACTGTATGACCACCGTGACCTCCAGTGTCCTTCTCGGAGTCATAATGCATCCTCTGGAGTCCTCACATCAGTCTGTTTCTGCTGACAAGTTTCAAACCAATTAGAAGTTTCATTCAGTCACAAGTTGCTTGGGCTCCTTCCTTCTAGTGAATAATCTCATGTGGAATACAGCAATCAGGCTATCATAAACCTCAGCCTTTGCTGATTTAAAATGCTGCACCTGGGTGGCTGCCCAAGATGGAGAAATGCTTTGTAGATGTTGTCTTCAACAATTTTCAACCTAAGGCTTGTTCCTTTGCCTTTTTGGGAAACTTCCAGACATTGCTCTCATTTTTTTGCAAAGCCTTCAGCTCATATTTTATACCCTCTTTTAATTCCTTCTCTGACATCTCCAGCTGCTTCAAGTCTTAATTCCAACTGCAAAGTCTGTGGGTCTTGTTTTAGATCTTGTCTGTGATTTTTTTCTTTCCCTATTTCCAGACAAGTAATTTTGATATTTCCACCATTTGGTTCTTCTCAGTTCAATGACACCATCAGCTCATGACCCTTTTGCCACGATTGCTTTTCTGCCTGGTTCCTGGTTGGGCTTCCCAACCCAGGCATTACAGGGAGTTCTTCTGCTTATTTCAATTAAGTAGATGGCAGAATCAGGGATTTCACTGAAGTGATCCCACTCAATTACAGAAATAAAAAAGAGAAAACATGTTCTACAATCACATTTGGACTCAAAATAGCAAGATACAATTTCCTTGCTATTCCTATCCCCCATTCCCAGGCAGTACTCTACTCCAGGATCACATTACAAACACTTCCCTCTGGCCATCTTTAACTGAACACTGACTGCCATTTTTGCTACTTTTCTGCTGACCTGGCTTCATTTTTCATGTCATGTTCCTACAACAGTGGCAGTCAGTCACTGGCTACCTGCCCCAGTGAAACCTCTCTGCCCACACAGCCTCCCTCCCACCAGCCCTGCCTGCTGCCCACTGTTTCATTGATGGATTTGTTTTGTTTTGTTTTGCTTGTCATATTCTTGCAATGAGTTTCCTCACTTCTTAGAAGATATGTAGAGGATGGTTCATGTTGATTTGTGTTGTGAGTAAGCCTAGAAAATGTTCCTGGGTGAGCAGCATTGTCTTCCTCCTGCTGCCTCCTACCAAAGTGGTACCTCAAATCCATGTCCTACACCTGTGCCCCTCACTGCCTGTAAAATGCAGGAGCACATCTCATGCCATCCTCACCACTCACCTCCTGAATACTTACTACACTTTTTGGTTTAGCTTCTGAACACAACTCATCTTGCTCCTCAGAGACAGAGATAGATATAGATGAAATAGAGATAGAGATAGAGATAGAGATAGATGATATAGATATACATACTTGCAAAGGCCAAGGCAGCAGCACCAGCTCTGGACTCTGTCAAGGCACCAGCTTTCCCTGGAGATAAAGGACACCTGCCCAACAGCATCTGTAGGAGCCTGTATCAGAGCTAGCAGCATCCATTACCCCTAGCTTTAGATATGCTGCTTAGAAGTGCTTTGGGGTCAGTTAGGGACCAGTCTGGGACACTCCACTTTCCAGCAAGCCAAGTTTTAAGTTTTTCAAAGATAAATATATTCCCAGATCCAGATGCAAGTAGCTTTTACAATATCTGCATTTTTTGCTTTACTCTATACCCTGTTCGTATTATCCCAAAAGATTAAAATTTTATTGCTACTGTCCTGGGAAACCAGAAACTGACTGCAGACCAGTTAAAGCATAGTTTTTTGTTTGTTTTTTTTTGTTTGTTTGTTTGTTTGGTTTTTTTTTTGTTTGTTTGTTTGTTTTTTGGTTTTTTTCTGAGCCATCATCAAAATAGCATTGAGTTTTGCATGGTTGCAAGGGTACCAGAAAAAGAGTATCAGATGCATACATGGCTCACTCACAGGCACACACACCCAGAGCAGAGACCAGGAGGAACACTAAAAAGCTCCATAGAAGTATTTATTTTAAAAATAGAAGCTATAGCTCAGCTCCACACTGACTTGTGTGACAGTTGCCTGTGCTGACTCTTTGCAGGGGTCTGTGAAGCGTTGCCTGTAGCAGCCAGACAGGCTGATAAACCCCTGGCAGATCCTGCAGGGTTGGAGGGACTCAGCACAGTGATTCTCACAGCCAGCCAGCACCACCACTCTGTGTTGACATTGGCAGGGCTGCGTGGGTCCGTCAGAGGGAAACTGGTGACATCATGCAGCCTTCATCCTTCCACATCAAAGGCAATTTAATTGCTGCCCAGAGGAATGGACATTCTGTAATATACAATGAATCACGTTCTGAAGTCCTAGGAGGTCATACACAGCTCCTGGCAAATCCAGTGGAGGAAGGTGATGTGGATGACAACCCTTTACAGCAGATCCCAGAGAGATTGTAAATGATGATGAGCTAGCTCCCTCAAGGACTTAGCCCTGCATACTGTAATGCCTGGACATGGACTTATCAGTAGCTCTGGAGGGACACTACCCATCATGGGTATCCCAAGTGCTAATACAGCTCGAGAAAGAAAATCCTATTGTAGATGTTCTTGGTCAGAAATTACTAGGATGATTAAATCACTTTAACATCCATGTTGTCGGATTTAGCTGCACACAGCTTGGTACCCCAGTGATGTTCTGGGCTGCCTTTCCATCCTGTGAATCCAGGTCTGCTGGGCAGGAAGCATGGTCCTTTAGCCATGCCTTCCACCAGCAGCCAGCTCCTTTTGCTCCCTTGCTTCAGCAGTACTTCTGCACCAGCAAGGGCACAATGAAGGACCATTGCTTGTTTACCCCTACCCCTGCTCTGGAAGAACTGTGTAATTCTATCTCAAGGCTAACTTGAAGCTATGCAGTGACACTTAAATAGTGCTCTTTGTTGACCACTGTTAGGTGTATCAGTTTTTACTTGCACTGTTACACATGGATGCAGACTCATATGCTTATAAAAATAATGTGTTCTTCATGATTGGATATCAAAAAGGGTAAATAAAAATGTTTCTGAGACTGCCTTGCATGCCTAGATCTGCAAAACATTAATTTAAAAATTGCAAAGTCCAGAATATGCAGGGGGATGTAGAATCCCTAAAGTTCAGTCTTATTACTCACTGCTAACTGGGCCTATTCAGAAAACCAGGACTCTATTGTGTGAAACATGAAGGTCAATATATTTTATTTCTCTGTAGAATGAAATCAAAATACAGTATTCTCCATGGATGCTACCATGAAAAAACAGAAGACATCTGGTGGCCCTACAGGTGACCTAGATCCTATAGTTTAGCTGAGGGGGTTGAATCTCAGCCTCTGATATTCCAGATTCTCTCCAAGGAAAGGTAAAATTTCTTCTGGATGTGAGAAACTTACTCAGCAGCTTCATTTAGGTACTGCTGTGTTTTAGCAAAACGTTCTACAATTACATTTTTTGATGAATCTGTGATTCTGTGAAGCATCTCCCAGTAAAAACCTTGTTCAGCTGGCTAACAAATGTTTTATTCTGGTTTGTCCTACAGATGAACTCATTGGAGTCACACCTTGTCTGTCCATGAGTACCAGCTCCTCCTCCACTTTAGTACATCTCAGGGAGGAAAGATCATAAGCACAGAAGAGACTATGGGAGTTTCTGGATATCTGAAATCAATTGAACATGTGGGAAACCCTTAGGATACAAGTGGATATGCCTGCTGGTGCAGCTACCCCTCTCCAGTCCAACCTGTGCAAGGTTGGTCACATACAGCCACCGTGGGCCTCTGACCCCACCAGCTGAAGGCACTCTGGACTCTCAGCATGACAACACGTGCAGATACTTCCACATACTGAGAACAGTAAAGAGCAGGACATTTGTGAGCAGCTGCCTGGGAGACAGAGGTGAGTGGAGACCTTTGCCTTTTTTTTATGAGCTTATTGCAGCTGCTGGCTGTTTTCTGTTCACAGTTGACAAAGCAGCAGAAAAAAACAAAGGAGGAGAGGAGGCCTGTGTCTGCATCTGCAAGGGATTGGGAATCCAGAGATTATTCACTGCAGCTGCAATCTTCATCATGGGCAACTTCAGCAGGAAGAGTGTTCCTACTTGCCAAAAAGATCACCTCAAAGTGTTTAGTTGTCCCAAGCTGCGCTGAACAAAGTAGAAATGTTGTTATTTCTTTGATCAACAGTTCAAAGTGGGACTTGAAATGCTGAGGCTGTTTGCAAACTCATTTTCAGCTGAACCTAAAAAAGTTAAAGGCAGAGCTTGTTCAGAACTGATAGTTACCATGTGATGATCCACTCTCCCAACCAGGTTCCAAACAGAAAAGTTTTTTCTCTAAAAACCTGGCAAGTCACAGATTTCCTGAGTCAAGTGAGAGACCTGCTATTTGCATAAACCTTTTTCAAAATCCTTGTAGGAGAGAAGAGTTTTTTTCTGGTCTGAATACGTTCAAGTCAGAGCATGGAACTGCTCAGCAGACTCACTCAAACTCCTCTGGCCATCTCAAAGGCAAAGCTGATGGTTTGAGAGGAGCTAGGGACAGATTTCCCACTGACATCACTTTCCCAGCTATGACAGGAAACCATGACGTCTTTATTGTTCAGGTGTTTAATGCAGTCAGAGCGGTCAGTAATAAAAAATAATGACTGTGTATGTAACACGGACCAAAATCCAGTGATAGGCAATTCTGTGTAGTCCTCAGACTCCCTCCATATGCTGATGTCAGTTGTGTTCCTCTGCTGTGCAATTTTATAATTTTTCCTAGGAAATATAATTGCCTGTGTCTTTTCCTGAAGATGGTGAGAAGATCTCTCCCATGTACCTCTGGCCTCACTCTGTAAGGACCTCCACAGAAAGGGAGCATTGGAAACCAAGTATCTAGGATTATGCTGCTCCAGGTGCTCCAAATCACACCAACCTGCTGCCTCCACTGAAACACCTTCTCAGAGCTCACGTTTTCTACTACTACTGCTAGTGGGAATCCTCCCACCCTTTCTTCTTTCCTGTGTGATTAAGTCAGCTTCTCTAGAAAAGCGGGTTTGCAGGAAGTTGTACTCCTGAGGCCATGCTTGCACCCAGTCCTAAGGCCTACAGACAGTACTACCCATACTGCCAGTTTGTGTCTAGTGCACAGCATATCTGTCACCAAACCCCGGGGCCGTGCCCTAGGCAGTGATCAGCGCTGTGCCAGGAAGCCTTCTGCAGTTCTGGGAAACAACCTCAGCTCCCTCTTGGAGATATATTTGGTAGGATGTGTGTTCATGTTTTGACACAGTAAGTAGGATTTAATTGCCTCAGCATTGAACTTTTGGGCTATTTGAGATGCCCCAGTGGTGTCACCTGGTCCCAAGCAGCTGGAGAGCAGTTTCCCATAAACCCTCTCCCCACCAACCACCAGAAGACCTCTTGGTGTGTCAGGTCCTCTCAAGTGTCACTAGATACCTACAGCTGGGAAACTGCACTGGGCTGGTTGGTGCCTTCACTAGGAAACTCCCAAGGAGAGGTCAGAACACAAGTATAAATGCTTAAATAGAGACTCAAGGTTTATGGCTGAGCTACTTATTTTCTAAAATGGTTTGGAAGTGATTTTGTTGTCTGACTTAATTTGCAAACAGCAGTGCATCAGTTTACATGTGAATGTGTATTTTGTTCTCTGCTGGTGGGTGTGTATCAGATCCAGCACACAGATAACACTCAGAAAGCACCTAAAGCAGGTGGAGGTAATGTAGGTCTGGCTCAGCTCTAGATGTAGATCTTAATTCCTTCAAAGTCAGGAGGTGTTGGGATCTGAAGTTTTGCAGCAGACAGAGCCCTGCAAACCTCAGCTTCACTTGCTCCCTCCTTCTGTCTCCCACTGTGGGATGACAGAGGAAAACAGGCAAAGCTGATTGTCACGTGGGCACAACCCAAGGGGAAAATTCCTCCTAGTCTCCACAGGGGAGTTCATGTCTACACTGGTGCAAAAGGCTGACTTACCTCAATCTTTGCTTGTCCAGCTCCAAGAGTAATTAATTGACATAAAATTATCCAGCCATTTTTCAAATCCTGACCCATTGTTTGAATCAGTGACCTCCTGCAGTACCAAATTCCACAGGTTGACTACATACTGTGTGAAGTAATATTTCTATCCATTTACTAGCCATTAATTTCTGACCTTTGGGAAATCTGAAATATGTACGATCATGTGAAGGATCTTGAGCCATTCATAGTTGTGTGTTGTGCAAAACACATTTGTTCATTTAACCAAGTCCCAAGTTCATTTGGCCCCAACTCGAGCACCCAGCAAGACAAATTAGCCCAGAAAGCAAGAGAAATAGCAAGAAGCAAGCTGCCAGCTGTTAGATGAGCACACGGGGAACCACAGAGATTCCCAGAGCCAAATTGTTATCTTATTTATGCTAGTATAAATCTAAAGCAACTGCACTGAATTACCTTGGATTTATCCTTCTGTAAAAGAGATCAGAATCTGACACTCACTTTGGAAATTTCCTTCCTCCGATTTCTATTCTTCCTAGAAGCAGAATGAGACACCATTGTGCCACAGCTTTGTCAAATACTTCCTTACAGAAAAGTATCAAATAACCAACAGTTCTGGGGAAAAAAAAAAAATCCCTTGCAAACTTCCAATAATCAAAAGAAATCTCACAGTTTTACAAATCCAGAGGTCGCAATACCAAAAGAACTAGACAGAATTAACTTTTAAAGTGTCCTTTGTCTCCTTGAAACCTACAACTACCTTCTTCTGTGAAGTTCAGTTTTGGGTCTCAGTCAGTCCTAGCTGTGGAACTGAGTTTGATCAGTGGGAACCACAAAAAGAGAGCAGGGATGGAGATTTTGCAGATGAAAGAGAAAGAGATGCAGGCAGATTTGAATGTGCTCTATAAATTCAAATGCCCTCTTGTTCTTGGCTTTATTTTCTCTTCTCATTGTCCCTCACAATTTTATCACAATGCAAGAGAGAAGCAAAACACAAATATTGCAAGAGAAATACAGAACAGGCTAAGGTATATAATAACATGTTATTACAAATCAGCCTGTCCTGCAAAGAAAATTACTACTTCCCTCATTTCTAGTAAAGTCCTCAGCATGTATTTTCTCACACATACGATTTTATTGCCAGGGTGTTTTATGCGAGATGTGCTCAATTTGCAAAAGTAGTTCTGAGAAGTTTCTTAAGTTATTACCTTGCAAAACATTCTAGGGTATTTAATTGAAATGGCATCACTCTGTTTTAAAACATTGCAGTGTTAAATAAACTTGACCTGTAGCACCAAAGCACTCATTTTTCTCCCACTGCATCATACCCTTGAAATGCTTGTGTATGTGTACAACACCCTGACTTCTCCAACAGAAAACAAAACCAAGCCCCCACGGAAAAATAATGACACTGCCACCTTTCCTCTTGTCACTAAGACTAATAAAGGAAGAGGCTTTAAGAAAGAAGTGGCCTCATCTTAACTACCAATGGAAAATGAGATTGAATGGGACAGGTATTTTAAGTATACAGTTGTGCTCTGGATCCAGATCCCACTTGTGCAGTCACAGAGCTCTGCTGGCAGCCCCAGCTGGCAGCCAGCTCTGCCTGCCTGTGGTCTGGGGAGTGGAGGGCAGGAGTGGGGCAGGGGGATCACACCAGGAATGTGGGGTCAGGGCCATGGGCAGCAAGGGGACAATGCTCCTGGAAGGACCCTGGGCAACCCAGGAGAACTCATCATTGCACAGCCAAAGTGTGGACGGTCTCCAGCTAACCCTGTCCCTCACAGGGGCTGTGGATGTCTCCAGCTGCCTGCCAGGAGATGTGCATAACCTTTGCAAAGCTCAGGAGGGCACTGCCCCTCATCCCTTCCCCCTCTCCAGACTCTGATGGCTGTCCATCCTCCAGCACTGATTTTTTTGGGGTCAGAATTAAAGAAGAGGAAGGCACAGCTCAGTGCAGTTACCCAAATTGTGTAATTGTGCTGTATGTGTGAGGACCAATAAAACTATTAGCTGCTGGCATCAAGCCAAGAATCCATTAATGACAAACTGGTATCTCTCCACGAGTGTAAAATGTTTTACTAAATAAACATTAAAACCAGGAAACTTTCAACTTCTGTCACTAGGTAAAACTTCATTGTGACTCTGTTGGAAGGAGGGATAGCCAGGAGGTGGGCAAGCAAATTTGTTACACTGATAAAAAACTATTCAGTACCAAGAGGAGCTGATGTACTGTGTTTGCACAGTGGTTTACAAAGCATGGTGAATGAAGATCAATGCTTTCATGGAATCAACACGCTGACTAGAGGGAAAAGAAAGAAGGCAATGGTGTGTGCAGGCAGAAGGTTCCATCATGGAGGATGACACTCAGAAACCAGCTCAATGAATTTTGTACCTTCTCCTGTGTGGCATCACTGTGCTGTTATTTACACTTTTCCAGTTTGGAAATACAGACATTTGAGTTCCCACAGTTCACAGGAGGCCAGGGAAGTGGTCACAGCACCAGCCTGACTGAGTTCAAGAAACATTTGACAATGTTCTCAGGCACATGGAGTGACTCTTGGGGTGTTGTGTGCAGGAGCTGGACTTGATCCTGATGGATCCCTTCCAACTCTGCATATTCTATAATTCTATGATAGCTGAAACACAGAAGGAATTAATCTCTTGGAATTCATGAGGAAAAAATATGACCCATTGCTATATGGCTAATTCCAGGTCATGTCATTGAAAGGATTGTGGTGTACCGAAGATGGGATGCAGGACAGATATGAATAAGGCTAAGGGGCAACTTAAATAATGCAGCTAAAGACAAAAACACATGACAGGAAATTTTGAAGGCTTTCAGGGGCAAGACTCCTGTAAGAAATCCTGTGGCTTTTCTAAACTCATGCACAGTCATTGCAGATAAGCAGTTAAAATGTATATGCTGCCAGACAGAGTATTGCAGAGAGATAAGAGAGTCAAAAATGCATTGTGAGGGTCAGTGTAAGCTCATGTCACCCATCTGGGAAGGAGGGCGGGATATCCACAAGAATCTGAAATCTGCAGTGACAGTACTGGGTGCATCCTCAGTGGTGCACCCAGCCCCAGGCATCCCCACAGGTGTTTCATATTCTGCACAGTTCTATCTGTGCTTCTCTTGCCCTGCAGCCCAGAAGTAAACCTGTCTGTTTGGCAACTGGTGCCCCAAATACAGACAAATTCTTCCATCCAGGTCTTCCCCAAGGAAGGGACCTCTATGATGAGTTCAGAGCACCCAAAATTTTAGATTGTCAGTCCAGATATGAAACTGTTCCTACAGCCTTGACAAACCTCGTGTCTGTTATTCCTATCCTCTGTAGAAGAAAATCAGTCTGAGACTGAAACAGGTGGATGTGGTCTCAGTTGCAGGCTATGTAAGAAAGGCATCCATGGCACACTTCCATCCAGCTTCCAAGGCCAGCATAAGAGTCTGAGGAGATATAAGAAGGCAGAAGGAGCAAGTCTGCCAGAGAGAATGCAGCTTGCTGTCCCCAGAGGCAGTGTGCTTCTGCCAGGGCAAGGCAGAACTTCTGCTTGAACAGAAGTTGAGAGGCAGGGGCTTGTAGGGCTTGGTGGGTATCTGCAAGGGGTAGGAGGGAGAAGACTCAGAGGAGAGAAGACCATAGCCTAGCTCAAGTCCTGTGGTGATTGAAATCCCAAGCTACAGGGTGCAGATCATTTGGGTGCACTTTGGGATAGAGGCAGGGGTTTGCTGAATGCTGCCATTCTGTGCTTGAAATTTTACCCCCCCATTTGCTCTCTGTTGATTTTTACACAGGATGCTCATCTGCACAGACATGTACCAATTGGCTTGACTGCAGCTACATCTGAGGAAGAAAATGGTTTAGAGCCAGATCCTCAGCTGGAGTAAATCAAGCATATGTGGACTCAGGCCAACTGAGACCATGCATGAGATCTCCCAGTTCCTCCTCTCAAACTGTTATATTAAACTAAACATAAGATACAGTAGCTCCCTATCTTTGCCTTGTTTTTGCACACTGATGTTTTGTCCAGCTTCATGTGCCAGGGTAAATACAAGGAAGGTGATCACATGAAAACTGTATCCAAATTGCCAACGACTCGCCCTCTCAGACACTTGTGAGGAACTATGGGGATAGTTGTCACCACCCACTGTCTTAGGAAAGCAGAAGCATAATCCATGAGATCCTGCACAGATATCAGACCTGAAAGGTCTGGATAACTACACCCAGCATACAGGATCTAAGAGCAGCACTGCAGGTACAAGAGGGTCTGGGCAGCCCTGCCCAGGAGCCACATCTCTTGAAGCTCAGTGGTGAAGAGATGCTGCAGCCTCACAGGGCACTGCCCACGTGAGACCACCTGCTGAAATGAGAAAGCAAAGACTCAGCAGCTCCCCCTTTCTGGGGCTTCTGCAGGATGCCACCATGTCACTCTCCATGTCACACTGGGCCACCAGAAGGCTGCTGTCACTTGTTTGTTAATATTTACAGAGCTTGGTGGGCTCTGTGAGGTGTTGGTAGGAGGTGCTTCACCACTGCCTTTTCCATTAGCACACTAGTGAGAAAGGGACCATTATACAGCTTGTTTCAGAAATACAAAAGAATCCTTCAGCACCATGGGCCTTCCACTGGTCAGGCAAGCCAACCAGAAAGGTGCTTTCATAAGCAGACAAAAACTTCAAGTAGCCTTTGCAGCACTGTGGGTCTTGTACCTGGAAATCCAAGAGGAGCCATGAGTGTTCCAACACACTCTGATCTGCCCAGGGACAGATCATGGGCACTCCCATCATCTGCAGTGCCCACATGGGCCCACCACACCCCAGCCCATTCTTCTGAGACTGCTTAAATTGACTTTTATGCCATTTTGAGAACTCAGGTGTGCTGCATGAAAAAACAGCATCTCCATATAAGGTGTAAAGCCAGCATCAGGCCCCTTGGTTCAGATTCCTTTGGAACTGTATTTCAGTGGGGAAAAGGTTGTGGATAAAAAAGATGCTGGGTTTTTTCCCCTCCAGCCTCCAAATAGAACAGAAGTATTCACTGGTCTGGACTTCCTTACTCCATAGAGATCGTTCCTGTGTACAGCCCATCTAATAAACTGATGAACAATGATTGTGGCATTCAAAGGTGGCCAGTGACTTGCTGGTCTGCAGCACTCAGGGGAGGCTCTTTGGTTATCTTCAATATTTGTGTGACCTTTCAAAATCAGGGGAACTTTCCATGAAATACACAGGCAGCCAAATATTTAGGTCTGCAGAGTTACTGTGGGACATTACTAACTTATCACAAACACAAAACTCAGGAGACAGAGCTGTCCAAAATTTGGATAGCATGCCAACTCTTCACATTAATGCACTTCCTCTGTTATTAAACAGAAACATTATATTTCTCCAAGAGCTTAGCCAGAGCCTGAGTTTGATAGGAATAACTATCTGGCTCCATCATCCCAAGGTATTGATCAGGACTTTCTTACAGCATCTATGTGCCTTAATTACAGTTACTAAAAATCACAGTACTAAAAGCAGTTCTTCTCCTGCCACAACAATGCTGAGCACTATTCCTCCATAAAGGTCATGGAAATCAAAGTTTGTTTTTCCTTCCTGGGTCAATAGCAGCACGTGCACCACACTTACCTCCCCACCAGCACAGGTGGAGTGACCCTCCACCACCACCCACAGTGGGCCACAGTGAGACCTGACACAAACTGCTGTGTGGTAGCCTTTGGACAGCTTCCAGCAGACACTTTATTCCCAGGGTCACTTCACTGCCACATGAGGCATGCACCACACTTTCCAGCTGGGATTGCTTTCCTCACTTTTGAACAGGTGCTGTTTGCAGAGCTCCAACCTGCTTTGTTGCTCTGGCATATGAATCATCATCTTCTCATGGAGCATCTGCTGCCTCAGAGAAGTGACCTGCTTACCTCCTTCAGGTTCTTCCCATCCTAAAGGGGCAGCAGAGATATCCTCTGTAAGGTACAGGAACTGAGAAGGGCAGGAAATGGACATGGCAATGAGGTTTTCCTCTTCCAAAGTAAGAGCCTCTCACACTGACTAGACACATTGGAAAACCATGACCACCTCCATCAGCCGCCCCAGGGTCCCCATGAATGCCTCAGGGGTGCATATGAGCCAAAACCCAGAGCAGGGTGGGTTAATAACAGCTGCTGTGGCTTTTTTTCTCACTTGACATTTATGAGCAGCTCGCTTCCTCACACACCTCTGGGCATCATCATTGTTTTGGTTTTGGTTTGATTACAAATATCCAGAACTGGGGCTGTGCTGTTGAGCTGTTGCTGCTCATGTAAGTGGCATGACCTCCTTTCCCCTTCCAGCACAAATAAGAGGAATAAGAACCTTGCAATTTATTTTCTAGCTCCCTTTTTAATTATTATTATTTTTATATTGTTAATGAAACTAACATTTTAAAATACAATGCATTTTTTTCCCATGGAACTCAAACTTTGCCATGTTCATGCACAAAGGCGACAGGAACATGCATGGAATATGCTGAAAATTGCAATGTGGAAAAGCAGAGAATGAGTTGCAGTTTCCACACACTCCATGCAGGACAATGTCTGTCTTCTTTTCTTTTTTTTTTTTTTTTTTTTTTGCTGTTTACAGTCTTTATTGAAAAAGGACTTGAAAAACCTTTTAGAAATAGCCAGTACAATTACAGTATTTTCTTCATCAAGATACATCTCAGGCTGTCTGCAAAAGGGAAATGCCGAGGTGCTCCAGAGTCTCCAGCATGGGAGCCACCTATGCCTGCCCTCAGGTCTCACACATACTTCTCTGCTTCCCACAGCCTTCTAGAAGGAATCTCTTTGAATTTGTGGAAACAAGGGATGGGCTGTACCATGCCAGTTATGTCACTTTAGGTGAATCAGGAGCCATCAGCACGCTGGGGAAAAGCCAGTGCAGCTGAGCATGGTGTCTGGGTTTATTGCTCAGCCGTGCCAGGGAGGTGTGCTTGGCAGAGGAAGGCACAGTCCCTGCTCTTGGTGTCACTGTCACGTCCCCATGGCCCACCAGGAACCAGCACATTCACCTGCACCTGGTTCCTGCAGCGCTGAACCTGCCAGGTCTCAGAGCATCCCAGCTGCCCCAAGCACTCCTGCTCTGGAGGGGAACAGTTGCTGGTTTTGAAAAAAACCCCAAAAAACAGAATGCTGGGGTGAGAAGGCTTGCTGAGGAACTAAGCCTGTGAAAATGTTCACTTTTTAAATGACAAATTTAAGTGTTTAGGATTTTGTGTTTTCCTATTTTGCTTGGCACATGGTATTGAAGAAATGGAGAAGACAGAGATGAAAAGCCACAGAAAATGATATTTTTCCTCCATCCTTGTAGAACCTTCTTTATTATCAACAGAGATGTTTCTTTCAGTGATATTTTTTCCACATAAAAATCTCTTATTCTTTTTAAGGAATATGTCTGTTCCAGTGAGGGGGCAGAGCTTTGCATCATAAAAAAATGTAGTCATTTTTTAGGTAAAAATAAGAAAGAAAAAAAAAAAGCCACGGGAAAGGGGTTTTTTTTTTGGTTTGGGGTTGTTTTGTTGTTGTTGTTGTTGTTTGGGTTTTTTTTGTTTTGTTGTGTTTGTTTGTTTGTTTGTTTTTGTGGGGGGTTTGTTGGTTTGGTTTGGTTTTTGGTTTGGTTTGTTTTGGTTTGTGGGGGTTTTGTTTGTTTTGGTTTTGTTTGTTTGTTTGTTTGTTTTGGTTTGTGGGGGGTTGTTTTGTTTTGGTTTTGGTTTTGGTTTGGTTGGTTTGTTTCTGTTTTTGTTTTTGTTTTTGTTTTTGTTTTTTGCATACCAGTCAGCCTCCACTTTTGCTATAGGGATTTTGCCAGAGTAGTCTTTGGGAGGTGGCATGGTGTGAATTGAACTAGCAGAATTGCAAAGGTACAGTGCACCTGAAGATAATGAAATCTGTAGCTATGACAGTGATGCTAGGCTTTAAATCTGGGAGGAGGAAGGGGTGACTAACATGGAAAAAGCCACAAGTGGAAGAGGGAGAGGAAGGAGGAAACAGAAGATGCCATCATCTCCAAGAGGCCAGAAAAATAACAACGTTCAGAGTGGTTATTAGCTGCACAAGGTTTTGAAAATAAAGCTCAGTGCAAGAGGAGCAGAATCTGCAAAAGAGAACGTAGAGGCAAGGGTGTGAGTGGGGAGCATTGTTAGCCTGATCACAGGAGAGAAATGGTTATTTACTCAGTGTGCTTGGCTGGGACGGAGCAGAGCGGTGTTGGAGCCTGGATGGGTGCAAGGGAGCAGAGCGGGTGATCAGCAGGCAGGGAACAGCAGTGCTGAAAAGGATGGATCACTCCAGGGCGATGGTTTATACTTGCTTCATTATTTTAAGTAGGCTGGGGCAGGCAATTACTCATGAGTGTGACCACGAGGTATTTAACAGTTGAACCACAGAAGAAGCTGTATGCATGGCCTACCTCTGCCTGGCAGAAGGCATAAGTTGATGATTAATACAGCTTAAGTCACATCTCACTTCTCCCATTGGCCACTGGCCAAAATGAGCCCATTTTCCTTGAGGAATAGGTCTATCATGTACAACTCAGCTCCTGCCTGCTTAGGGATGCTGTGAAATTATGCCTGCACCTTGCCAGACCATGCAGGACCCAGGCAGAGCTGCAGCTTCTCTGTGCACCATCGCTCCCATCCAGATGCTCACTGCAGCACCACAGTGAGACTGAGCAAGACATGGGCTGTAGGCTGGTGCTGCACCCAAGGGGATCTCCAGGTTCAGGGAATCCCTGGAGGCACGGGATGCAGCCCCAGAGTCAGGGGCTGGTGTCTGGGAGAAGTGCCGCACCCTGAGGCAGCTACGTTTTCCCTGGGGACAGGAAAGGGCAGAAGGCATGGCATCCAGCCCAAAAGCAGTCCAGCCTGTTTGCAGATGTTGGCTTGTCCACATGTACTTGTGGGTGTAGAGCTCAGCAATAGCTTTTTTTTTTTTCCCCCCGGTTGCACTATGCTCATTGTGATAACAGGAGCCTTAATTGTGAACAGCACCATGAAACCAGTGAAATAGATGTAAGTATTAGCTGATATTCAATACCAGGAATGACCTGTCTTTTATGTCCTCTCACTGTTCTGGTGGAAGCCTACCAGAATGCAGGACACATGTTTTCCAACTCAATAGCAGGTATCCAGCTGGAGAAATGTGTTTCCCTGAATTATAGCCATATGCTATAGATCCCACTTCAACATATCATATCATATCATGTTCCATCTGCACAGAATTTGACACTGCATAAAACAATCTGCTTTGAATTCGAATGCATACACTTCCTCACACAAAACAAAACCCTCCTTCTAGGCTATGAGTCTAAACGCCTCAGAGCTTCTGGCAAAGCTTGTGCCACAAACAGAAAAGACCAGAGCCAAAGCTGTAGGGAGGAGAAGGCATTATCTCTGGGCTGTTCCATCTGAAACAAATTCTACCTTCACATCAAGGAATTTGTCCTGGTGGTTGCTGATAGAGAACAGAGCAGAATCCAGAGCAAGAAATATTTGCAAACTCACTAGGACTGCCAACCTGTACAAGACATAATGCCCAGAAGTACATCGTCCTGGCTTTCTCTAAGCTGCTCTAAACCTCTCACATCTGTAACAGTGTGGTATTAGGGGCAGCTAGAGAATAGATGCCTCAGCAATTTCTAATAGCTCTCATAATTAGAGAAAAAAAATGGGTTTTGTTGTTTTTCAAGCAAATGTGACTGCTTTCCAATTGTTTGAAACACTTCTAATGGCCTCAGGTCAATTCCATCTTCCTTGCCATCTTTGGCATTCATCTTAATGTAAAGAGTACCCCTCTTCCTGAGATAAAATGTAAAGTCAGAAATACTTGAGAAATCCTTAAATTATGAACACCTCTTCTTTCCTCTTTCCTCTCAAAATCTTTCAGCCATACCTACAGCAGATGCCTAGTGTTTCATGGCTCTGCTGCCTGTTTTGTCAGTCATGAATTTGTTTGCATTGTCTCCCAGCAAAACAGCCTTTGGCAGAGATGCATCCCAATTTAAATAGGTTTTTAGACTCCACTCTAAAAGAACAAAAAGAAAGAACAACCGACTGATAGAGAAGAGTCAGAACAACTTCAGCGCTGTTAATGAAAATATTCTGCTTGTAGAATATTGACAAAAAGAGACAGGAGTATGGTTTACAGAATTCCAGCTCTAGATGATAATAGTAATTTACTCCTCTCTAAAACAAAGCAAAAAACACTTGGGAGCTTGTGTCATACTGGATGTTCATCCTCACTAATCAAAGATGTATGTGAGTAGGTTGATTAGCAGGTATGCTGTACTCAGTTCACAGCTGTGCCAAGGGCCTGCAGACACATATCCAAGAACTGATTCCCCTCATGTCTGCAGGGTTTCTGGTTCAAGATGGACAAGGTTTTTCATTGCTTTTATTTGTCTGGCCACAGTAATATCCAAAACTCCTCTCTAGAGCTCCTCATGTGAACCAATATGAAATGACAAACAGAACAGCAATGTTAGATTAAAACTCTTGAGGACACAAAACCTAGTTTCTGAAAAATATTTCAGAGTCAGCTGTAGGACACAGCTGGCTGCAGAAAGTGAAGATAACTGGTTTTAGGCTGATTGAGGTTTGGGAGTTTTTTGACCAGAATTGGCATCAGCAGCAAATTGTGCCTGGTGAATTCACAGAAGCACATTTTTGTCATGCTATGACCCATTGTCTGGTTTATGATGGCAACAAGAAACTCTCATCCAGTGCTGGACCCCATCTGAGTGGAAGTGAACAAAGGGACTCCCTCACTGTGAAGCATTCATCTGGCTGCATTAAACAGAATGTCTTATATAAAGTTATGAGAGACATTTATTCCACTCTGCTCAGTACTAATGACATCCCAGAATGTGTACAGTCCAGTTTAGGTGCCACAATAGGCATCAGAATAAATCCCCTTTTTTCCCATTTCAAGAGGAAAATTCAGCTCTGCATGTTTCAAGGGAGATAATTGCAGATGAGTGCATAACAGATTTTAGCTCTCCTCAGTCTCAGGCAGTTTATGATGGAAAGATCTCAGGAACTGTGGCACTGCAGAGTTCTCCCTGCAACAACACCTTGGGAGCTCTACTCCCTCCTCTTCTGATGGCAAGGGACTGAGCAAGGCCCCCCCTGGTAGACATACCTAAAAATATTTTTCAGAACACAGAGAGAAAGAGCTGGCCCTGAGTGAGTCTTACACAGGAATCTGTTGTGCCTAGATATACTGGTGTCCCAAGTCATCTTAGTCTGTGGTCAGCAGGCTACCAATGATCCAGAAGATGCCAGAAAATGACCTGTTAGATCATGATCCTTAAAACTGGGCACAGCACTTTATCTGAGCCCTCATTAGTCTAGATGTCAGAATATTTCTGACACCTAATATCTCAGTTGTTCTCTAGAATATCTTGGGAAACTGAATGATTCATTCATTATCTTGTATTCAGAATTCATTTCACTCATACAGTTCAGATTCTCTCTTGTATGAGCACTAATAGCTAGGGGTTTTTTTTTAATATTTTGCTTGATGTTATCTTTTTTAAGTGTGGTATTTTGCATAAAGTGCTTAAGTGTATATTGTTGCTATTACATTTCACTGTACTTATATCAAACTGTCCCTCTAATGTAGCAAAATAATTTTGGAAATGTTCATGCTTGAATTGCATGTCACTCTTACCAAGAAGAGCATGAGGCTAGTTAGATATGATTCGTTCTGTATAAATTCACACTGGATATTTTTATCACATTATCATTCTGCAGTTTCTGCAGTTCTGCGGTTGCTGTTTTATGAAGCACTTGAATTTTTTGCAGTAATTCTCAAAGTATTGGAGTTATCTGAGACAGTTGTCTGGTCTGTAATTCTTGGTACCTTTTAAATATTCTCTGTGTTCCTAAATACACTTGTTAATATTTCAGAAATTCCTGTGGTTAGTTCTTTAATTACACCAGAGTAAACTTCTCCAGAACTTCCTGCTCTGAGTATATGCCCTTTATTCAAAGGTTCCTTCACTTCTCTTCTGTGAGCTGCATTTCAATTCCCCCACTAGTGCTGTCTTCAGCCTCTCATATAAATTGTCTCCTACTTGCAAAGGTGGTGTCTCACACTCCAGTCCACTCTGTCATTTATCCTTTGTTTAACATCCCCATGAAGTGATAATCCTTTTCCCTTTTTCCTTATTTCTTTTTCTGATCTCTTTTACACTCTTTAGTACTTCTCTTTTACTTATTCTAGTAGTGTCTTTGCCCACTTTCTGTATGGTGGGTTTTTGTCAACAGACAACAACACAGCTTCTAACTCAGACCCTCTGATTTTCTCCAGTGCTGTCCTCCTTGCCAGCAGGATAGGTTCCTATGAGACCTTTAAGGATTTCTTCCAAACTGCTTGTTTTCTTAAGATTTTCTCCTTTTGGCTCCTCCCTTCAGAACTTTCCCTATCAATTTCCCAAAGAGAAATGTATCTGCCATACAGGAGTCATTTGGTCTTGCTCTCCTTCTCCACAAACACATGAGCTCAAATTGCTTTCTAGTGAGTTTCTCTTTATTAATCATATCTATCATATCTTATCTGGCCATGTCTCCCATAACTGCCTTAATACTTTGAAACAAAGAGTTGTCCAAACACATTCTAAAACCTTGAGGAACATTTTGTGCTGTTCTGTGCTGTACTGTGCTGTTGGGTTTTGTTTTGTTGGTTTTTAAATTATCTGACAGCTGATAACCTGGTTAGATAAAGTCCTTGATTACCACTGCTTCATATCCTCAGGACACTCCCAGAAGTTGCTACAAAATGTGAAATCAACCTCCTCCTCCTCATTCAGTAATCTCTAGTAGGGTTTTACTGTTCCTCTGTTTCATCTCCAGCCACTCTGTCTTTCCCCTCTCTCTGGCCTTCTGTACATTCCTAATTTACCAGATAATACTCTTCCCTTTTTTATTGCCTCTACTTCCTACACAGATTATACTCTCTCTGCTAATATTGAAGTGCCACAATTTATTTCACTGGGCCTGCGTGATGCTGATTAAACTGTAGCCTTTGTTGTGTCCCAAGACTTCTTGTTCTTCCTGTTTATTCTCCATACTCTTACCATTAGAGTGAAAACATCTCAGATGTTTGGCAGGTTGCCCTTACATTATCCCTTTCATTCTTCTACGGCCCTCCTGCAATTTCCCACTTCCACCAAAGCAATGAGTTGTCAACCAGACCTCCACTTTTCTTACTCACCTGAGGTCTCTCCTGCCCACTCACTCAAACCCTGCTGTCCTAGTAGCACTTTCAATTATTTTTCTCTAGTAATAAAATTCTCATATTCTGGAAAGCAGTGTTTTTTTCACTGATTTAACAGTGCTCCATAGGATGGAGATTCTCCCTAAGATCTTCCTAAAAAACGGTGCAGAAAGTTCTTACTAGGAAAGCAGTCTTATCAGATAAAGACCCACAGTCCAATTTCAGATTTCTCAGTTCCAGAGAGGGGGTTGACAGCATTCACAGTTTAAACAAATGCTAGTTTTGTCAAAATGCTAGCACATGGGCAAATATAAAGTCCCATACTCTGCATCAGGCTCATGTTGTGCAAAATTAGGTCTGGGTAAAACCTTGGGAGAACCATTTCTAATCCCCAACAGCATAATACACTAAATAGTAATGTATATTAACTAAGACAGTGGTACTTTTCAAGGCTGCAGTCATCAAGCAATAGGCATATGATGAGTGTAGCAGGGACAATATGTTGATTCTCCTCCCTCACAATCATGAACAGCTGGAACATCCTCAGTTTACAACGGATCTGACACTGCAAAGAAACAAGAACAAATATTTGGAAATCTAATCACATAATATAGCTGAATGCTGACAAGAGGACCCTGCTCTAGGGGAATATACTCCTTTATAGCACATGGCTGCTATGTGAGAGAACAAATTATACACTATTGATATCTGCTGTCCTGCTGCCCAGCCTCTGAATGATTGACAAGGGTGAAGTTCAGTCACTTGACTTCCTCAAAGCTTCAGATGTGCTTCTGAAGCAAAGATAAGAGTTTATGAAGAAAAATATTTCATACAATGTGATCAGCTGAAATAATATTTGAGGTTAAACACTGAGCTGTTAAAAATCAACATGCTTATTTTATAAATGCAGTAAACAGACCAACCTCTCATCTACATGGAGATAACAAGGAGGAAGATTGGATCTGCTCTTCATAGGGAATTTCCAGCTTTTTTCCCCACCAAAAAAAAAAAAAAAAAAAAAAAAAAAAAAATACACCCCTCTGACAAATAAATGTGAGAGGGAGACTGTGGTCCAAAAAGGAACTTACTTATAAAAGTAGGGGCTTAAGTCCCATGCTGTGTTTTCTCGTTCGTGTACTCAGAATTTATTCCAATGCATATCTACACTTCAAAGATGACTCAGTGATTTTCTTGTGCTTGAGCAGCACAGGCAGTGTGATGGATGAATTGTGTAACGTCTGCTGATGAGTATCACACCATCAGCCAGACCAACTTCAGCTGTCTTCTGTCCCTCGTTGTCTATTCCCACTATTTCATAGATTCTGCTCCCTCTTCTGGCCAGCAATATAATAAAAAAAAAATAATTTACCCTTTTCAAATGTGATTTTGAGCATGGGGAGTTGAGAAATGGAAAAGAAACTTCATATTACTTTGGCAGGACAAAGAGATCTGAGCTGTGTATCCACTGCAACTCCATATTTGGATTGCTCTGTAACAAAGGCTTGCAGTATTTGTAGTAAAAAAGTTGGAAAAATAATTACAAGTATTTTTTTTTTACATTTTCAATTTACTGGGTATCTCTTGAGGGAGGGGGGTGTCAGAGAGAGGACAGGAAGTGCAAGCAAAGACCATCGATCAGCTTTTCTTTATCTATTCACTTCTCCCTTTCAGCACGATATTGCTCCTTTTCAGATTTGTGAAAAAGAATACTGCAGTCCTAAAAAAGGAAGATCTCATCTTTAGGAATAGCAGACCTGCCAAAATGGGTTCAGATAATGTTATATTTAGCTATAGTATGCAGAGCACATGTTCAAAAAGGGCAGTGTTTTTCTCTGCTTCAGCAAGCAATATCCAAAAGGTGTGCCTCCAAAGAAGATAACTGCAGCTTCTATCTATTCTCCTCTCCTCTTGGAGGTTACCAACCACAGACATTTGGGACAAAGGGCTTTCAAACATTTTTTGACCATTAAAGATGTCACCAAAAATTCTGCTAATGTAGAAGTTACAAACTGCACTACACTGTACACCCAGGACAGAAAAACGTTGCCTCTTTAACAGCTTTCTTTGATGGAAGTTTTCTGAGGCCTCCCACAGCTGAACTTTGTCTGATGAAGCTCCCCAAAGCCATGTCTGAGGCGGAGCAGAAAGGACAACTCAGTGACAGCACAGCTTGCCACCCCGCGTGTGATGAATGGGCTTGCAACAGAAGCGATATTGGTTTTTACATGGAAAGGAAATTGCATTGAAACTCTCAGTGTATGGCTTTAGCCAAAGCATTGTCTGTACACACAATAATTCATTTGCTCAATAGACAGCAAAATAAAGAGATGATTCATTCAGCCTTCTCTAGCTGACAATTTTGTAAAATTTCAGATTTTACATCATGTTCATTTCCAGTTGACAATGTCTTACATATCTCGATTACCTTTCCTCAGAGAGTATATTGCAGCTTGTTGGACATCATTTGCCCATTCTTTCCCTCATAAAGAGAGCAGAGTCTTGATCCATAGCCGGAGACTGAACTGGTGTGGTTAGAACAGCAAGCAAAGTTCACAGAACTGCACATGGTGAACCTGGATTTAAAACTAAAGCCCTTTTTTACGGTATAATCTCTAAATTTACTATTAGTAATGAACTTGAAGCACTATTAAGTACTAGAAAGCAATACTCCTCTGGCAGTTGTACCAACTGAGGTTGGAGTCTTCTACAGGTCTCTTAGCTGCTGCTATTCAAACACTCGGGCCCGATTCTGCACTCCTTTGTTCAACACCAGTCCAAGGGAGTGAAAGCTGGTCAGAGAAAAACGTGTAGGATCAGATCTTGTGATACGGCAAAAAAAAATCCATTTTCCATGAAAGGAACCTTGCTTTCAAACACATTCCACAAGGTGAGCAGCTCTTTCAGCCCTTCTGCATATGAGATGAGGCTTTTATTTTTTTTTCCTGAGAGTGGGGCTCACAGCCCCCAAGCTGCCTGTACCACCTCTGCACGCATCACTGAGAGAGGATCCTTCTCTTACTGAAACAGCTACTCATTGAATAGTTCTTCATTATCTAAGAGATAGCCAGGAAATATTTAATAAATATATTACCCATTGCATCAAAATAAATATAATTCATAAAACATTCATTGTCTTTTGCTCATCATCATCATACAGTGTATATTAATGTCCCCAGTACAGATGAGATTTACAAACGTTTGCCTGAATTTTTCCCCTTAATGCATTCTCCCACTTACAATAATCATTGCATAAAATGCATAAAAACACAATGCAGCTTTATGCCACTGGCATATACCAAAGACGAAACTAAAGATCTTGTGAGAGTACAAAAAGTCTTCAGACAGGAGGAATGGCTTTAGGTGCGCCTTCAAGTGGCACTTGATCCAACTCAACTCTGCAGCATTTTAGAATCAGAGCCAATATTTACTTGAGAACTCAGAATTGCTTAATCAAATAATAGAACATATAAAAAGCAAGCTGACTTTTTGGAAAAAAAATGTTTAATAATACAATAATAGTTGTAGTATCGTCCAGTAAAGGTGTATTGTAAAAATGTTCTGAATATTAATTTACCTCAGATAACTTTAGAGTTGTAAATACTTGCATTATATTGAGGTAGACAGTAAAAAAAAAATTCTTTTCTCCATTAGTAGCACAGAATTTAAATCTTGTAATAATATCTTAAGGAAATGATAATGTTAAGTAAGGATGAAATATTTGATTAATGCTTAATTCTGTACAACTCAAATATAAACTTTTAAAAATATTAGAAATTATAACATTTCGAGTGCATATCATGTTTTGTACATTAAAAAAGAAATGCATGTTGTTCATCTCCATTTTGCACTTTTCAGTCTGTTTAAATAAACAAATATTTACAACTTTTATATGAACAACAGTGCATCCGAAGCAAAATGTGCATTTTAAATTAATGCTCCTGGTCGAGTCTTTTTATTAGCATTTTATATTATTATTATCTTCTCTTTTTTATTTTTTTTCCACAAGTTTGTAGCTCTGCAATACCAGATAAGCCAACAATTCTAGAAATCGGTGGGGGAAAGCCTGAAACTACGAACATAATAATTACATTAAGAAAGGGCTAGGCATAGCTTCGAAGTGCACTTTCCTCAGGTGAAGCCAAAGCTGAGACCAGAGGTGGGAAAGAGAAATCTTACACAAAACGCCTTTTCCAGCACAACATTTGCATATAACACTGCTGCAAGTTGCGAGGGCTGCCGCGACACAGCTACCCAGACCTGGCAATGGCATCCTTGCACTCTTCGTGAGACTCGAAGGAGTTTCCTTTCCGATCCACCCCCGCTGTGCTTTCTGTAACACTTCGCTCTTCACAGTTCTTCTCTGGTGTCTTAAAATAAAACCTAGCTGATAATTACAATCTTAAGCAACTCTTGGGGTTTTTTTCTCCTTTTCTTTTTTTTTTTTTTTTTTTCCCTTTGGGGCGCAAAGAGGGAAAGGGGGGGCGGGGGCGTAGGCTATTTCTGGCTGGTAAGCTTGCAGGAATGTGAAAGAGAGAGGGCAGAAATGTAACAGCCCTCTTCAGAGCAACTTCAGAGAGAGGGATCAGTCTGCTCCCTCTCCCTCCCCCGACTCTTTTTGTACTTGGTAAATTGCCTTCACCTTTGGAGGGAGGAGGATAGATCGCCAGATAAACCCCGGGGGAGGAGAGGGGAGCGGGGAAGGGACCGGGCGGGGGCCTCGCCGCCTGCCCGGCCCGCTCGCCCTTCGCCGCCGGCAGCCGCGGGCCGACGCTGCCGTGGCCCCCGCCGCCAGCGCGGGCGGCCGCCGCCGAACCCCGGCACCGGTCCCCGGCACCGTTCCCCGGCACCGGTCCCTCCGCCGGTCCCTCCGCCGGTCCCTCCGCCGGTCCCTTCCGCCGGTCCCTCCGCCACGGCCGCGCTCGGCCGCCGCTGCCGCCGCACCTCCGCCGGACGCAGACCCGGCTCTCGCCGAGGGGCGTCCCGCCCGCTACCTGCAGCCGCAGGACTCCACCACCATGTCCTCGTACTGCTTGTACACCACGTTGTTGCCCGCGTCGATGTAGAGGATGCTGATGGGGGTCAGTTTGGTGGGGACGCAGCAGCTGGGCGGCGTGGAGCCGGGGTCCATGGAGTTCATCAGGGTCTGGATGATGGCGTGGTTTGTGGGCTCCAGGTGGGAGCGCAGCGGGAAGTCGCAGACCCCCTCGCAGTGGTGGGCCTCGTACTCCAGCGGGGCGATGATCCAGTCGTCCCAGCCCAGCTCCTTGAAGTTGACGTGCAGCGGCTTCTTGCTGCAGCGCAGCCGGGCCTTCTTGCCGTGCCGCTTGCCGTGCCGGCTGGCGAAGGCGGTGCGGCGCTGGCGCCGGGCCGGCGGGCGGCGGGCGGCGGGCGGCGGCGGCGGGGGCGCGCCCAGCTCGGCGCGCAGCTCCCCGAGGAGGCTCCGCCGCCGGGCGCGGGTGAAGACCACCAGCAGCGCCCGCTCCTGCGGCGGCCGCGGCCGCCGGGCGAAGCCCAGGCCCCGCAGGTCCAGCCAGCGCCGCGGCCCGCGGTCCGCCGAGGCCCGCAGCTCCAGGCACAGCCGCTTCCGGGGCCGCTGCTCCCGCAGGCCCTGCCGCACGTCGAACACCTCCCAGCCGGAGGAGGAGGCCGCCGGCGGGCCCAGGGCGCGGGAGTCCAGCGGGCGCGGCGAGAGGCAGGCGGAGAGCTCCAGGTGCGGCGGGGCGGCGGGCGGCGGGCGGCCGCGGGGGGCCCGGCGGAACAGCCGCAGCTCGGCCCCCACCAGCTCCTCCGTCTCCGAGAGGGTCGACACATCAAACACATACTGCTGCCGCCTCAAGGGAGCGGGCGAGAGATCGTCTGCGAGATAAAAATAATTACAGTCAGTTGCGCTCGGGGGGGATCTGCCGAGAGGTCTCCGAGGCGGGAAAGGGAGGGAGCACCGCCGGCTTGCCCGGCCGGGGCCGCTCCTGCCTGCCTCACCCCCCACCCCCAGCCGGACCGGGACCTGGGGAGGGGTGGGGAGAAGAGAGAGAAGGAGAAGGAAAGAGTGTGGAAAGGAAGGGGAAGAATACGGAAAGGAAAGGAAGTATGGAAGAACCCGCACCAGACAGGAGACAGCTATCCAGCACTAGAAGCAGACCCTGCTCCACGCACATCCTCTGCCTGTCAGCCCCATACACGCGTATTTGTTCTCTTCTGAGGAAAACCTGGACTTCTTTTTTGACACATCGGTGAACAAAGTGCAGCGCAGAAAGCAAACCAGATTCCCCTGAGCTGCTTTCCAATAAAATGTTTACAACCCAGCAAATACAAAAATTCCCAAAGCCCCTGTGTTTCCCCAGAAGCTAGTAAAGCTTGTGTAGATTTCTATAGTAAATGTGTCACTGGAGCCTCTGTTCAGCAGCCCCTCGTCGCTTTTCCAAAATCAGCCCGCCCCAGGGGTAGAAAGAGAGACTAAAGAAATATACACCCGCCTGTTATTTATCGATATCAAAGGTCATGGCGATTCCTAATCGGTACGTTTCACAACCTCGGCTCTACCTGACAGGTCTCTAGGAACCTCCTGCGGGGCAGGAGAGACAAGGGGATGATTTATGCAAACCAAAACCTTCAGACGCGCCACGGCGATGTAAAAATCAATGCGGATTAACGTGCAGTTAATCAGTGCGGATTAGCACACTCGACAGTCGCCCTGCGTCGCTGCGTGTTCCCCTAGACGTCAGCAGGGAGATGGAGCGTGGAGCGCAGCAGGGACAGCGGGAATTGCTGGGAAAAAAGACCTGCCCCGAAGCCAGGCCACGGGATCCTCCGGCGGAGGCTGGCTGCCTGCCGAGCGCGGCCCCCTCGCCCCGCGGGGAGCCGCCGTGGGGGGCTCGGCCGCCCGCCCGCACCCACGGGCACCCACGGGCACCCACGGGCATCCCGGGCACCCACGGGCATCCCGGGCACCTGCCCTGCCCCCCGAGCCAGCCTGGCCGCCATCCCCGCCTCGCCCGGCGTGGCACCCGGAGTCAGCGAGCAGAGGGAGTTCCCGAGCCGGAGCTTCCCCGCCTCCCCGGGGCTGCGCGCCGGCGGGAGCGATGCGGAATCGGTCAGGCCCTTCAGGCACGCCGGAGAATTTGAACCCAGGCCTTTCGCATCTTTGCCTCCGCCTCCAGCTTCAGGCTTGTCTGCTCGCGGTGGGGATGCTCCTTCCCAGCGAAGGGCGAGAGGCAGCCTGGTCGTGCATCCCGCTCAGGGAGTGTGGAAGAACACGGAAAAAAACACGAGCAAGAGCCCGAAAAATGTCGCAGTCCAGGTATATCAGCTGCTTTATCGAGCTGTGAAGCTGTGAAAATAAAAGTGAAACCCATTGGGAGCTGCCTAGAGGTTCTGGACAGTTTCGTCAGCACAGCAAGTACAGACCAGGATTCGGCCCATGAGTCTCCTGTGGGTTTTGGGGGCGCGTGGGGGTCGTTCTGCCCTTCACAGACGCGGGGGCCAGGGGCTGAGGTGCACGTGGTTGCGGGAGGAGGTTCCAACAGCTCAGGAAAGCTCTGGCATCATTGCCTCCTCCTTCAAGGGGGCCCTGGGAACTTCAGACAAAAGGGGATGAGCATCCCTCGGGTAAGAAAGCGCAGGTCTTCCTCCTTCTCCTCTTTCTCGTCGTCTTGGTTTTCTTTTTTTTTTTTTTTTTCTTTTTTTTTTCTTTTTTTTTTCTGCGTCCAACCTCTGTCAGATACCCGGGCATCCGACAGGGCTCCGACGGATCTCCTGGCCCTGCCGAGATGCCTCAGACCTTCGTTCAAGGGCTCCGACGACCGTCGAGGAAAATAGATCAGCGTCTTCCCCTGCCGCTATCCCCAGCTTCGGGATGTGGGCAGAGCCGGGCCTGGGCACGGATTCGCTTTTAATCGCTCTCCTTGCTCAGGGGATGGAGAGGCGGCGTCACGCTCGGTTTCAGAGGGAGATGCTCGCTCTCTTTGATGCTCCCAGTCGCCATGGGGCGGAGGTGCGGAGAGTGCTGCCTCCAGGCGCTGTCCTTCCGGAGCAGACACCCCACATACACACTCCTCCCTGTCCTGTTCTTGGCCAGCGGTGCTGGGGTCCCTCGTATCTCTGCCGGGGTGCAGGAGCAAGGCAGCGCTGCCCGGCAGTCTTAGCTTCCAGGGAAAGGGCAGCCCTTTCCCGAGGGATGAGGGGACACGAGGGTGACAGCGCCTCTCCCCTTTCCCAGGAGCTGTCACGCAGGTGGCCTGTCGCGGTGGAAGAAATAATCCCATTCGGGGGTAACATCCAGGCACGCAGCTTAGACGGGAGGGAAGCAGCGAGAGGCTGAATTCCCCGTATATCCCCGCTGCTGAAAATGGGCTTTAAAGGGTCTGCAGACCCTTGTCACTCGGCGGTGCGGGAGGAAACCAGCTCCGGCATTGTGGGTGCCGAAAGGCTTGCTCAGGGATGCTCCCCGAGCGGCGTCTTGTGAGACTCCAGTTTGGCGAGGGTTTGGGGCGCTGCACGGCTGGTCCGGGTTTTGCTCGATGGCATGGCACGCTGGGGACGCGGCCGATTTGCAGAGAAATGTGCCCCCGGTCAAGCGAATCTCTGAGACGGGTTTCAGCGGCACCGAAACTCTGTGCTGGAGAAGTCCCATTGGCCCAGGCAGCTGCTGGCTCCCGTGCCTCTCTCGGGAGGGCAGGGAAAGGGGCAGGGCTGCCGGTTGTTTCAAATAAGCAGCTTTGAATCCGATCAGATAAACGCTATTTATTCACTCTTGTAACCTAATAATTCCAGATGAATACATAATCCTAAACCAGTACTGGCTCGCTCCCAGCGCAGTCGAGAGGGTGGGAAAAGCAGCGGGGGGCGGGGAGGGAAAGCGGGACCTCCGGAACCTCCACAAAACGGGGAGAGACGGGTCTAGGTTGGGGACCCTTTGTTCCAGCGAAGCTGCTGCCGTCCCAGCACACAAAGAGCGGCAGCAGAGACGGCGTGGAGATACCCTGACCGTCCCTCTCTCAACGAATAGGGGCTTGTCCTCTTCGGTTTTCCTTTAAAATCCCAAGGAGCGACTGGGGTGAAACCAGGGGTTTCTAAAAGCCAACTCGAGATCTGCCTTTTTTTCAGGCCAGCTGAAGCTGTCCTTACAGATATTCCGGTTACCGAAATACTTGGTGCGAACAGTGAAGTCGTCTCAGCTGGGCTGGGGAAAGCCACATTGCAGAAAATGCACTGGGGAGGTGTATTTGTATTTGTAGCGTTAATGTAGATGAATATTGGCTCGGCAGTTATGTATTAGTTCTATTTCAACTCTTTGTAGTTCATTCCTTTTTTTTCGGGAGAAAATAAAATATTAGGAGCGGGAAGGAGGGACAGAAGGAGGGAGCAGGTCTATCTGGAATTTAAGGATGTGTCAGTGGTGGATGGGAGGGAGCAGCCATACTCCGTTCTGCCCCTGGCGAGGCAGAGTGCTCGGTGCCCGGTGCTCCCGCGGGCGGGCAGGGCCGGGCCGGGCCGGGCCCCTCCCGCCTTCCCCCGTGCTTTCCTCCGCGGTGCGGTGGCTGCGGTTTCAGCATCTCCGAAGCTAAATGAATGACTGCGTTGGGACGTTTCCCCCAATTCCCTGTGTGAAGCCGCTCCCGTTTCCTGGGTCGCTTTCTCGCCGCAGTCTGGGCTTTGAGGAAAGACGGGGGTTAAAGAAGGCTACACAAAGTTTCTCTTTTCATGGCAGATCAGGTACTGGGCTCCCAGCCAATTCATCAGGGCTCAGATCTTAACTTTACATCACTGCAAATTATACCCAAACCACATTCAAGAAGAATTTTCCCATTCCCAAATTCTCTTTCAAGCCATATTTAAACTCGCAAACCAAAAGCACATTTTCAGTTTAAAGACACTTTGCAGACACTCGCACAACAATAATCTGGAAATTAAAACATATATTGTCCCTAATTGCGAAGGTCTGCCCGCACGTTGTCTGCAGAGTCGCAAGGCTGACAGGTATTTCTTTCGGAGCACTACCCAGGCTGTGGAAACAAGAGGCTGACTCTCCATGTGTGGTATTTCTCTGGGTTTCAATTCCACATCTCCCAGCGCCTGCCTCGCCGCGGTTTTTTATTACACCGAGTGATTAGATTTAAATGTATCGTTCGTTTCGCTATCGAGTAACCGAGAAAGACCACACCTTCCTCGAACGAATTCCCAATCCTGCCAAAAACACTAACTAGTTGTTGGAGGGCTGTTTCCTTTTTATTTATTTATTTTTATTTTTTCTCTCCTCGGAGCGGGGAGGCACCTGGCTGTGATGTACCTTTGATCACCGCTGTACCGTACCTGCTCCAGGAAGGCTGCCTGCCCTCGCCCCACTCTCCCGCTCGCCGCCACCTCCCCGCTTCCCACCAGCGAGTCCCGGGCGTAGAGGGATCGCTGCAACAACACCCGTGGGACGTCCCGCAAGGCTCCGGCCCCTGGGCTGTCGGCATCGTCCCAGGAGATGCGCCGAGGCGGGCAGGAGCTTCCTTGGGGGCGTTCTACCTGCTGTAACAGACCCTAACCCAGCAGCTTCCCCTTTCCCCATCTGCGGTCGTTACGCTACCCGAAATACTTCGACGGAGGAGAAATAATTCCGCCGAAATTGTTCGTATTGAGAAAATCGGCCTGAATATTCCCAGCGCTCGGAGCTAAGAAATGAAGCGAAGATATTTCTGAGCGGTATATGTGGAAGCGCTAGGACACAGCAACAGAGCATACAGATCTGGCCGTAACTAGCAAAGACTGAAACATCCCCTTTCGCTCATAAATCAGACTTCAGGCACCAGAGGACTCCTACCCTCAGTTCCAGCCTACCCCGAAATCGCAAGGAAAGGAGGTTTTTCTCCGATTGACCTTTTGGGGTTTTTTCCTACTGTGAAGGGAGGAGGTAAATGAGGAGGGCGAGGCGCCGCTGCCGTGCCCAGCACCGAGTGGCCCCGGCCTGCGCCAGATTTTCTCCCCGCGGGCCACTCGGCTGCCGGCTGGGGCCAGCCCAGCTGCGGCACAGCATCTCCCCGCGGGCGGCGGAAACTCCACAGCTCCGAGGCGGAGAGCTCGGACCTCCGTCCCCTCCGTGTCCCACTCCCCTCCGCCCCCCACAAAAGAAAAAAAAAAAATCAATAGCAGCCTCTTAGCAAGCCCCGCAGGAGGGTTTCTGGATTAAAAAACAAAACAACAACAACAAAAAAACCTCCAACAACAAAACAAACAAACAAACAAAAGCCAGGAAAAAAATCAGGACCGGGTCCGAAATGAGCCACCGGAATGGTTTGATAGGCGTTCATTACTCGTCCACTTAGCAGAGCGGCTCCGCGGCAGCGCACCGCCCCGCCGAGCTGCCTGATCCACGGAGCTCCCGGCGCCGCTTCCCCAGACCGCCCTCCCGTCCCACGCCTTCTCCAGGGACAGCAAACAAACGAAAGATAAACTAAAAAATACTCCCCCCGCCGACAGCCCCCATTTTCACCGGGAAGAGGCGAGAGGTGCAGCCGCAGCTGCCGAGAGGACGCTCCGCTCCGCTCCCTCCCGCAGCCCCCGCGGCGCGGGGGTAAAACAGCAGCCCCGACACCCCTCCCGGCACGGGCAGCGCGGGGGTAAAACAGCAGCCCCGAAACCCCTCCCGGCACGGGCAGCGCGGGGGTAAAACAGCAGCCCCGAAACCCCTCCCGGCACGGGCAGCGCGGAGCCGCCGCCCGCGCCCCGCCCGCCCCCGCGCCACCGGCTCCGCGGGCGCGGAGACCCCGCCGGGCCGGGCCGGGCCGGGCCGAGCCGATCCGAGCCGAGCCGGGCCGGGCCGCTCGCTCCTTTCCCGGGTGCACGGCGGGGATGAGGAGCGGCAGCTCGCTGCCGCGCTCCGGCCGTCTGGTCTGCATTAGTGTTTTTATAAGGGGCTGAAACAAATCGAATACAAGGTCACCAAATAATTAACAGTTGTGAATTCCCTCCTTTCCCATTAAAATACTCCCCTGTTTATATTTCATTTTCCTCCTGCCAACGACAACACTGCTCGGGCAAAGGCGCTGCACAGATTACACCACATTGCAGCTTTCGGTCCACCCAGAAACCCGCTGTTTTGCATAAATATGTTGTACTAGATGAACTTCAAGTGGGATTTACACTCTTTTCTTCTGCCATATGCGCAGCCGGGCCATTTTCAGTTTCTGCACACGGGATCCCCCTTTCGTCCTAGCCCTCTATTCGCCACCCTCACGATCCCCATGGCAAGAGCAAAATAACGATGTTCGGATCCCTGCCCATCCGAATCAGCTGCCTCCCAACCGGAACGCGAAACTGCACAAAGAAAACGGGGAGAGAAAAAGGAGACGATCTCGACCTATTTCGTCTTCCCCGTCCCTTAGGCGCGGACCGCAGCATTTCGTATGCGGGAGCCCTGCCGTGGTGCCAGTGCTGCGGGCAGCTCTGCAGACACAAAAGGGTGAGGCGAGGGGCACTCGCAGCAGCCGGCCCTCGTGGCAATCCCTTCCCATGGAGATCCTTTCGAAAATCGTGCCCCCTCACACTTCGGCTATTTCTTTTTTTGTTTTCGATTTGTTCCCAGTCATGCCGCGTTTCTTGCTAGCTGTTGGGTTGCTTGTTTATAGCTCCCTTCTCCAGCTCCCTCAGCTCCCTCTCTCTCTCCATTTTTTTTTTTTTTTTTTTTTTCCTCCTGCCTGGTGGAGTCCTTGCAGCTCCTAATTGTCCTGCCTCACTGTGGAGCTCCAATGCTGGGGGTCCTGAGGCCAGTGAGAGCACCATCTGCGTTTTAATGAGTTACTTCATGTGCCAACAGTAATTTTCCTACATTCAGCTAGGTCCTGTCTGATCTTGCGACCGTAACAAGGGGGAGCGACTGGGGGGCCGGAGGGGGTGGAGAAGGGGGAATCTCAAACCCTCTCCCCCCTTTCTCCTCTCTTTTTCTGCCGACGGGGGAAAAAAATTACACATGTATTTAGCGCTAGTGTGGCTTCACTCTCTCTCGAGCTACCCTGAAAACGATCTCATTAAGCTCAAGCGGGAAGAGGCGAAGCAAAGGGCAGCAAGCGGCTGTCGGTGTCCGCACCGAAGAGCTCCGCAGCCTCGGAGGGTTCGGGACTGCTGGGCCAGGAGCTGCCGGCGGTCAGAGCCCAGCGCCGAGCAGCCCCGGCGGGACACGCCGGCACAGCAGCCCGCCTCGGAAGGGAAGGGGAGTTCTCGGCAGGACTAAAAGTTGCTTCGCGCTCCTCCGCGGGCTGCTGTTCCCCCGAAACGCTGCGTGCAGGATGGCGTGCGGCAGGTGGGACGGCCGCCGTCATATCCCCCCCGGAGCCGCCGTTTAGGTAATGAGCAGCCCTTCTAATTGGGTCAATTTGGGCGGCTATATTGTCTGCAAGTGAATTGACAGAAAATCTGCCCCCCCTTCCCCGCTTTCCCTGAGTAAAGACTGTTCACCATCAGCACAACTCCAGCTCGCCAATTAACTGGGCTAGGAGCCCACGGGGAGGTGGGCAGTAAAATAGCTACCACTTCAGAGGAACGGAAGCTCTCTTGAAGTTTTTTGGTGATGTGCCATCGGCTGGTCCACTTCATTATGGGAGACTAGACAATATTTGATATGTTATGACATGAACACTCAATTAGATCACTGAGTTGAAATACTCCAATCAGTGGCTTGATGCTAAGCAACCCTCAGAAGGTCCAGCAGAAGGTCACAGCCTGTGACACATCAAATCAAAATCAATGGGGAAAAGTGAGGCTTTTCCTTAATCAAACCAGGACTTCTGTTAGCGAATCACTTCCCCCGGAGTAGAATCTCACATGCAGCGAGATGAGCTAAATTTGTTAAATTAACTGTCTTTCTTCTGGTTATCAAGAATAAGATGATATCGAGCGCTCCATTTCCTGCGGCTCGCAGAATTAGCACCCCGTTTCCCCTCCGTCAGGGGGAGCGGTCCAGCTCCTTTCTGACGGCTGAATTTTCGAAACCGTGTTTCTAGAAAGCGAGTCCTCTTCCCCCCACCCCCGCTTTTAACAGCGACGAAGAAAACAACCCCCATAAGGCGAAGAGCAAAATCCCTTGTCCCCTTTCCCCTCGAAAACGTCTGGGGGCTTCCGACCGCGAGGGGCACATATCGTGAGCGCTTCCACGCATCCTGCCGAGCCCAGAGAGGCTCGACGGGCACCGGGGAGGGAGGCGAGGAGCCCCGCCGAGCTCCCTCCGCGGGAAAGAACCCCCCGAGCCGGGGGCAGCGGTGGGGCAAGGGGCTGAGCCTTGGGTGCCGTGGGCGGGGAGAGGCTTCCGGCCCGGGGAGGCGGTGAAGGGGGTCAGTTTGAGCTCGGTTCGATTTGGTTTGGAGCGATCGTCCTCTGCAGCTCCAGGGAGCCGTGTGATTTTCCCGGCGCTGTGTTTTGCCCTCAAAGGGCTGGGACACGGCGGGAGGGCGGCGAGCTGCCCCGGCCCCCGGCGCTGCCAGCCGCCGGCAGGTACACCCTCCCCTCCGACCGTGCCCGAGGGGAGGGTCTTCAGATGTGGGAGAGGGGGAGGAACGAAAGCGCAACCTTCATTAAGAACCTGTTAATTAGTCTGTTCTTAATGGCTCACAACTAGGGTAACGAAAAAAAAAAAACCGGCGGGGAATAAAAGGGGCAGGGGGGCGTTTTTATGGAAGGGAAATTTTACTCTGGATCGACTAGAAATGTGCACCCGCGGCCCCGATACGACGGCGAGGGAAAAGCACAGGAGTGCCCCGGCCGGGGCTGCAGGTCACGGAGGGGGGGGCACCGATGCTGCCCGGGAAGCTCTGCGGCCCGGGGTAGCGGGCCCCGCTGCCGATCTCGGCCCGGGGTGCGTGAGGACCAACCCCGCACACAGCTCAAAGCATGCGGCCCCGGAGCAGACGTCAAGTCCGGCCGCCCCTGGCGGGGTCCCGGTCCCGGGCGGTACCTGGGCTGCACGCTGCCCCCCGCAGCTGAGCCGGAGGGTCCCAGTCCCGGCGCTCTTGGACGGGGCCGGGGCTCTTCCAGGTAACCCCGATAACGCGACCCGAGGCGAGAGCAGCCTCAGGCAGAAGATGTTCGCCCTCGGTCAGTTTGAACTTTCTTTTTGCCGTGCAGCCGCGTCGATAAGAGCCACCCTTTCTCCGGCGGGTGCAAGGAAACCAGAAGAGCGATATTTAATTTTTTTTTTTCAAGGCTGAATTTACACCCAGTTTTCGCCTACAAAGCTGGGCCGTGTTTTCCACCACCCCATGACGATTCGGGGAGGAATACTCGTGTTTCTCGCACGCAGCACCGAGGTCTGCCTCGGCTCGGGTTTAGGGCCGTTCGCTTTAAAATAAAACAACGCGACTCCCAATTTACCGAGAGATCTGCACTTTCCTGCGATACCGGGGCGGGGAACAGCACCGTGAGCACTGCAGCGCGCTCCCCACCTCCCCAGCAGCAGGCTCCGCGGGACGGCAGCCTCGCACCGTGGGGCGCAGCGGGACGGGGCACCCGCAGCCCCGGGGGGACCGTGAGGGGCGTGGGGCGGCAGAACTTACCTCGTCCCCTGTCTACAAAACTAGTGATGGTGTTGGCGGATTTGGACGACTGAAAAAAGCTGGCGTTGATGCCCAGTTTCTCCGCGATAGAGTACGTCCTGAACAGAGACAGCATGTACTCGTGGGGTTCCGCCCGTGGGAGCGCCCGGTCCATGGCGTGTCCCCCTTGTCGCGGGCGGCTCTCCCGTGGGGACCGCGGCATTCTGCGGCTGCGAGCACCTTTGGAGGAGGCGGCGAGCTCCGAGGAGGCAGGGAGGGAAGCCGGGAGGCAGCAAGGTAAATCCCAGAGGAGGCTGGCGAGCAAGGCGGCGGAGAGCAGGGCCCGGCGCGCATTCATAGCGAGAGGCGGCGGCGCTGGGGAGGAAGAGGAGGGCGGCCCGACGTGCGGCTCCGGCGGCCCACGGAGCGGCGCGGGGACTGCGCGGCGGCGCGGCGCGGAGCGGCGACTGCACCCGGGCGGGCTCGGCCCGCGGCCGCCCGCCCCGCCCCGTGGGTACCGCCCCGCCGCGCACCGCCCCGTGGGGGCACCCAGCCCGCCCCCGCGGGGCGGTCCGCGGTGGGGCGGGACACCCCGCCGTCGGGTGCTTGGGGGTCCCTTCGCTCCCTCCTCGCTGTGTGCTCCACGCGGGATGCGGACACGAGGGCCGGAGAGAGATGCCGCGCGTCTTGCTGCCACCTCTCGGGTACCGCTTCTCATCAGCCCGCCGGTGCTGTCCTCTGTTCAGGCGCCTCACAGGTTCTCCAGGTCTGAGTGTGGGCAGATTCGTTCGATGCTAATGATTTTACTTGAGGCTGTCTGTATTCCCGTGGCTATGAGCCCAAAAACTTGGCACGAAGCAGGGGTCTGAGAAGAAGGAGAATTTGGTGGCAAGTGAGGGTCTCACCTTGGAATGTGCCAGGGCCCATCTAGCTAGCAGCCTTGAGGCAGGCCCTGACACTCAGTAGAGAAGGAAGGAAAAGCCTAGGAAGGGACAGAGACCATTCTCCTTGTCTCGAAATCTGAAATCAGCTACCAAGAGGGGACCAGCCCAAGTGGAACACAGTGCCAGGCTGGGCACTACTGGGCAGGCAACACTGTAAAGATAATCAGGGTAGCCTGGGGCAGGCAGGAAAGATTCCTTAAGGCAGGGCACACATTTACCTTGTCCTGGTCACGCAAAAGACAGCAGTGGAGCAGAAGTACAAGGATTCAGAATTCACCCACACCTTTTCATTTGACTTTTCAGAGGTGCATCCTTCAGTGTAAAACTGGTGTCAGTTCTCCAATGGTTTCATCCAACCACCTGTCTAGGATCACAGCCATGGACAAAGCATACTGACATGCTTGCATTACTCTACCTGTCCTGATCACTTGCTTCTCCTTCACCTTCTCATCCTCCTGCCTGAACCATTGCACTGCTGCTGCAGGCAGCCACAAACCACCCTCTTCCACTTCCCCATGTGGCTTTTCTCTGCCCTGTGCTGAGCATTCCTCCTTTCCTGTCCTGATTTCCCATTGTCCACTTCTTCCTACCTCTCCTATGTGCCCCAGCTCTGCCACTGGTGGATTTTCCTCTCATTCCAGTAAGAGGTTGTATGTGTTTAGCTGTGAAAGCCTGGTCCATAGTAAATAAAGGGAATCTGGCATTCATCCCACATTGAATCTGAGATCTCTGACCATGCTCCTCCATCAGCTGCCATTCTTTATGCAGTCATACACTGGACTTGTGGACTTGTCTTTTCCCTGTTCCCATTTTCTATCGAGAGAGCAGCTCGTGCCTGGGCTTTTGGCACCACTCCCAGTGCAACACAGGATCAGTGAGATGAGGCAGACCCTGACAGGGTATATGAAGCAGGCTTCTAGCCTGGCACACCCCAGTTTGCCTGTAGGGTGCTTAGTCCCACTGTGTTCCCCATCTCCTACGGAGAGACGCTAGGGACTCTGAGGAACACAAGGAAAACGTTCAAAGCGAGTGACAGGCTCAGGTTCCAAGTGAACCAGGTTGCACCTCTACTACAAAAAAAGGACAATTCCAAGACAGGAGCTCACACTGTCCTGCAGCCCTCCACACATGGCTTAGAGAGCTCCCTGGCGTGGTTTTGGCCCTTGCCAACTAGCACTTGCCCAGCCAGTACCCAGGCCCGTTACAAGTTATGGCTTGTGCCAGGGGCTGTCCCTAGATGGCCATTTGGATGTGCCCATGTGGATGTGGGACACACCACACAGCTGGGATTAGAGAATGGAGTCTGTCATTGCCTTGGCCTCTTTTTAGCAGAATAGATGTACTGCGAGATGCTGGCAGATGAACTGTGAAGAGACAGGGCTACAAAACAGTATCAGTGACAGTGCAGAAATGAGGCAAGTGTTCTGCAAAACCATTTTCCACTTCATTCCATGCTGTTTCTTCACCCCCTTTTATTTATTGTGCTTTTACTCCTCCTGTCTATCCCCTGGCTTCACAGACACCCTCCTGACCACTAACCTCCCTTTTCATCAGCTGCTTTCTGCACTGAGAGTCCCCCCTCCTCCTGTCCCTTTGGCTTCTCTTTTCTGATGCCTCACTCTTGTTGCTTCTGCTCCTCTTTGCCACTCCCATCCTTTCTGCTCTGTACTTAGCATTTTGGCTATTTTTTTCTTGCCACGACCCAGTTCCTTCCGGAGCCTTATCATCACTTTTTTGTTTCCTTCTGCCCCTTTTGTGTCCTATTCACTTATTCCATGCTCCTGCCGGCTATCTCCAATCAGCTGCCCAGCTCCAGTTTCTCCTCCATCAAATTCTGCCCAACCCTAGTCCCCCAGGCTCTTTCTTTTCTCTCCTGCTGTATTTCATTGTCCTGTTTTTCTTTTCTGATATTGTTCTCACTTCCCACATCCCCTCCTTGTGGTCCCAAATGCTGCTGCTGCACGGCTGCCCTTTCCCACTCTCACTCCGCTGGTTTCCAGGGTCCCCTCTGGTGCTCCTGGAGTGTCTGTTCCCTTCCTGCCTTTGTCTCTTGGTCTGTCTCTCCTCTTCCCTCTTTGTTCTCGGCTTTTTCCTCCCTTGGCCTCCTCATCTCCCAAGGGGAGGTGGTTTCATACTAATGCAAAGCTGCAAGGTCTCAAGAGCAACTTCCATCAGCCTGATTTAATTTCTACCTGCTGCTTTTGCATGTTTCAATGCATTCTCTAAAATTGACTTGGGATGGCTGCTTTGCACTGTCACTTCTTTATCAGGAGCCCGACTTGAAGCCCTCTCCAGCTAACAGGGCCTTTCCTCTGGCTCTTTTGACCTTTCAGGCAGTGTGTAGGCTGAGGCCTTGCTAAGGCAGACCCCAAGACTGTTGCTTAGTGGGTGAGAGTGCACACAGGTAGCAGTAGCAGCCATAAATAGGCAGTGTTGCTTTCCAGCCCCTTTCTCAAAGCTCTAGGTTGCTCAGCGTTGTCCCCGTGCCGTTTTGGAGGACAATGCCATTGTTCAGTGCAGCTATTTGCCAAGACAGTCACTTAAGGGAATGACAGAGTACAGAACTGTGGGGATGTAACAATTGTGGCGCCTTATGGAACAACACAGTCAGGTCACTGAGAGGGACTTGAATATATTGAGCCATCTTAAGAAGCTTTGGTTTTGATTGTCCCTGAGAAAAGTGTGTGGAACTGGACTTGGGAACTGCAGGCAGGAGTGGGCACTTCGTGGGGCAGCATGAGAATGGATCAGCAGCTGTGAGACACTTAGGATCCCCGCTTCAGTGCATGGCAAAGAGTGAAATGATGGCAGCAACAATAAAAAGAGTAAAATAATAGCAGCCACCAGAAAAGAAGAATAGCGTTTTAAAAACTTGTTTCCTTTCCGGTTTTCTCAACAATAAAAGTTGGCCAGATTTCAGTTTATAATTGCATTATACATATTTTGTAACATTATTTTAATTTCAAATATGTTTCTCAGAACTAAAGCGATTTGGAGACTGCAAAAATGCAGTTTTAAAACTAGTTTCATTCATTTGCTTGCACTAGCACACATATTTTCATATCTTTCACATTTTTTCTTCCCGTGAATTTGCTGTTCTGGGGAAAAGTATAAATGAATGGAGGCAAATTTGACAGTCAGGAAGTAGTCCAAATCAAATGCAATTTCTTTCATCTGGAAGTTTAATGGAAATTTCTCTTGCTATAACCATAATATGAGCAGCCATGTCAGGGAAGAATGTCAGAGATTAAAATTCATCCCTGCAAAGTGGTCAAGCCAAGACGTAAGCATCACTCATTTCACCTCTGGTTTGTGGTCATTTGTAAGGCTTACTGTGGTGTGTAAGGGATATGAGTACAGAGTTGATCAGTTTGTAGACATTCCTCCTTAGTATTTTTTCCTTTTTTGCATCTAGGTTGATGCTTATTTTAATATGAATGATCTGTTGCGGGATTTTTATTTCTGTGAACCAAAATCATTCTTTATTAGGATGACTGGAAAATGTACCCCCTCAAACGATGGGCTTTTCCCCACTTTAGCACAATAGGCTCCAAAAAGGTCGTGGTTACACCACATAATCAGGGGGCAGGGATTCCTACCAGCATGGTGGTTAGCACATTTTCCAAAATGCCCGTGAAGTCCATATGTGCTGGTTTTCAGCAAAACATCAGCCTCCACAAGCCTTGGCTTTGAAAATGGCATTTTTTTTTTCAAAGGCCGTGGTTCTAAGGCATTATATTCTTATCCTTTTAGCCTCGGCATTTTTAGCAACTCCAATTTTTTCTGCAGTGCTCCTGAAAAGGTTGGTTTTCAGTGCTTCACACTGGCAGGAATATTTATTTTTCAGGAGCTATATTTTGGCCCAGGAGTTGTTTCCCGTTCCCCAGATGGATCTTCCCTTATGGGTAATGGGCCAGCTCCTCTCCCTGCCTCCCTCCTGGCTGGGCTGCCCTGCTCTTGGCTGAGAGTATCTTCTGAGATGGAGTACCAATTCCTTCTCTGCTGCCTGCATTCTAGACTATCACATTAGCCTTTTTTTTTTTTTTTCTTTCCTTAACACAGAAAACCATCCTTTTTTCCTAAACATGTTTATTTCAGCATGCCCCATCTCGAAACCGTCAACATAAACCTCAAAAGTCTAAGCAGATCAAGAATTTTAACTGCCAAAACGATGGTGTGTGAACTGACAGGAGACAAAGGAGCATACCCAAATAAAGAGGGTTGCTTTAGGAGAGTCTGAAGTACCTACTGCATTGTGGTGCCCCAAAGAAAGTTCTGTTTCACTTTCCAAACATCCCACAAGGGATCTGCACCTCTCCCAGCGCCCCACAGCCCGCAGAGCTCTTCCAGATGAGTCTCCCGTGTTCGGGCTCAGTGGAGGTTTGTGCAGCCCCACAGCGTGGGGACAGGCTTTCCCATTTCTCTTCCTTTTCTCCTGCTTTTCGTGGTTAGCCTTTCACAAGAAAAGTCGGGATAAAGAGCGGGGCTAACCCTAAGCATCACTGTTGCTTTTTGCAGTGTTTTATTTTGCCACAAACCAGTGGCAACTTTGTTTCTCTGCAAGCTCTCTGCATTTTTGTCACTGTCTTAGATTAGAACCACATTGTCTCTCACTCACAGTTAAAAACTTAATATATGGACATGAAGAATGAAGCCACTCCTGCATTCTTGGTGCATCAAAACACATCCTGCTATCAGAAAAACAAAATTCAGCGTGTAGATCAGGAGAAAAGGAAGAGGTTTGCAACAGTGATTCTGCTTTCATTTGCTCTGTGTAGAAAATTAAAATGATGTAGGAAATTGTTTTTCCTATTTAGGATAGACTTGATTTTGAAAAATTACTGCTAACTTTGTAAACATTAAAATAGATGCAATAAAGATGTGAAATTTCACACAGGGGATCCACAATGTTTGTATAATTATAAGCATATGGTTACTTTACACGAAGTCTCTGTTATACTTTTATTTACTAGTGCTTGGGGAAAACAGAGGTTCTCAAATTCAGTGTTTATTTACATGTATAGGGAATGTCACAGTCTCCATTAACCTGTCATAATCTGTATTTCTGTCTTGGAACTCCAGCTATATAAAGCAAACCCCCCACTCACACCATCATTTCTAATTTGTTCAGCTACTCTGCTAAATCAGACAATTTCTGTCATTTCTAAAGAATGTATATCCTGCTGCTGGTGGCAGGATGAGAACTGCTTACCACCTCAGTGCCTGCTTATTTCAGCTCTTGAGGGGGTAAAAGTGAAAGCCAGTTGCTTCGATGCAGTTTTCTTTGTTCTGAGGAATTTTGTGGGACTTCAATTCATTGTTTTCTTTTTAGTTTGACTTTCTGCAAGTCAGAAGACTATGAACCAGCCCTGGAGGATACGCAGCATTTTTTTCTTTGAAATCCACAATTCCTAATTCTATAGGGCACAAAAGGAGCTCAGATCCATTAGGATTCAGCACTCAAATCGTGGGCTGAATTACATTATTTTTTGTCTTTAATACTGAGTGTGCATATGTCTACGGCTGTTCTTTGCTTCAGGAAGTGTGGGAGTTCTTATATGCACAGTAACTTCACATTTTAGAAAAAAAGTGAAATAATTTGTGGGGGGGTTTTGCACTTTTTCCTTCTATGTAAGAATACTTACAGTTTTGATAAGCTGGGTTTACCTGGGCATTTGGGGTTTTTTGGAGGTGAATACCTCAGCTCAGACTTCCATCTTTGGTTTTACTCAGGCTGGTGTTATTAAATGATGCTTGCTATTATGAATGATCACAACGTTCTGACTGAAGAGGGATGGGGACATAGAACAAATTCCTTTCAAAAGAAGATGAAGGATTCTGTACAAAGTGTTGCATCACTGCAGTCTGGCCTAACAGCACAAAGAAATTTATTTGCATCCTTTGGTTTTATGATTCCTTTCTCACCTATTTCTTTTTCCTTCACTTCCCTCTTGTCACTCCAGCACTGTGTGGCCACTTGGAGCATGGCAGCTGGGTTTTCCCACAGACCCTGAGATGACTTCAAGATGTCTTGGTTACCCTTCTGTTACCTGCTCTGGGGAGAAAATGAGCACTGATGTGACTCCTCAAAGATGTGGGTCCCAATCTCATCCCTACTCACACTACCTAAGGAGCGTCACCGTGTCTCTCCTTACTGCTGTTTCTGCCTCATTCCTTGTTTCAGCTACAAACTCTTCAGGACAGGATCTGCTTCCCACCATGCCACTGTTATTTAATTATTTTCTTGGTAGGGAAAGTTTAATTTTTCCTTACATTAGTTCAAAGGAATCCACAAGTACTAGCTCTGCTGAGCCCACTGGGTGTTGCTTACTGCCTTTCCAGGCCAGGACCTGGAGCCATTTGCCCTCGAGAAACCCTTCAGGAGCAATGCAGGAGAATCACTGCATACAGATCCAAACCAGGGAGGTGCCAATGGAATAGCTTCTGGCAAACAAAACAAACAAACTCCTGGGAAGTACAAAATTCATTTTGACCCTTGGCAATGCTTTGATAGTGGAAGGAGATGGGTTGCAGCAGTCCTCAGGCTGGGGATACTCCCTTGTCCAGAGAAGTTGTGCCTGAGGATGGTGGCAGGGCAAGGAGAAGCAGAGGCTGAACTCTGTGATGGTGACAGCTGTCATGGTAATGCCACTCTTTTCCCCTTCCTTTTTGTTTGGTTTACTGAGGAGGGAGTGAAAGGCATAGAGGGGAGGAGGGGGGGATCAAGGAAAGACAGGAAAAGGCAAGATGATAGTGGTTTTATATCAAAAGGTTAGCTGTCAGCTGGATCTTCCCCAATAAATAAAGGGACTTGATGTGAATTCTACTCCATCTCAGAAAACATCCCTACATGCTGCAAGTGTTCCTTTCCCTTTACGATTCCTTTTTTGCACTTCAAAATATCTGTAATTTTGAAAAGCCACTTTTCCTACCCCTGTCACAAGAGAGGCAGGCACAGCAAATGGAAGCTGATGATGTGCCCTGGAGAAAGAGTTGAAGTATTTCTCCAAGGGGCAGTGCTACAACACAGTCCCATGCCTGCCAGCAGCCACCAGGAGCCTCCATGCTCCTATCCCAGCCAGCCATAGTGTTCATCCTTTATAGGTCCCAAATTATCTTGTTCAGCAAAAGACGATTAAACAAGCAGTGAGATGTTATCATTAGAGGCTTCCTATTAAACTGTGATTATAAATACTGGCATAGGAAGGCTAAAGCTTCCTCAAGCTAAGCATGTCAGAAGATAATATTTCCTTTACCATTCTCCATAAAATGTATTGGTTGACCCAAGTGTTTATCAGTGCTACCTCTTAGGAAATCAACAAGTTCATTTTCAGTTCCTCTGTCTGCTTTGTATTTAAGGCAGCGATGTGGTTACCTATTACATAAAACTGCATAAATTAAACAGATTCCTCAAACCATTTTCAACACCACAAAGGCAAAAGACTTACACAAAAGAATGCAAAGGCTCAAAAAGAAGCATTCACCAGCTAGAGCACAGCAAAACCCTTTTGCCTGTAGCATATTTAGTTTCCTTTGCAGCTTAATCATAATTCTGAATTCCCTTAGTTAAAATGCTTGTTCTGGGATTAATTATTCAGCTGGTCTGATCCTTGAGCTGCTGATGTGTACATTTATTCTTTTAATGTATGGTGGTGTTTTCTCTATATACAGGAGCAGTGGCAGCAAGCCAGAGCAATGCCAGTGTGCTGTACCAAACAAAGGGCTCTAAAGCAGGAGTGTTTGTTGGAGTATTCTTCTTCCCTACTGATGCCAAGTCTGCCCTGGCATGGGGAATCACTTCCACACCTGCTATACATGCATGGCCGTTGATGTGAGCAGACACCAGTGAGTCAGGAGGGAACTGGGAGTGATGGCAGAACAAGAATATTAGTACATTTACAAGTAAAATTATGGACATGGCCTTTATCCTGGGTATTTAATTTGTGCCAATCAAGCAGCAAAAAAGTCCTTTGAAAATCCAGCCTAAAGCTGTGCAAACGGTGTAGACCCTCATGCTCACTGTGGATCAAACAGAATAAAGGTACGATAGTTCGGGAGGTGCTGGTTGGCCTCTGAATGTCTGAAGTTTGGAGAGATTTGCTCACTTTGGGCGTGGGCCCAAAGCCATCCACAGGCAAGAGGAGTCGGCTGGGGCAGAGAGCTGACCTTTTTATTGCAGGGCTGGGCTAGGGTGATCAGAATAAACCTGCTGCTGTTCAGCCTGCAGCGCCTTTTCATCAGTGTTTGCTCTCCCTGACAGTAATGGGAATTATGGTTGCAGTTTAACTTTCTCATGTGCCAGGGTATAGCCACACACAGTTCTCCTCTTTATAAAAGAAGACCAGGCACTCTATAACTGCTAAGAACAGGCTGTCTGAAAGGTGTTTTATTAACTAAAGTTGGGGAAGAAAATGAAACTGAAAAGAATACGACTGCATATTAAACTACATGAAGTGGTCATGACAACTGGGAATCTCAGTATCATAAAATTTTAACAGCTGGATGCAATCAGTGGGGATTTTCTATTTTTCTTTTTTTGTTAAGCTTGAGAAAGAAAAAGAGGAAGAAGAAAAAAAGAAAAATAAAAGCTTCATTTTACTCAAGCAAGCTTTTTATCCAGCTCAGCTTTCTTTGCTTAATATCAGAAGTTGTCTTTACTTCTCTATAAATCTCAGTGCTGCCTGTGCTTAGTTGACATCGTCCTTTTCCCGGGGCAGGGATTCCACAACTGGAGGTGTTCAATATCCCCAACAGCAGCACGACAAGGAATGGAAACCAGAGAAATGCATGTTATAGGGAGACTTCCCCCGTGTGTATGCAATTTTCAGAACTTACCAAATAATTAATCAAAATCAAATTTTACCTCACAATTCATCAAGACTCAACTGTGCCTGAAATCCCACAGTAGTTCTTCAGCAAAAGGACAAAGTTCCACGGTAAGTCAGCAAGAACACTTTAATGTTTGCCTGGGCATCTTCCATTTCATCACATGTAGTCTCAGCCCAGGCTTTCACTTATGTACATTTCTTTCTTTAGCACTGCTTGCTTCCTGGTAATGTCAGCACTTGCCTTGAGGTAGTTGAAGAAACATTTCACAGACTGAGCTTTATCAGAACTAAAGAAACACAGCACATTACCAAAAATAATGTATCGGATTTCCTACCCCCACAAAAAGCATATGTTTAAAAAACAAGTTCAGAATTATATATAATTTATGGAATGGTATTCCTTGATAGCTCCAGTGAGGACTGGCTTATTTGCCCAGGGAGTAATAGGATATTATTCAGCATAACTGAGTTTGATGGCTCTCTGTCTGACTTGTATGGCTTTGCTTAGGCAGCCTTATAAACAAGCATGTTTCCTCAGTTCATTGTTATTTCTGTGTCTGTTAAAATGCAAACTGAGTCCAAACTTCTGACTGCACCTTTCAATGCTTACATGTGCATTTTTGTTTACTAAAATAACTTCATTTTTCATTTACTGATGGCTCATGAAGCCTACAACAGCATCCACACATCTGAAGAAAATCTGCTTCTCTTGCTGCATTTTCAGCCTCCCCAAATCCCACTTGTCTCCAAAGTCACAGGTTTTGCAGAGCAGAGGTTGCATTCTGTATAAACTCCTAAGCCCTTGTTTTGAGGACTGTGGATGGGCTTTGCCTCTCCTGAGGGACTCAGCACTGCACATTCCTACTGAGGGTCAGAGCAAGGCAGGATGGAGCACTGGGGCTGCACAAAGAGCAGATGTCACCTGGGGAGTTTTCACCTTCAGTCTCACAGTTCCTTCAGTGGGTTGCCCTAAATCATGTTTTCCATGTTCTTCCACAAAATAATTTGGAAACACCTGTAGAAAGGCCTAAATAAACGCTAGCAGATGGTGTTTGGAAAATGTCAGGGGCTGCCCTTTGATGAGGTGCCTGGGAATGGAGCCGAGCACATCACCTGGCAGTGCCTGTATCAGTAAACTGTGGAGAAAACTGGTGGGCAATGAAATGCTGGCTGGGCTTGGTGACTGCAAAGACCTGGGACGGGGACCTGGTCTCCAGTTTTGGGGGACTGTGTCCGGACTGTGATGGATTTCTGAGTGGTGGGCTTGCTTCAATCCCAAATGTCTCTAACTGAAGTAAGCCCTCACCAAACAAAGATGCTGTGTGTGCTTTGAGCAGAGTTGTAAACTCAGAGCCACCAGCACAGGCTAAACTATCAGAGCAAAGAGACAAGAAATATGCTTTTCTATGGAGAGCCATGGAGAGCACAAACCACTGTGCTTGGACGACATTATGTATTTCAGAGACTAGTACAAGGCACTGTGTGGGGATAAGGTGGTGGTTTTTTGGGTTTTTTTGTTTGTTTGGTTGGTTCGTTTTTTTGTTTTTTGTTTTTGTGTGGTTTTTTGGTTTTGTTTTTGTTTTTTGTTTTTGTTTTTGTTTTTCCCCAAGAGAAATTGCTCAAGTGGTTCTCGGGAGGATCACCGAGTCATTCCATCATCACTCCAAAATGAACTAGCAGCATCCAAGTGAAAACCCGGGCAGTCTGTGAATGAACATCCCCGGAGGGAGATGTCTGAGGGAAAACAGGCATCCTGCTGGCACCTGAGGGCTGGCACCCCTGGGTGACACGAAATACGCTCTGTGGGACTGGCACTCAGGCTCCGAGCAGACTCTTCCCCCTTGAGGCCAGCATCTCAGGAGTGCACGGGCTTTGCGGGGGACACACGGCGTGAGGGCTCTGCTCCCGTTTCCTGACCGCATCCCCGCACCTCCAGCTTAGGGGCGGCCCGGAGACCCCGGCCTGCTCCCACCCGCGGCCGGGAAAGCGGCCAGAGGAGAGAGGAGAGCAAGGGCGGCCCCTTCCCCGCAGCTACCGGGACGGCGTCCCCGCCCCGCTGCCGTTCCGGTGCCGCCCCCCGCCCCCCCCTCCCGGTGCTCCCCCGGTGCCGCCTCGGTGCCGTTCCGGTGCCGCCTCGGTGCCCCCCCGGTGACGTTCCGGTGCCCCCCCCCCCCCTCCGGTGCCGTTCCGGTGCCGTTCCGGTTGCCCCCCGGTGTCCCCCGGTGCCGTTCCGGTGCCCCCCCCCCCCCCGGTGCCCCCCGGTGCCCCCCCGGTGCCGTTCCGGTGCCCCCCCCCCCGGTGCCGTTCCGGTGCCCCCCCCCCCGGTGCCCCCCGGTGCCCCCCGGTGCCCCCCCGGTGCCGTTCCGGTGCCGCCTCGCTCCCTCCCCTCTCCCCGGGGTGGCCGGGCCGTGCCCGGGGCGACAGCGCCACCTGGCGGCCGGAGCGGGCGGCGCGGGCGGCCCCCGGGAGCCCCTCCCCCCCCCTCCGGTGGTTCTCCCGGTCGGGCCCCGGTTGGGACAGACGGGCGCGCTCCCCGCTCTGGGTGTCCCTGAGCGCCGCTGTGACAGTCACACCGGCCTTTTCGAGGTCGGCTCCCTTCATTTTGTCTCCATTCCCTGGGGCGCCGCCGCCCGTGGGGTTGTTCTGCCGCAGTGCCTCCACTTCCCAAAAATTTCTGACCTCCTTTTTGTGTTCCTTTGTTCCACACGCTCGTTCCGGTCCCCAAAGCAGGAGCCCGCAGACCGATTTTCCCATATGACACTGGCCTTGCATGCTGCAGGGATCCAGCAGGAATGACAGCACTGACACGGAGCAGCTGCGGAGAGCATCCGAGGTGAGGAACAAGAAGGTAGCAGCAGAAACAGTGGGCATCCAACCTAAGTCGCACAGCACAGCAGGATTATGAGATAAGGGCTTTTCTCGCAGTAGTGAAGAGCAGAAATGCAGAGATGTGAAAATTTGAAAGTTATTTTCCTACACTTAGCATAAGTCTGGAAAGAGTGAAAAGTTTGGAGAGAAGCATCTCAGTATGTGCTGGTCTGTGGGTGTTGGCAACCTGATGGGTGCAGCAGCTTCCCAGGGGACTCCTGTGGCCTTTGCCGCAGGTGTTCCTGCAGAGAATACAATTTCCCAATGATTTGTGCTGCTTTTCCATGTCCTCACGGGACAGCTTTGTAGACCCTGTGTGAGCTCTGCCTGAGACTACAGGCTCACCACAAAGGTACCCTGCAAAATGAAAAAGCCAGCATGAGCTTCAGGAGCAGTTCTGTGACTCATACAGACCTGGGCACATATATGAGGCTGTCCTGGAGCCAAACCCTGCCCCACCTGTCACTCACCAGTGTCAGAAACACCAGGTTTGTTTCCAGATTACTCTTTGCTGCAGGTGTGAAGTGCTCAACCACTTTAGACCACTAGACCACCAAATGTGGCAGGCGGGGTCCTGTTATGCCCAGTTTTGTCACCTCTGCTAGATAGCAATGACTTTCATCAAACCACCAGGAGGCTGGCAACACCAACAGGCACAGTAATGTCGAACAGAGCCTGTCTGTCTGCAGGAACCACGGGCAGGCTTAGCATCCCAATGGTCTGTGGGATGATGCTTATGATTCTGCAGCTCTGCTTGCACAGCCTGGGCTCAGGTGCAGAAATGAGGTTCTTCTGTGGCATCCCAGCCCTGCAGGTCCCTGTTTTCTACTCCTTGAAAAGTTTTCTTCTTGATGTAGAATGAACTTTCAATGATTTTTCTTTTCTAACATTCACATACATTCTGTTCTTTCAACTTAGTGATGAGTGTAGCAGCCTGCTTTCCATTTTCACAGTGTGTTTTGCCCATGAACCTAATTTTCTCATCAGATTTTGAGAGTTGCAGAGGCACTTGGAAAGTTCTTGGCTCACATGCACTGCCCCAGACCACACCTTCTCCTTGAGGAATTCCCAGGCTTTCAACTCAAGACTGTGATCTCTGTAAACCCTTGTCTGTGATGTCTGAATATTTGTAATGCTTCTCATTGTTCAGGATTTAGCTCCATCCAAGTGCATGGGGTGACTTGCCATTCACCAGCAGATATGTTCCAGGCTTCCTCCAGCAAATTTTTCTCACCTCTCCAAGCTCTCCCGTGTACACTAGCAGGCTGTCAAGGAGAATGAGAAGAAAATCATGGTCCCCTCAGAAGTCAACAGAAATTTTTCACCTGCTTTTGCAGAGTCCATGCTGTGCCTTCCCTGCTGACCCCCCCAGTGCTTGGGCAGTGTCCCAGCCCAGCCCTCAATGAGGGCTTTGGGCTGTCCCTGTTGTGAGCTGCAGCCCTGTGAGGGGGATGGTGCTGTGGCCAGGCAGGGGGTGTGAACCTTGCTCAGTGCCCATGTCCTGCTGGGTCAGCCCCTGGCCATCTGCACTGGATCCACAGAACTGCACAGCTGCAGGTCCAGAAGGGGCCTGTGTGTGGGAGCAGAAAGACTACTCCTGAACACAATGTCTCTGGGTGTGAGAAAGATGGAGTCTTCAAACTGTGCCTGGACTACTTGTTTCTTTGTAAGCTTTGGTGCAAGAAAAGGGAGAGCCTGGGATTTCCACTGAAAGAAAAAAAATCCACAGTAATAAATAAGATTTAAGACTAACAGAGCTGTAAGAACAATAATTGCAGAACTACTGGTAAATTTTTATCACACAATAATACATATGGCACCAGCAAGGAGAGTCTCTGTTTTCTTTGCTTAAGCATATGAGCTACCACACATTTATAAAAGCAGCCATTCCTATTCTCTTACGCTGTTTGGAATATGTTTGAAAAGCACAGTCAAGTGTGGGGAAGTGTCCAAAAAAGTTGCATCTGTCTGGTTTATGACTGACAGGAAAGGCCAAGCAATTATCTGAACTCCTGATGGGACAATTTTGTTCAGATGTATTTTGGGGTCAGGAGGCAAGGATTTAATCATAGAGAGTTCTTCAGCTTATGAAACATACAATGTGTCCAAAACAAGGTCTGAAGTTGATTAGACATAAGTATTCAAAAGGAAATGATTTACATGACAGCCCTGGATGTATCGTCCTCAGTAAGATCTGACCCAGCAAGGCTGAGATAACTCACTTATGAAACAGGGCTTGTGGACCTAGTTAGGCAATATTTTTTTCCCATTGTAATGCTTTGCAGGGAATTAGTATATAAATCTTCAGGAGCCAGGTGGAAATGTAGGAACAGTTCCTCAGCTGGTGTAAATGAGCATAACTCCACCAACTGCAGTGCTGGAAAAGCAGGGCCGTGGTTTCTAGATGGGCTGACAGGTTTTGCTGTGTTTCAATGCTCTTTGGCTGGGGCTTTGAAAGAAGCAGTGCAGGTTGCCCAGGCAGTTACAAGGCTGCACATGTGTGTGGCATCTGCTGCATCTTTTCCTCCGATGCAGCAGATGCCACACACATGCACAGCTCAGTCATGGCCTCTGGGTCCAGGGGGTCTGCACAGGAGAAAAAAAAATGTTCCCTTGTTACACAGGGCTTTGCCACCTTGAGTATTCTGGGGACAGCTGCTGTTGGCACTAAGAGGCAGAAAGAGCACGAGGATTTTGTCTGGTCAGCATTTTCCTCCTATTGTTCACCCACAAACCATAGAGGCTGAATGCCTTCACAGGAAAGGATCACACAGAAAGTATTAAAAATAATAGTTGTCTTTCATGCCCCCTCTTCCTTTTTCCTGTTGCCTTTTTTTGGGAGGGGAGTGGGGGGTGGGAATGGTACGGCAGCAAGACAGAGCAGTCTGTTTGTAAATGTTTCATTCTTGGTGTATTTAAATGTTGTTTATTTCTATGCATTCTGCATTTTTGTCTTCCAATTCTGGCATGCATATAGAGTTTACTGTGAAAGACTGAGATTTGAATTTTTAAGTTCAAACAGGCTAACTTTTTAAAGCTTTCTTCTCACAGATGAGACCTCTTTCTCACACCTTCTTAGAGGGCTTTGCAAAGGTCCCTCATGCTTTTAGCAAGACAGGCTTGATGTCTCTGGAAGATTTATTAGGAGTCGCAACTTAATCAAGGAACCAAGAAAGATTCATTTTTCATGTAACTTGTACAGCATCATCACCTGAGAGGTTCAGCACTAGTAAATCTTGCTGGCATACTGTGGAGGGTGATCCCAAATTTTCAGACTCCCGAAATGCAAACTGAAGGGATACACTGCTTTATGTCTCCTTCCAAGTTGAAAAGAAATATGTTTGAGAAATAAGCCCTTTAGATGGTAATTTAATTTGGGGCAGATGTGCCCAACAGCCATGACATCATCCTGAAGCAGGTCTTTTCTCCTTCTCCACTTGCCCCCTCCCCATATCTTTACAGGAAAGATATGGAACATAAAGGGATTTATCAGGTGTCTTATCATAAATGTGCTTTATATCCTGCAGTGCATCTGTGAGCTGGTTCTCATAGGTAAAACCAGCTGTTAGCTTTGAATAAGGACAAATAAACAGAAAAAGAAAAGATTGTGGACAGGAAAGAATTTCCAGCAATCATGTACGTTATGGGAAAGAAGAATAAAACCAATTATACAATTATATATTAAAACCAAACGTGATTTCTTTCACTGTCAGAACTGTAGGTGAATTTGCTTTCATCTGCAAGTGAATTCAGCTCTGCATTCAGCAGCAAGCCCTGCTGTTCACTGGGCACCTGGAAAGATGCCTTTGGCTGAGAGACAAGCTCTGTCCATTTAATCATTGGCACCTCTGCCGAGGCAGCCAATGCAGGTGGACAGGAATCCTGCCTGTCAAGTGGATTTGACTCTCTGAACTCCCCTCCTCAAAACCTCCAGCCACCACCAAATTAATTTAACATTGATTAACAATTTCCATTATGCCTGAGGGACACATGGATGTCAGAAGTTAGGTGCCAGTGGCCTGGGAAGTACCCAATTAATCTAAGTATCTCTTTGGAGCATGCAACCCTGGAGACTAAATCACAGCCTAGGATCAGGTGGACTTTTGAGTCTAAAGTCCCAATTTAGTTGTGTTTTAGATTACCTAGATCTTGTCCCTATTTCATACCTGAAGAATTATACTAGAAGGATGAAAACATGGAGCTTGGAGCTGTGGCAGGCATAAAGGAATCTTGTAGCATGCTTTTGTATGTGTAGCATGGAAAGATTTTGTCTCCATTTTCCATCAGTGTACTGGGATGCATAGAAATCCCTTAGTCTTTTTTCAGACTTTTTATGTTGTGGTTTTGAATTTTTTTATGTGGAGGTCTTTAGGTTTTAAAAAGCAGTAATGTCCAGCCTTCTGACAAAAATGCAAAGGCCCTTTGGTACACTGCAGCTTGTAAAGGGGAACATGTAAGATACCTCATTGCTTTAGCCACTGCTTGTGCTTCACCATGCTGAATGTGCACCCACAATGTGACAGAAAACCCCCTGTGCTTTCACCACACAAACCCTGCCTGTTTTCTTGGGTAAGGGGGAAAAGTGCCTGCTGTGAGGGGAAAGGCTGCTGGGACAAGGAGTATTGCTCATCACTGCATGGCACTTGCTAGGACAGCAAGGTGTTCTGTGCTGGTGCTAGTAAACCAGGGGAAGGTCTTCATGTCCATAAAAGCATAAATATCTGCCTAAATGAATAAAGAAGAAGGAAAAATACTAAGTGAAAAAAAAAAGAAGCTAACTTCAGTACTTGCTCTTTTTGCTCTTTAAATATCTGCAGCCAGCAATGCTTGCAGGGAGTGCCAGGAACACGAAAAGGTTGAGGAAAGGCGAGTGCTAGCAGTCTCAGCCTTTTCACACTTGTTGCTGCTGAATCATACAAAACTCCACATAACTCCACATAGCCCTGTTTGGGGCTCTGTGAACCATTGCCAAGACAGTGACATCTTTGGGCCAGCATAGCTTTCCAATGTGGAGAATTGCATTGACCATTCTGAGGGAACCAAGGGGGTAAGATTTATCCAAACATAATAGAAATTGTGTATCCGGGGGAAAAGAAAAAGAGAAATCAGGATAAAGTTAATTTTTACTGCAACCATTTATGTCTTGGCTTTGTGAAAACTGTTTCAAGTCATTGCCTTTCTTTAGGAGGGTCAGGAGGCCAAGTCCAATGATAAATACAAAACTCTGAGATCATTATTCCCTTCTTGGACTTTAACTGACGAAAAGCTCCATTCTGTTTGGCTGGGCTGCAGTCCAAAACCCAGTGACCACCCTGCTGCAGCAAAATGCTGAGTTAGGGTATTCTTGAAAACCTAAAACATCACTTGTGCTTTTCCTGATAGGAAACACATAAAAACCCACTGTCTCTCTATCTTTAATTGTCCATACCCTCGCAGTCCTCTTCCTCTAGGCTTGATAGACCCCTGTTGCAGTTGAAGGGTGCAGCAGTTGGGGCTCTTGGTGCCAGCAGAGGTTTTAGTGCCAGGATTTCACTCCTTGAAGGCAGGGGAAGACTGGCTGCTGGCCAGGCTGCATGTGGGCAAGGCTGCCTTAAACCCAGCTCCGACTGAGCTTGTGCTGCTGGCTGAGCAGTGACTAAGACACCCATCTCAGTGCTTTTTAATGGTGTCCACCAAAATCTGGGTTGAGAGTATCTTCTTCTTCACTGGTAGTAGCAACATCCACAGGATCTTTGTTAAAGTAACTTTTGCCTTGTTTTAATCTGGGGCATGAGTTCAGTGCATTTTCTAAACAGTCCTCAATGCTGATTTCCAGTTGTCCTTTATGTTCAAGCTGGAATATTTTAATGTTGAACTCCACCTTACTTCTAAGTGAGGATGAGCATTTAAGAACAAAAAGAAACCCAAACCCCTTAAACCTATCCCCTTCCACTGCAGTAGGTGAAATTCACTTTCCACAAGAATTCCCAAGCAAATTATGGCAAACTTCCCCAACTTCTCTGCAGCTGCACTGGCAGGGGGCCAGCAGGCTAAAGGCAGTATCAAACTGAATGTAAAGGTGTAATATACATAGCCCAGAGCCACCAGCAGAAAAGGCTCTCTCCTGAATCCTGTGGCTGCAGAAGCCGGCGTGGCACCCAGTATTCAGTCAGCCCTGTGCAACCAAAATGTGTACTGAAAACTATTGGTCTCCTCCCCAGCAATGAAGGTCTGTCACTCCTGCAGCATCCTCTTCAAGCTTCAAGCCTGAAAAGCACAACCTTCTCCTGTGCTCTCCCAGGAGGATATTTCTTTTGCCTCTGACAGATCCTCCACTCAAGGAGAGTTCCCCATTCATGTGAGGGCTGCATAGAAATGCTAATGCTTTCTTGAATCAAGGAGAATGTTTCTCACCTTGAATTGGTGACAATCCCTTGGCCTTTCCAGGGCTGTGGGTGCTGCTGCTCTCACTGTTGGCTACCAGAGATGTTGGGTTTTGGTTTGGAGCACCCATGTGCAGGTGGAGGAGGAGAGGGAAGGAGGCTGCTCCCTGCAGAGGATGCTGCCTTGCTCTCCTCCTTCCCTTCCTCGCTGCTTCCTCGGGTGCTTGGTGCATTACAGGCTCATGATCACTGCAGAGCCCAGCACTGATCAGCAGAAAAAGACAATGCATTTAATAATGGTTTTCTACAGTTTTAAAATAGCAATTGCCCAACTGAGTGGGGTGTATGAATGTGTCCCCCATGACTTTCTCATACAGACAGCTAAGGTGAGATGAAATCATAAATCAGTGGGTGCACAAGTGGTTGAACTTATCACAGTTTGTCATCAAACTGAAAATTCATTTTTAATAGGGTCACCTGGGGTCTGTTTGGGGCCTGTTTCAGTTTGATATTTTCATTAGTAACTCGGATAATGGAATAAAGTATGCTTATAAAATCGGCCCATCACACTAAGCCAGGAGGATTGTGAGCATAGTGGAGCCCAGGATTAAAATTCAAAATAGCTATGAAAAAATGGAGAGCTTTTCCAGAATCAACAAATGGAACCAAAGAGAGATACATGCAAAGTGCTAGGAGGTCAAAAGGCCTCATATTGAAACAAGGAGTGACCAAGCAGGCAGCAGAAGAGACCTGGAGGCAAACACGCCCCAGCTGACCCCAGTGACACCCACAAGGGTACACGTGGGGATGTGAAAGCTGAGGGCTGGGTGGTGACTTCATGACATTGGGAACTTCTCAAGTTTGGCTTCCAGCAACTGGACATCACCTTTTAGAAAAGACATAAATGAAATAAGAAAGCCCTGAGAGACCATCAAGGGTATTACAAGGTTTGTAAAATCTGACCTGTGAGGAGAGATTGAAAGATCTTGGAGTTGTTTAGTCTAGTGAAGAGAAGATAGATAGGTCCAAAGGGAGTGGGGTAACAGCCTTAATTTTTTTTTTTTCTGTAAAGAGGATGAAAATCTGTTATCTTTATATCCACTGAGAGTGGACATAAGGAGTAATAGATTTAACAGGATGCAAGGGAGATTTAGCTTAGATAGTAGGACAAACTACCCAGCTATAATCAAATATAAGCTCAGGAGCAGGAGCAGGCTGCTTTTGTGGACTGGGGGACTGGCATCATTAGAGGTTTTTAAGAACAGATTAGATGAATGGCTGTTGCAGACAGCCTATTACAGTTCTCACCTCAGCACCGGAAAATAAGCCACAGGGCCCTACCTTGCTGGTATTGCTTTATCTTTCCCTGCAGTAATTTGCTGGAGTTCTGCAGGAGCTGAAGGAGCTGTGCCAATGGCTCTTGCTCTGCTGCTTGGGAAGCAGAGCAGCTCTGTCAGGAGGAAAACCCAGCCATCTCCCTGGGATGTGTGTAAGCACCATGGCTGATACTTACACAGGCAGTAGCCACAGCTGTGTGCCTTTGCTTATAGAGCAAGTCATCACAGAGCTCCACTTCAATTCAAGCAGTCCTTGGGCTTCCTTGCTCAGCTGGATCTTCCCTTAGCACATCTCCTAAGGCACCCAAAGACAGCGGTGAAGTGCTTCTCCCCAGTCTCATTCCTGATGTTTTAGCAGATTTGGTCCTTGGAGATGGCTCTCACAGACACCATTCTAACAAGACTGAGTTATAAACTGAGTCATCCTCCATGACAGTTCCTGATTAAAGGGAATAAAGTAAAACATCCAAGCTGCAAATGGCAAAGGCAACCATACTGCTTCGTACATTAAAACAACTGTACACCAGTAACTCATTGTCTTCTGACTTCCTTTCATTTTTTTTTTCAGTGATACAGACTGTGATAAAACATGCTTTAAAAATCAGATGGTTAAACAAGATGTGCAATCTGCTTATTATTATAGTTTCTACCCCAAGCTGTGAATCAGTGCCTCTTCACTCCGGCAGTCTGAGATTATTTAAGCATATAGGTTTGTGTTCTAGGAAACAGTAAAAATTGTCTACTCAATGATAAATAATTGTTTCTTCTCTAGAAGCACTTGTTATCACCTCCTCATACTGAATATTTTTAGTACTAGCAAAGTATCTTCTTTTCAGCTCCCTTGAGACATCTGTTCTCCATATGGTGGACTTGCCTCTGCTTACACAGCCGGTTTCTGGGAAGGAGTCTCCTGGTATGACAAATTGGAATTATTTCCAGGTCTTCAAACACTCCACTAGTTCCTGACTTGTGTAATTGAGCCTAACAAGTTCTGCAATATTGTACATGTTTTAATCCCTCTTGCCTACCTAATTTTTGTCATATTGCTTCCACTGACAGCAAGCTGCCCTTAAAACATCAACACCAGGTTGTCAGCAGCAAAGAGCCACTCAGGAGGCAGTGCTGGTGCTGAGCCCTGATGGGGTACATCACCCCACCACGCTGTGCTGCCCCTCTGCTTCTTGAAGTAAATCTGCTGGAAGCAGCACGGTTACCCCATCCTGGCCATGACCATGGGGCTGCCAGCGTAGGAGCACGGCCTCTTTGAGCATCTGTGCCAGATCCTTAGCACTGTGACTGCTGCAAGAAAAATGGGGCCACCCCATCGCTGTGGGCCACACTATCTGCTTCCTGTGACTTCCAAACAGATATTCTGTGAAGCAAAGACTCCTACAGTCACACAGAAAGGAGACAGCATTTTTTTTCCCTGGGGTTTGATAGCAAATGCCAGAGGATGAGAGTGAAAAATAATCACTTATGTTTGTGTGTTATGCATATATCTATAGTTACCCTCTTATTCCCCATTGTATCCCGTTATGAATGGGTACTCTCTGACCTTGCACTATAAACCACATGCACTATTCAAATATATTTCCTGATGCCTTATTACAGAAACTGCCAGTTTGAATTTTTCTAGATGCTGTTACAGTACAAAGAGTCACAAAGCTCTGTCAAGTGATTAATTCCACACAACAAGATGATATTGCAAGCAACAGTGCAGGGAAACCACACAGATGATACTTTAGGAGCAAGACTTTCATGGAGGACCAGTGGAAGGCACTGAATATTGACACTTTCAACTCAGTGTTTGTGTATTTTGGTAACATTCAAAGCACCCGTTTTCCTTCCGTGCTTAGAGAATCAGGGAAGGGCCACACCAGCAGGAGGGAAGAAAGCTGTGTGCATGGGGAGGAGCAGAAGCAGTGTGAGGAGCACCCCAGAGCAGCAGACCCTCATCGTGCTGAGCCCCCAGAACACTGCTGGAGGTAGGTTATACTGAATGAGCTGTGAATTCATCTTGAAAATCTAATGCTTTCATTAATTCACACGGTATTTTTCCCAAGATCCATAGCTAAAACTCCAAGGATACAATATGTGATCATGAGAAATTCATCTAGCCATACTGCTTTTTCTATGGTAAATATTAAATCTTTTTTAATTAGAAAGAAGTCAATTGTTTTGGCAGCAGAGTGCCATATACACAGTACCTGGAGAATAGAGAAGTACTCTGGATCCTTCTGAGAATAATGGGGGCAAAGTAAAAGAAGAGTAACCCAGATAAAAACTAAAACCTGAGGAGGAAAAAAAAGTTTTTCTTAAATCCTTGGTTAGTGAGAAACTAACCTACCTGTCTTTTTATTTATTCTTTAAATGAGATATATGGAACAAAGATTTTGTTTCTTACAAATAAATATATAGACTTGATGTTTTGAGATAGCTCAGAAATCTGTGTTTTATGGAGTTGCAAATAAACTTTGCTTATGAAGCAGCAGATAGGGCACATTCAGCAAGCATGTTATTGCTTAGCTTCCATGTATGAGACAATTTCTGCAGCTAAACAATATTAAATGTTACAGTAAATCACTGCATCATTAAGGACCTAAAGGGCAAAGATGTGTCAAACTGAGTATGCTGCTTTGTCTCAACTTTTCCTACATCCAAGGTTACAGCAGGACAGTTCAGTGGCATATTCCCAAACACTGAGTCACTGCCAACATTTTCTTAATGGGATTAAATTGTGCTTGTTACTGTACAAAGACACATTTTAGGTACACTTGGCCATTTATTTGATGTATGATTCTCTTTGGCTGAATTAATAGCTTGGAACTGTGAATAGTAAAATCCATTTCTTGCTGTAGTTCTCCAGCAATTTATGCAATTAGTGATAGAGATATTAATAGAATGGAGAAGTAGGATGGATCATTTAGAAGTTTTTCCCTTCTGTTAGTATCTTTATCAAAAATTGGACAAATACTGGGAAAAGTAAAGCATATTGATGTATATACAATTAAAAACCATTGAATCTATAAACAGCTGTCCAGAGGAACTCTTCTGAGATGACACCCTGCCTTGCAGAATTGGAAGGAAGGGGATACATATGGCAGCAATACTACCCACAGCTAAAACAAGGCACAGGCTTGTCACAGACAGGACTCAGAGGCTGGGATGGAGATGGGCATGAAACTTCTGTCAAATTTGGCCTCTGGCACCTTTCTGCTGCAGGCAATAGAACAGCAGGGATCATCCCTACAAGGACATCCTTGGGCCATGATGTACATGGCAGCCACAGTCACAGCAGATTAAATATGATGAAAATATTTCTGGTTGCTGCAAACTGTAAATTAAGATTTAACTAAAAGGCAGTTTTCTCTCCCTTGAAGGTGGCCCAGGTTTACCAGGCTCTTTCCTCCCAGCTCAGCAGCAGCACAGCCTCTGAGCCAGCGCAGCACTGCCCCATTTCCCCTGCCCTGGACCCCCGCAGTGGGGACTTCCAGCAGGTTCAGCAAATCACATCAGTGCTGCCTGTTGCAGAGGTGGGGAGGGAATTAGAACGTTGTCATTAGATCTGTGTATGTAGGTGTCATCTCTAGGCAGGTGACACCCGTGCAGGAGCCCAGCCAGCAGCTCTGGAGACCTCTGCACTCCCATGAGTGGGTGGCTCACCAGAGAGCAGCCGTGTGCTACAGTCTTACAACAGTCGGTATCCACTCGGACACAAACTCTTACCGTGGAGTTGTTAACATCATAAAATACATTCTACAATAATTTCTGAGAACTCCACACTCACTGTGAGCACGTCACAACTAAGGCTCTACTCCTGCAATTGTCCTTTGCTTGCTAAAACATTGATTTATTAAAGACTTGATCCTGATCTTATTTCACAGCTTAATTCCACTACTATGACGTTATCCCCAAAGACATTAGAACACAATGCATACATGTGGAAAAATTAGGAGGATTGCCAAATGGTACATGGGAAGAACATCCCTGGATTTGATCTTGATGCTGAAGACCATAAGCCTGATTCTCCCTTCTTGAAGACTGGTAGAAACAGGGCATGTGTATGTTGCAATTGCAAGGGTAAATATGAGAGGTTACTTAAGATGATGACCTCTATCACACATCAATGTCGTCTTTCATTTGTTTATGTTCTAAAAACCTTTCCTTTTCTGTGTATAACCACCAAGGGTGAGTGTTGGTGACTAACTGTGCTTTGTAATGAAGCACAGTTGTGCATCTCCTTCCTCCAAAGGAACAAGTCAACACTACCAGGGTCTGCACTGCTAACAAGGACTGCACCACTTCCAGTGCAAAAGCCACCATTGGTAGAATTGAAACAAATTTATGGCAAAAATTAAAACATTTATATTTTAACATCTCCAGACTTTATTAGGTGTTCTTTATACAGTCATCTGGTATGTTTAAAGGGTGAGCAATCATATAAAAGGAAATATGGTCATAACTGATTGAAGTAATAAAACCCTGAAACTAAATAACATCTCATAACTCATTACACAGCATATATTAGATTTCATTACATCAGTATATGACTTAGTAGTAAATTCTCCTGTTGGTCATAAACCTCTAAAGTGTTGTCATCCTGAAAAATGAAATTAAAAAAGGGAAGAAGACAATGCCAGGACATTCTGGTGGTGCTTGTACTGTTACAGCACAGCCCCACCTTGTGTCAGGGTGAGCTGGCCTTGACAGGTGATGCTGGAGATGGATGATGTGTTTTTCTCCACTGTTATAGTTGTGTCCAGGACAAAGCCACCCCTCCACCTGGGGCACTGACATTGCCAGGGGTTTGTTTTTGTGTTTTTGTGTAGCTGACCTGCTGCTGAGCTTGTCACAGTTGTGTGCTGTTGAAGCCACCTGCATGTCTGGCACTGGGCAGCCCTTGCAAGGGTGGTTGGTGGCTGAGCACACCCTCCCCAAGTGCACCCCTGTCTGCACTGGGGTTCAGGAACCCCACTGAGCAGGTGGTGAAGCAGCAATGTGCTGGTAACAGAGGCCAGAGCCGTGGCTGGGAGTCTGTGTTCCCTCTGCCGTGGCACTGGGCAGTGTTACCTGCTGGTGCTGTTTGCTGCTCACCACCCCGGGCAGGCCACGTGGGGGTGGTTGCTGCCCACCCAACTTCCTCAGCCTCACCATGCTATCACCTGCCCTTGTTCACAGACTGATGTACTGCTGCAAGCTGGCAAACATGGCTCTGTCACAGGCCCTGGGCTGCAGGGAGCTGGATGGACACTGGCTACTTGCCACTTGGACAGATGGCATGGCTGGGGCTCAGCAGAGCTGTGATCTGGGGCTCTCAGAAGGGACCTTGGAGAGGCAGTTCACCAGTTCACGTTACCTCATGGAAACACCAGCATGGGGGATTTCCAAAATCCCCTCTCTTTCTAAGGGTGAAGCATCTCCCAGCTGATTCCTAAAGGCTATTCAGGATGCCAGTGCCTTTCCAAAACCTTCAAAGGGCTGAGCAGAGGGTCACTGATGACCTGAGTATGCCCCATGAGCCCAGGACCTGCTGGTGTGTTTAAGGGAGGTAGCAGTCACACACAATGAGGAGAGGAGCCAGGGCTTATTTCTGGCATAAGCTCACCCTGCCCACAGCTTCTTTGTGTTACAAACAACAAATGCTTCAGAGAAACTGCACAAAATGAACCATTGAGCTGGGGACAGGCTCTGGTAAGTGTTTGAGTCACCCAGCTACAGCGTCAGGGACCTGCTCCCCATCTTCTTGCAGCTCCCAGAGTCTTGAACTCTCGTCGTGCTGCAGCACAGCACCAACACCTCATCTGGGGCTCCATCTCCAGCTGCTCAGGCCAGGTCTGAGCAGGAGACCAGCCCTGTGGCTGAGAAAGTTGTTTTCCCCCAGGGCCAGCAAGGTGGCAGATATTTTTATCCAGGTTGCCTCTTTCCATCTGAGTGTCAGGGCTGGCATCTGCTGCGTCAGGATCAGATGGGCTTCTGCTAGTGAGGTGGGCAGCAGGTCTCTCATTCCAGGCTAGCAGATTGTGCTAAAATGATTTCTGAGCAGATTTGCTAGGATCAGTCCACAGCAAACTCCTTGCTGCAGGGTTCATCTCCATGCAGCAAGCCATAGCTCAGGTCTAAGATAGGCTCTGAGACATGTCCACAATATTGGTCTGGCAAAGTCAGGCATAAGCAGAGACTGTTGTGGCTCGGTGTCGGCTGTGAACAGTGGATCTTCCTCTCTACAATTCCCCTAAAAGTTTTTATGTTGTTTCATTTGAGAACCTCCCCTCCTCCATCTGACAGTTTTTAATTACCCAGTGCAACTGATCGGCAACTACACCACTTGCAACATCTGGGAGATCTTAAGGCAGATCCCAGCCCAAGCTGCAGTGATGTAATTGTTTTGCTGGTGAAGGATGATAACTCTCTCCACTTATGATTATACTCCTTCAAAATAATCCAATGGTTTTTTTGAGGCTCACTTATGTCAACACGTGCTTTATTGTGTCTTATGTGTTTTTAAAGTGTTGGGTGGAAGCAGCTGGAGGAGAAGTCCCCTTTCAAAGCATACCTCCTCTTGTTCTTTTTGAAGTAGCTTGTTGAATAAGGCTTTAATGGCTGTTTTGGACACGTTCAGACACACCACTGGGTTTGATACACTTACAAAAAGCTAAGGATGGAAATTCATGAAAGATCCCCCAGAGCTCCGGAGGTGAAGGTGACTACATCCCTCCTTTCCATGAGAAAGAGCGAGAGTCTGTGACCAGATAAAAACAAAGCTGTACTTCTAAAAGGAAATATGGTCTGTTACTTCTGTTATTTTTCCCAAGAAATTTTTTTGTGTTGTTGCTTTATAAGATACATAAATAAAGCATGTCTAGTTGCTGTCAGTGCAGCCCCATGTCCTGACTTTGCCCTGCCCTAGGAGCCTAAGTGCTCCTAGGCAGGCATGACTGCCTCCATAGAGCTCCGAAATGATCTCAGCCCTCCTCTGGTACCTTGGCTTTTGCAGTGCACAGAGCAGAGCTGAGCCAAGCCTCACCTGGCAGCAGGATGCATCTTGCTTTTTATCAGAGCCACCTCTACACTGCCATGCCAGTGTGGTGAGCTCCAGCAGGCCAGCTGAGTGCTGAGCGTTGCTGGGGGCCCCCTTGCACATTGATGGAGTTTCCGTCCACCTTCTTCAGGATAAGGGACTGTGGCTGAGAAACGTGGAGAACTTGGAGACTTTTTAGTTAATTGAAGTAAACCAAACAGATCAAGCTGCTTTTATGACTATTTCATAATAGTGTCTTTTTAAACTAATACTCCACTGGGGAACGCAACTTGCAGACAGAAAACCCTCTGAAGTGCCTTGAAGAGATCTGAGCTTTGGACTCTGAACTTTGCTGCTTATAAACAATCATTTCAATCTGCTAGGCCACAGTGGGAGTATGAGGCTTCATAAAAGGGCTTAGGTGTTGGAATACTGAGTGCAGCAGTGCTTAGCTCCATGTCTCACTATGCAGCCTCCCCTTGCAATCCAGAAGATTTAGACACAAAGAACCAGATCCATGCAGGCCAGTGGGGAACTGCTTTAGGAAGGGCTGAGGAGAGCACAGTCCAGCTGTGCTGAGTTACCTCCTTCTGATCAAGTTTCAGGCTCCAGATCCTTTCCCAGCACAGGAACCAAAGCAGCATACCCTCATAAAACAGCAACAGCAATTCCAGCACTTCTTAGGCTTTGGAAAGATCCAGTGCTCCTCTTTTGCAGCAGAGATGTGAGCACCCAAAACTCAGACCTACCCTGTAACTGTGGGAGCATCTTCTTGAAGATGTTCTGGTTTTCATGAAACAAACAGATGAGGCTGGGCCACAAGATGGACACTTAGGCCATGTCCAGGCATCCTGGAGCCAGGGCAAGGACAGCTTGGATATCACTCAGAATAAGGGTCAGTGGATGACCTTTAATTATTCTTAGGGAAAACTTAAGCCTCAATGAGTGCCATGAACTTGGTATTCCCAAAGTTAGGATGCACAGGTGTCACCTCTGCCTGAAAAGCACCCTTGCCTTTGTCAAACCACACCTCTCTCCACATACTCATACTCAGTGGCCCCATTTCCCAAAATGCATTAAACCACATTTGCACATAAATGCATCAACTCCACCTCAACCTCACTGTGCACCCCCAAAGCAGGCAGAGGGGATTTGAGGTCAACTTATTTTCCTTAAGCTTCCTTCAGATCCCTGCACATGATTTCCTCATCCTGGGTCTACCTCAACCCCTCACCCACTCTGCATTCCTCACTCACTCCTTGGCCCATCTCCCTGACGCTGAGCCAGGGCTCAGGTACTACAGGAGAGAGCAGGACAGAAGCTGGTGGGCAGTAGTTGCCCAGGCAGGCAAGTGCCTCTAGGCAGGCGGAGTCAGGCATTGCCCTTATTATGATACACATCACAAACCAGCCTAGAAAAAAGCTCCAACCAACCAATTTGAGTCCTCGTGTCTCCTGGTAGTTTATCAGAGCTTTCATAGCTGAAGAGAGATAGCCAGAAGGACTAATAGTCCCACTTGCACTCCAGAAAATACATAAATATTATGTAAAAATATGTAAGCATTCACAGAGAAGGGAACTGTGAGTCCACACCTTTTGTGAAGAAAAAGGAATTGAGCTGACAGGCTGCCAGCATAAGCTAGCATTAAATCACTGGGGAGCAAAAGGCATTGAGGGCTCCTTCTCCAGACATGTCTAACACACACACCTTGCCAGGAAGGCAGAGATGCAGATGCTTTCTGGCACCTCGGGATAGCACACTTGCCTGTCACCTCATCCCAGCAGAGGTTCTGGGTGAGTCAGGAACTTCTTGACACTGAAGCAAGCTTACAGCTCCACATGGCCTGCAGGGGAGTTTGAGGCAACAGTTTTGGGATCAGGCCCCATTCAATGGTGTTTAGATGCTGACACAAAACTGTTCACAATGAAGTTCGTGGCCTACAATTTTTCAAGATGTTAGCCCTTTGGGCCACAGACCAGCTAAGAGAGGCTATGAGGTGTCACCCTGCAGGGGTTGCCTCTTCCTGTTCTGTTGCCCAGGAGTAGCCCTAGCCAGGGCCACAGTTTTGGTCCATGAAAACCGACCGCCAACACCGTGGAGAAATCCTGAAAGTCATCTTTGACCTTTGCTATCTAGAGAGAAAATGCCTCAAGTCAGAATGTATTTACCATACTAATGCTAAAATGCTTCTATTAAAATGACAAGTACAACGTTTCATCAAAATTCTCACGGGATTTATATCTGCTGTAGCTCTCCTTCAGATGGAAGTTGGATGTAAAGCAAGCATATGTTTCTTGTTACAGTGCTGAAAAAAATCCATTGTTTTGGGGTTAACCAATTCAAAATTTAAAGAAATCAGTCTGACATCGCAAACATGATCTTCAGCAATCAAAACGTATTTTTGTATTTTATTATGTATTTAATAAGGAGAACTTCAAGTGAAGCACGTTTGCTCAAAAGTGATGAAGAATAATTTAAGCTAAAACTATAATCAAACGGCAGGACTAGCAATGTCAGCTCAGACTCTTAATTTTACACACATAATTCAGATGTAGTGAACTAAAATTACAAAAATATCTCTCACTAATTTATGGAATCCTTATAAAATTTATATCCAAAAAACTACATTAACCAAGATGAGGTTTCAGAATAAGGAGATGCACTATTCGTTGTTGCATTGTACATGATGATATGACTTTAAATTGCAGGTTCACCCAGTAGGTACTCTTCTCATTCAGAAATTTTTTTCAATCCTCTTCAGTGCATGACTCATCCTTGCTTTCTGAAAGTACCAGCTACAGGCCACAAATACATCATCTTCTATGTAAGTAGTTTTGCACTTACCACCAGAGGAATAAGGATTGTGAGAATCCCTGTGAAATTTGCTCCTGCTACCACCATCTGTAGTGACCATTGTGTGTATGGATAAATACCAACGCTTGCACCTCATATTTTCAGAACTGATGAAATGAACCTAGGCATAGATGTGATTACTCTGCACTTCTGCAGATGTAGCTCCAAGCAGAGATACTAAGCACTTAGAAAAATTCTTATGGAGCTTCTGTGAACCAAGTGTCTTGCTTTGTATTACAGAAGAACCTTGTGACAGCAGAATAAAGAAACTGCAGTTCTCCAAAGCAGAATGCTCTTTCCTTCATCATCAGACTTTTCTGTTCACCTCTAGCTATTTGACCCCCTTTACTGTTACCAAGCTTTTCCTCAAAATGAGGCAACTTTGCAGCTAATGGCTGCACCAGCTGGGATGATTCAGAGGGCAGGATCACACAGAGAGATGGACAAGTGGGATGGAATTATTACAGTGAAACTGCAGGTCTGAAACCCCATTTTTGCAACTGCCTTCCTTCCCATCACAGGAGTTTTTTAAGCATAACTGCAAGCATTCAAAATTGGGAATCATGCTGACCCTCCAGCTTGTAACCAGCAGGATTCAAACCTTACATACAAGAAAACTCCCATTTCTTCTGGCTAAGATTAATACTTGTCAACTCAGTGTGCACAGAGGGGAACACCAGAGGGTGAAATATGAAATGCAACTCATTCATTAGCCAGTAGCAGAAGCATACAAATCTCACATCACATATCCTAAAGAAGAGTTTGGTCTCTAATACAAAGCTCCTCTATCTCCTGGTTCCCAGGCAACAGATGCCAGTCTTATACCAGCCTCCTTCCTCCTTATTCCTCACCATTTTTAGATATTCCTAAACATTTCAAATACACATCCCGTCTCTGCCAAAAAATGGCAAACAACATCTTCCTTACCAATAGCCTTCCAAGATACAACTAGACAATAGTAAATTTTTCAAAATACTTCAATAGAAGACTATTGCACATTATGGAAATTTAAAGTTAAAAATTATCAATCCAAGTCAGAAGCATCTGAAAACTCATCTAAATGAAGCATCAGTGAACAGGCAAGCTTTTAACGTGGCTTCCTTCTTCTTCTTTCCCTTGAGCTGCCCAAAAGATCACTCGGAAAGAATCTTTTTTTAACTTCTACTACTCCCCTCTGACTCTTTAAGATGTTATATTTGAGAGTAAAGGGGTCAGTGATTTCAGATGCTTTAGGCCAACTGGCCATGGCTGCTTTGCACTTCACTCAAAGGTCAGCCTATTTTTAAGCACCTTACGCCAATAAAACCCTTTTGTTCAAGTAATTTTTGAGAGACTTTTTTCTTAATTCAAACCTGTAGTCAAATAAGCAGACAGTCTTTCCACAGAATTCCAGCTTTTGTAGAAATCTGACCAGCTATAATTTTAAAGTACTACTTTCACTATGTAATTAAGTCTTCTAATATAATTCTGAGAGATAATGAAGTAGTTCTAATTTCATTTGAAAATTACACTCTAATAATTCCATAAAGTGTGAAACTTCATGCCCGATTTGTCTCTTGGAAGAAAATCATAAAGTTCCCAAAAACACATCAAATGTATTTGTATGTACAATTCAATCATCAGATTTTACTGTCAGAGAAAAACAAAACCTCACATTCTTAATATAATTTCCACACAGACTTTAAAGGACTATTTGGAATGCAGATATTTTTGCAGAATTTTGTTTTGCCACATCAGGCTGTCAAGTTCTGAGGGGTCACTGTATTGATCCTACAGATGTAAAGGACTTAAGCAAGCAGGTGAAGGTTAGTAACAGAGTGATGAGCAAAGCTAAAAGCTTCTAATTCAGTATTTTATTTATTTGGTGATACCAATTCAAAACATCAGATGTGGCTTTCTCCTTTTTCTTTTGATAAACCAAGTGTCGCATGCAGACAAGCATGCACAACAAAATAAAAAAAGCAAACCTTGAGGCCATCACGCAAGATTCTGCACTTCATCTAGAAGGTTACACAACAGGCTCTGAATTTCATGCCTAATACCAGTATCTGTCCAAAATTCACACTACCATTAAACTATGGAAGATTAAACCAGTAAGGGCCAGTATTTTCTGGATGCCAATCATGAAAAACTAGAGCATGCTTTAGGTGATGAAAAAAACCCACACCACGAGGAGTTGACTATGTTAAGTGCTGTTTAAAGCACATCAGAATACGACTTTTTAAAATAACAAAAAGTTTTAAAAAGCTGAAGTGAGACAGTCATTATGGTTTGCATGAAAACAGTTTTTAAGGCTTAAGAATGTATGTGGTTAAAAACGTTAGTGAAACATTTCCTATTTTATGATTAAGGAATCATCTATATTTTCCATTTTTACAGTATGTATCTGCTTGGGTTCACAGAAGATTACAATCTGCTGCCTCACAATATCATTGTAACATCAAACACTGGTTCAGTATTGTTGTCTACAGCGACAAGTGACAAATGAATACCAAATCTCCTTCTTAACTTAGAGAGCAACTAGCACCAACAGCCTTGAACATTTCTTACCTAATTCTACTTCTGTAGAAAACAGCTGTATGATGAAAAGAGTAAGAATCAAAAGCTGGGATGAAGACTGCATACCACTAAGCTAATGTGTAATGTATATGCTCACAGGAAACATCCGAACATTAGCTTGTTAACACTTAGAAAGAACTCTTCCAAGATTTTTATATTTTGACATGTTTATTTTAGTTGGATGATCAGACTCAATGAACAAGCTGAAACAGTATTCCTCAGCCTCACAATTGCCTCCCTATGGACTTCTACAACCAAATGTTTAAAAATAACAGAAATATCTGGATATTTGCATGAAGTAGTTCAATAGTTACTTCCTGTTCCATGCTTCCCTTTCATGTCTTTCACGGATTACTTCTTTTAGGTATGGTTCGAGATAAGGTTGATCCTGAAAAAGAAGAGAATACATTTAAACTTGCAGCAAGGTCCAGAAACATCTCAAGTAATTCCCACAGACTATTTGGTCTCATTCCTCCCCAGGTTTGACTAAACACCCACCTATGAAGAAAAAAAAACCCCAAAAATAAATCCAGCCTTACTTACCCTGGAAAGGTAAACTTTTGTATCTGCCAAGCCTGCAGTGACAAGTTCTCTACTGCAGCAAGCACAAATTCCTAATGCTTCATCAACATTAACAGGCAAAGTGATGCTTCCAGCTATGCCTTTAGAAACAGTGGGGTTTTTTTGGCAGATACTCAAATGTAAAAGATCCACTTTAATTACTTCAAAGTCCAACTATAGCAATGTACAATGTCCACTTTAATTAGCTCACAGTCCAACAATAATACTCCAGATAATCTCTTTTTGAGCTTAACTTCTAACCAGCACTGTAAAGTTGTATTTGGTAGAACTCCCTGACCATGTTTAACACTTACAAACCAAACTGATGTTTGAGGAAATACGTCACCAATAATTCAATGCAGCAGTTATCGAAATATGACCTGTGAGACCACAAGAAACAGCCTCTGCTTATTCAGAGATGCATTAATACCTTTATACTCTCCTATAGTCAAAAGTTTAACAATAAAATTCCTCTCTGCTGGGTAATCTGGAGAAAGCTGAGGTGGACAGTGTTGCAAAGTCTGTGAATCAATTCACTACCAAAAAATAAAATTCAGTTACGTCTGATAAGGAAAGTGCAATTTGTTTTTTAAATTACAAGATAACACTTATATTAATGCATGATTTCTCCTCAAATTATCCTTCCTTGGCACCTTCTTTGGCTCAAGAATTTCTGCAAGCTTAAGAAATTAATCAGAAAAGCAGGAGATCTTCTGTAAGAATTCCAAAGCTATTTACATTTATATTGTATCTCTTTATCTGACAGCTTAGAAGAAATATTTTGTCTGAATACAAATAATGTGCTGTGATTCTGAGCTGCAGTTTAAGCTTCTGTCATCTTGAGAAAAATTTAGTAACTCCAATCAAAAGTGTTTTCCAGAGGTAATCCATGAGATACTGACTCATTCACTCACTATAAAGAACATGCAAACGTGTCTCCTCAGAGAACGAAAATCCCAGCTATCAGTCCCACAGTGCCATTTAAGACCTGCACCTTGGAAACACTGCATGCACCTACCTCCTCATACTTCACCCACTGGTCTTTGGGAAGGATCTGATGTTTCAAGCTTAAATCCAGTGCTCGCTTTATACGAAATACCCGTGCATTGTACAGGTCTTCTGGAAGTCTCTTCAGTGCCTCTTTCACATCATCATCTTCATGCAATGTATCATCTCGCATTAACCCTGCACCAAAAACAATTTACAGTACCACTGAATAAATGTTCTGCAGTAACATTCAGGATGACACATTTGTACCATGGACAAAACACTTCCAGTACAAAATTATGAAGAAAAATCAAACCAATCCAGGAGAGCCACTAACTGCTCACAGAGAATATGCAATCCTAAACACTGACCTTCACAGACTTGATATACTCTTCTCACTCATTTTCTTAAAGAGGAATAAGGAAAATGGGTATTTAATCCAATGTTTTTCATGAGAATATACATAATAAAAACTTCTCTGGATCTAAGGGGTGAACTCATGTGCATCCAATTTTATATCTCTGTTTAAGATGACTGTCCAGGTAAAGGGTTTTTGACAGCTCTGAATCCATTAGAGTCAGTCAGCCACAGATGAGACTCCTCCAGTACAGCAGAATTTCCTCTAAACTGACCTGTTCATAATGACCATATCTCTGCTGACTGTATGAAGCTATGGAAGCCTGAAGCTCTATGTTGGTGTGTGAGTTTCAAATTAGAAGTTAAATCAGGGAGAAACACCCAGTCTTCTCAAAACTGAGAACACTCCCACACCTTCTGTGGAACAAAGGATTCTTGAAACTCAACCAACCTTTCTGTAAGGTTCGGTATTAACAAAATAGAACAAAATATTACTTCTGTAGCATTCCAAGATAATTACTGCAACATACCTACTGACTTGTGGTTAAAGGTTTCCATCTCATGTGACTGATCTGGCAGTAGTGTCTCAACAAAACAAAAATTTGAGTCATGAATTCTTAAATTCAGTTTTGTAATTTATTTCAAAGGCACAGGAAGCACTGCTGCTAGTTTAATCACTATATTAAACTGGGTGCTTCTATAATTTTTTACTCTCATTTCCATAGAAGCAACAGAAATAAGAATTTCAGCAGGCAGGCATTATCAAAGAGGAATTAAGCACTGCATCGTTGGAGGAAGGATCTAAGCTTACTTATTTACAGTTTTCTTGTCATTTTTTTCTAACTTCCCCAGGGCAGAACTTCCTTTAAGAGATTTATGTTAACTTCCTTTAAGAGATTTGCTTGTATTGTGGTGAGCAATAAATTGCAGCACCTGAATATTCAGATTCTTGTCATCCAGTAACCGTTCTGCCATCTAAATGGCTAAGACAAACCTGGTAACAACTCTGAATAAACTGAAGACAATACCATTAAGGGACCCTCTTCTCCTTAAGGAAGCCCTGTTCCGACACCTCTTCCACCACTGTGCAGGCCAGAGTGACGTCAGCTGAAGTTACGGTGACATAAAGGGCAGAGTAACTACAATCTTTTTTGCACTTTGGATACTTTGCATAAGTACTGCAGACAGGCTGACTTATCAGTGGGAACCTCTCCAGCTTCAAGGGCAGCCTTTGGGTTAGAAGACACTGGCCAGTGAAAGTGACTCGGTGGAGAAATGTAAATAATTGAGTTTTCAGGACTGCTTTGTCAAAGTTTTTTCAACTGCCCCAGCTTGGCCTTAGCTGTTATAAGCTAATTCACTGGAACATCAGCAAACACAGAAATAACAAATAATTGAAGCTATTGCCAACTTTTTTCACCACAGAAGTAGTAGCTAATTTTAAGAAAAAAGACTTATGCCAACTTGCATGTACATATGCCAGCTACGAACCATAACTAGTTTGAGAACTGTTACATTTGCAGTTAAAATCTCAATTAAACACTTACCAAGTTTGTTGAAGCCAGCTGCATTGTAATACCACTTGCGAATCCTGTCTAACAGGCGACCACCTCCTGCAACTGAATGTGACCATCATCAGTTGCACAGCAAGGGAAAATTCAACATTCACACCTTACTGTGGCAGTACACAAATATCTGCGTGCATATATTACACATGCAATAATGTAACACTGCATCAGGTTTGATTTGACCATACATGACTTGGCCTCTACCCCTCAGTATCCCATAACTGACACTGAACAGGTACAAGGACTGCTCAATACATACAAGAGTTTAACCCATTTCACGAAATTTGAATATTGGGCTGCATTAAGACTTGGAAAAATGCTCCCAATTCCTCATCAAACACAGCAACAAAACTCTTAAACTCCACAGAGCTTACACGAGCCAAACCCATAGCGTCTACATAAAGCAAAACCATCGGGCTTTTCCAATAATTTATCTGAGTTCCTCGGCTTTCGCTTTGTGATTTCAAGCCCAGAACATTATTACACCGTTAACCTTCTGCTCTCCTCTCCAGACACTTGAACGCTATTCCTTTTTCAAGGAGCTGCCAAAGTCAACCATGAAATCTACACTAAAACCTCAAAAAAACCAACCAAACAAAAAAATCAATCAGAGAGAAAACCAAACCTCCACACCACATACAGCACGTTCACCATCCTTTAAATGTGGTTCGGGTGGCAGAAGTGCTTTTACACAAAATCAAGCACCTCAACAAGGGGTCTAGAAGGCCACGAACGGCACAACACCGGCAATGCAGTGCGGGCGAGCTATTTTATGTAACTTTTAAGCCATCTGTGTTACCATGTCACCCCCCAAAAAACCCAAATGAGACTATTAGAGCACTACTTCAGCAGGTTACTTAGTTACTCCTTCGTCCTTTAAAGCCAGACAAGGAATAACCTTAGACCAACTGTGTGCCGAGCCGGTATCTGCGCAGGACAGCAATGCCCGAGGCCCCTCACGAGCAGCCTAAGGCTTCCTCTAGAGCTCCCGAGCACTCTCTATGCCCAGAAAGCGCAGGTATCGGAGCCAGGCTCCCTCCGCTGCCACGGGACGGGCGGCGAGGAGACTCCCCCGGCGACTGTGGAACCGGCACTCGCTGTCCCCGTCAAGGACACAGGGTGCACACCGGCTCCCCCTCTCCCCCACACGGCCCGCCTCGCTGCCCAGCGCGGGCCGGGACGAGCCTCGCTGCCCAGGGCAGGCGGGTGTGGGACAGGGACGGGCCCGCCCCGCCGCCCCCCCAGCGCTCCCACCGCCTCACCAGACGCCCTCGCCGCCATCTTGACCTCGGCGCGGCGCGCGGCCTCCTGGGAAACGCGCGGGGCGTGCCCGCCAATGCCGCCCCGGCACCGGCGCATGCGCCCTGGCGGGAGGGCGGGTGTAGGTGACAGCTGAAAATTACAAAATAAATAAAAAGGAGATTTGTAAAGCACGATAAGCAAAGCAGCAGTCGGTCACGCCAAGAAGCAGAAAGCTTTCTCTGCTCAGGTATCGCAGCCGCCAGGGGAGCGGCCCTGCGTTCTGAGGCATAGATCGCAGCATCTGCCCAGCCATTCCTTCAGGAAGGGACCACTGCGTACCGCAGTGGGTAATTTCAGTCAGAAGTTTGTGGGGTTTTTTGTTTGTTTGTTTTTTGTTTTCGTAAAGCCAGAAAGCTTTTGGTCATGATCCTCAAAAAGTTCTTCGATCCTCTCTCCCCTTCCATTTTAGCACTCCCACTAAATGTTTTGCTTCCATTTTTCTTCGTGGTTCAGGGAAGCTATAGCGGCAGAAGCTTGTGCAATTTAACATTTCAAAGAAACTGGTTTAGCTCTGGCAGCAATCATTTCTACATTTAAAAATATTCAAAGAATTTAAAACTCAAAGTTTGAGACATTCAAAATATACACACTCTCTAATATAATTTCTGTTACAATGGTTTGTCACATGGTAATACATAGTAGTAAGGCTAGTGCAGCAAATCTGCAAAAGTTAACGCGAACATTTTAAACCCACATACTTTCTATTAACATTTTTACTATAAGCATTATTTTTTACAAGATTGCTTGAAGATTACAGTTTGGTATTAGCATTTAATACAGTCAAAATCCAAGTAAGCATATTGGACTTGGATAGTATTATTTAACAGGAGGAAACGGAGGGAAGTGCTTATTCATCACATTTCAGCCACCATGAAATTTGTTATGCATCTCCACCAAGAACAGTCTATTTAATAGGGTATTTTAAGCAATCATTCCAGGCCCATGGGACAGGAAACATGAAAAAAAAATGACAAAAGAGATCATCTCAGATACGTATTGCAGACAAGGGATGTGGTTTTTCAATGTGTTTCAAGAACTTCTTTATCAGATCCTTAATTTGGATAAATAAGAATTTATCCAAAGTCATAATCCAGAGATCACTACTATTCTCATTCTTTAAATCTTTTAACCTTACTTTATTTCCCACCTATTAGTAGAATTTAACCTGTTGAATTTTATTTTACTATGTACATAAAAATTTCTATTTGTAGCTTCAACAATGAAGCTTTAAAACATTGAGGCTTTTTCATTAAATAAGCTTAAATCCAAATTAAAACATCTGGATTTCAGATTTCCTGAACTGAAGGAGACTGTTTTTAATGAAGGAATGGAAACTTCTAAACAATATCAGACAATTTGCATGTGGATTTAGGCAGCTTTTTCATTTTTCCCAAATACACTGTGAAACATTTGATAATTACATATTAACGTGCTTTGCTTAATAAGTATTTTCAATACTCCCATGATGCCCAGTGTCAGCATTTACTAGCTTTTAGAACTGACCAACTCTATCACCTTAATATATTCTACAGCCTCTTTTCATATGGTTACTTGTATATTAAAGCCACAAAAATCTCGTTGCTATGGGGAAGAAAAAAACTGAACAAGGGGAAGAGAAAAGTAACTAAAAGTTCTTCTAGATTTCAGGGACAATAACAGGTTTATTTTCCTTTTATAATTTGCCTAAATTCAGTTTGCTGGTTTGATTTGTTTTGGGTTTTTTTTGACATTTCTAACCAGCTTTTCGGATACTAATTTCAGCAGTCAGCTTCACAAGGAAACACCTTTGTATGCTATTGAAAGAATGCCCTTCTGTATGAGGAACTTCACATATTAATGGTGTGATTCTTTCTACCATACAAGGAAAATAATAGCATTATTAGCTCAAGCAGGTAAACACAACACCACTACCGTGCTATCATTTCTATTCTAACTTTTGGGGAAGAGGGTGAAAGGAGAAGACAACAGAGGGCAAGCAGGGAATAAGTCACTAGCCAGTTTTCCAATCTCCCAAAATTCTGCCATTATCAAAAGAAAAAAGAATTTGAATTTACCTTGCTGATAATGTGCTGCATCATCCACTGAATTAAGTTAGTGATTAATTACAAGGCTTGCATTAGTAGCAATCAACATATTGGCTCAATCTTTCTGAAATACATTTTTAAGTTACTATACGTATTACTGTGAGCCTTTAAATCCTACATGCTTCATAAACAATGACTTCTTAAACCAGTAATTAGAAAGTTAAGAGACCTTAGAGGGAAGTAGTTTTATAAAGTATGTTTATTTTGTAACTTAATTCTATATTTTTACATGTGTTACTAATTAAAGTGTTTTTAAGAATTTTTCAAAGTCCTGCGTAGACGCTTTGGCAATCTCTGTACAAAACACCTCGTCGGGCAAGGATACCAGCTGATCCAGGGGGACGTAGCTGGGTTGTGCTGGGTCATACTGGGCTCTTCCCAAGAATGCAAGAAACATATGCCTCTCTCTGATTCGTAATAGCTTTGAGTTGAAAACCTAAGAAAGAAAAAAGGGAAGATTTTTTTAGGTTGTCTAAATTTCAGGCCCTGAGGCATCAAAAATAAGAGCCTTTTTTAGAAAAACCGAAGATCTAGGAAGCAAACAAAAAATACACTTATTTTCCTTTAATTTATGTCAAACATCAGGTAGGCTACATTTATATATAAATTATCTAAACTCTAAATAAATACTTCAATACAATATGCTGACATACACACACAACAGAAAACAGGGAGTGATACAAAAAACCCAATGTGCTCGAGAGCTGTTTCTACATTACAACTATATTACTTTTGTGTAATCACAGCCAAAAAGTGGAGATACTCAATAAGAGGGAGCACTTTCCCTGTATCATCAGACAGATTCAAATGACCACTGTTACAAGGAAGAAATGAAGAGGTGACCAGATGGCATAATGCAAACAACAAACTGGCACAGTGGCAAGGGCAAAGGTGAGTGGATGAGACTCCTGTCATCCTAGCATGGCCAAAAGGCAGTGTGGTGGTTCAAAATAATCATTTGTCTTCTGCTGCAAAGCAATGCCTACCTTTGAAGATACCTGCCACAAGTAAAAAAATAAAGTGAAGATGACAACAACGGTAGGGGAAACAGAAATCAGCAAAACATTTAAAACGAGAGGGAAGTGCACAGTCAAGTTGTAAAAGCAAAGCTCTAAGTTCATTTCTGAGCAGTACAGCTGAATAGAGAGAGATGCTACAGAGGAGATAATTATGAAAACGTGAATACTACAGGAAGCAGAGATTCTACTACAAAAGAGATTCTATTGATGGAAGAAGAATTCCATGAGGATGCAAACTAATTTGAACAAGGAGGGAAAAACAAAACTACTGCTCCTCCTCTGCCTTCCTTGAATTTTAAGAGGGAGTGAGAACAGGAGAAAAAACAAAAAAAAACACTTAACCACCATTTATGGAGATAGCTGACAGAAAGAATGGTTACAAGAGCAGCTGTAACATCAGAGAAAACTTTACCAAAAAAACCTCCTGTACATTTCCTATTTTCAACATTACTGTCATTCAGGATAGAAGTGAGTACAGATGGAGATAAATATGCATTTGTGAATGCACAAGTTAAAGGCCCAACCATATATAGACTGAGGTGCACTCCCTGTATCCTGGAACTCACAGTTTTGGAGGCTGAAAGGAAAGACCAGGAAAGAGGGCGAGTGTGCCAAGAACAAGGAACAGAGGAAACTCTCCACCTACCCTTCCAAACAAAGGGAAGAAAAATAATGAGGTGAACCACCACAAATGCAACAGTAAGACAACTGAGAAGGAAATGAGCAAAACCTGTGGTAACTTACAGATCAAGGAGGGCAAAATGACACAGATGAGCATTAGAGCAAGCATCCTTGTTACATAAAGATATATTAAATAGCAAGATGATCAAAATCCTGAGTAGTTTTATTCCCCCATACAAATTTGGTTTTCTACCCACTTAGATTCTCTACTAGATTTGCTTTAGAAAGTAAATTACTGCCATTCAGAAGCTGTAATTTGTGCTTTCATTTTTAACTTGTAAGAAGATAGTGAAACTGCATATCGGCATTGAATAAAGTAACTAACACTTTCAGCTTTTAATCTGTGAGGAAATAGCAGTAATGAGGACGTAGAAAAAAACCCCAAATTAGTAATCAACTATTACTAAACTAATCTTGTGGTATTTTAGCAATTGCTGCAGCAATAAGAAGACCAATGAGAATCTGATTGCCTAATAGACAGAACTTCTCTTTCCTTTACACTGTATTTTCAGATCCTAAAATTTCTAAAGCTTATTTTTTAAGTAGACAAACCCGAAAGAAGTGTTTGTATTGATATATATAATGTTGTCTAATGAACAGATCTTCTGTATAATCTGTCTTCTCTTGTGTCTCTTAAGGAAGATTTCAGGACAAGCAAATCCCTAAGCAGGCAGTAATCTCTCTTGCATGAATACATAAGAGATGAGCATGACTACCCCTATTGAAAACCTTAAAAATTCACAAGACTGTGGGTAGGGATGTCACATGTGCTAATGGAAAAAAAAAGCAGCAGTTCCACACTAAAATCCTCAATAGTTTCTGGATTGCTAATAAAAGTTACCCCAATTAGAGTAAAAATCAAAGACTAGTTGAAGAATTCACTTATGTTCTGCATAGAGCAAGGCTCTATGTAAAGTGGCTGTGACAAGAGCATCTACAATTTATTCCCAGATTAACAACTCACCTGAGGAAAGCGAGTAAGCATGTGGTGGGGAATGCCCATTATGTTGTGTAAGTAGTCAAATGTCTGTTTGAGTCTCTTCTTACTTGCAGTTAAAATCTTGGGAGTTTTACACACTATTTGTTGAATTTCATTGCGTTGAAAACCAAGTTCAAGTTGACAAACCTGAAAAAGAGCACAATTTTATCTTCACAAGTCAGCTACATCAAACTTAGCTTATTTTAATGTGCCACTGAAATAAACTAATGCAAAATTATTTTATCCTTTTTCACACAGCAACAAGAATGCAAGCCACAAAAATATCTGCCACTTCAGTTCCTCTCAAGTCAGACAATGCAAATCATTTATCATTCTGCATTAAAGTGTAATTTGTTCATAGAATATCCCCAAAATAAAGATGACTTCTGTGAATGTTATGTATTTTTCAGCTTGTCTGAGATATGAACAAAACCCCCATGTTCTCTATATGTATGCAGTTACAAGCATAAAAATTCTTCCCTAAGAGTCCTTTATCATTTTCAATACCAAGCTGTCAAGAGACTTTCTTGTTGTGGAGCTGTTGAGCTCTGTAAAACACAGCAATCCAATAGCTAGTGCCTACTTTTGCTAATGTATCCAAGTTACATTTTTATATTATGGAGTATAATTTCATAGTCTTCAATTTAAGACTGCTGAACCTAAAAGAGATGTGTAGAATATGTGGTATATTCAATTTATTCTACTGTTCAATAATGTCTAAAGTAAGATGTCTTTTTCAGAGACTGTCTTGACTTCAATTATGATTTCCCAAAAGGAAAACAAAACACATTTTTTCAATCAAATCATGAGCACTCCTCCCAAAGTACAGAATGGCAAGCAATTCATTAAGTTGTTGAGAAAGAATTCAGCATACAAGAGTGTCTGTTAATTCAGTCATTTCTTCTATCCTCCAGTGACACTTACAAGCAGCTTGTTTTCAGTCATGAAGTGGGTGTGCTTTCCAGTTAACATAACCAGACTTTCATATCAAACTAAGGTACTTGAATAGGCAAGAAGATGGTGGTTTTGTCTGCCCAGTTTGATGTGCCAAGACTGCAGCTCTTTTCCAGAACTGCTTGTCAAATATAAAGGGAAGGGCTTAGAACCTGGGTTTTGAATTTATCTTAGGACTTCCAAATCCTTACAGGGAACTGTTTCTAAAGGCAGCTCTAATCAGGTCTTTCAACTCCTTGTTTTAACTTTTCTGCTTTATAAATATTTGTGCAGCACATAAAATACCAATCAACTAAGACAGCATTCAAGTATGAAAATAAGTGTTTGCACATGAGTAGTATCTTCCATAGGCCTGAGTTGGCAGGATCAAGATACACAACCAGAGTTACGACCCCATGTTAAACCACTGCAGATAAAGCTGGGCCCACTGTAGAGGTAATTGTGGCAAGAATTTTGAGCTTTTATCTTCTACTCTGTGACATGGAACAGCTCCCTCAACATGATCAGTGAGCTCAAGTGTAAGTTGCTTTGACTGTATTCAGTCTGACAGCAAACATATTTAATATTCAATAACTCTCTGGGCCACACATGCTAATATGCTTACTGTGTAAGCCTCAGCAATACTCAACAAAGTATGTACTATTCCCACAACAGGCAGTGGTAATGCAAGCTTTCAGGTTTTATCCTGTCAATATATCTCTAACTGTGCTTGGTGAAACCCTCAGAGGATGGACTAAGCCATCCTTCAGTACATTTAGTCCATGACTGGTATCTTCTGACAACCAATATCAGCTACTGTATTTCTTTCTAAATAACAGTCCGTTCAGAATGAGGGATACAACCTGATCCCTTCTGAACTGTTGTGTTCCTCCCACCACCAGTTTAGGACATACAGGACTGAACACAGACTCTGAATTCAACCTCCTGAAAAGCTTGAGCTTTTAAGAATTAGTAGATTCAAACAGCAAGGACCTAAAAATCCTCCCTCACATATTTAAAAAAAAAAAAAAAAAAAAAGGTGCTATGCTGTATTTCTTGGTAGATAAACAAGATAGTCACATAGAACTGAAGATCTTAAAAACACATTCATTATAATAATGGCTCCCTAGCCTGTGGAAACAATGTGTGTTAAAAAGAAAGCACTATTAATTAGAACAGTCTGCTACTTTCCAGTCTCCTCCCTTACCACACACAGATTTCAGATTGCAAGATTTCTAGTGTTTAATAGTTTCAGAGCAGCGAGCCTGTCTGAAAATTATACATTTTGATTCATAGTTATTTGTTATAGGATAATGGAATTTCACAAATTGTTACACTACATCATGCTGTTTGGCCTCCATGGCTTTACAGCACAGTAATTAAACCAATACATAGTTACATTTTCAAAAGGGAAAGTAATCCCCATGGGTTTGAAGTTATTTACCCAACAGTTGTTAATAACAGCCATCTGCTATCCGACAATAGGTGTCAAATGCACATTTTGGCAGGCTAGTTACCTGCCAGGAGAAAAATAATCAACTGCACATTTCTTGCTCCTAAATACTTACGGACAATCCAAGTTAGCAAAAAATCATAATAATTAACTGGGGGGGAAAAACGGAGTATTTTCTACTCATTAAAAAATGGATAACCATTTATGTCATCATATAGCAACTTTTGGCAGGAAGGCACTACATCAGAGTAGGAGACAGAACAAGATAAAACTCCATGTATTGGGTAAGCTATAGAGGAAAATACATTGTTTAGTAGTTACTTTATACCACCACTAAAATTATTTCATTAAATTCTTTCTGTACACAATCCCATACAGGAATTTTATCTTCTGACAACTCTTCAACTATATTGATATACAATACACTTTTAATATCTATTCATAAGCTCACCTGAAGATTTTCTTTTACAGGCTCTAATTTGCCAGTCAGTAGCCTTGGAAGACGAATTACCAGATCCTTTGTCTACAGTCAGAAAAAACACATAAATTAGAGTTTTACTGAAGGCTTCTTTGTAAATGTATCTGTGAAAGAAAGATCCTATCTAAACTTTGTTTTTTTTGCATTTCATTTTGTATTTCATTTTATCTCTACACCAAAGATGAATTTGCACAAAGCAGCAGTATGTTAAGATGCAAAACATTACTCAAATATGTTCTTCTGGAAAACAAAAAATAATACAACTGTAAAGCAGACAGGAAGAGGGAGTAAAAGCACACATCAAAAGGAGAAAGTATGCTCAAGTGCCCAATTTGTCTCAGCCTTCAAGTTGTTTCTTCCCATTTTTTTAAAAAATAACACAACACCCAATGGAGGCTATAAAACCATTTTTCAGTGGCAGTGGAGCTAACTTCAGAATCTGGTTAGACCACAGTGTAACAGCACTACAAGAAATTACTCCACATTCCCTAAAGTGTCTGATTACTTGTAATCCACCCTGAGTACAAGGTAGTGACTAAACCCTTTTCCGAGGAGATCTCTCACCTCAAACATGGAAAGGCCAGCAACAGGGCACTGCAGCAGCTATGACTGTTCAGCTAATAGGAAAACCCTAGATTCCACCTGGAATTTGGCATTCATTGCAAACCCCACCTACTGCAGGACACAACTAACACTGCCCACTTACTCCAGGCAAGTCCAGCTACCACCTGCCCTGAAGATCCCAAAGCAGGGTGCTGAATACCCGCTAAGCACGTAATGTGGTATGCACTCATGAGCAAAGCCAGAGGTCGCTCTTGGTGAGCTGAGCATATGATTTGGCATTTATCTCAATGATATCCACAGATCAGACCATTTTTTAAATGATGATGTAAGTATGTTACAGTATCTTAAAGAGATGAAGAGCACCAAATAATCTTCCCAAAGTTTAAAGAGCTGCTTGCTTTTTCAGTAATTAATTCAGTCCTCTGACCCTCCTCAAATAATAAAACTGGACATACACATGCTTATTTGATAATAACCTGTAGCAGGTCATCTTCAGAAGCTGTACTTCAGGTCCTCTGAATGTTAGGTGTCCATATTACTTCCACAGACCATTAAAACCATGTTACCCTCCTGTAGCCCTCCAGTGACATTACTGATGATAACACAATGTTTGTTGATAACTTCCAAACACTTGGAGTATTCACACTGCAAGACCTTACAATTACCACTAACAAAACACCTGAAGACTTCAGTCTTTACCTTTTTTACACTGAGACCAAGTTCATTTTTGAAGAAACCCAGTCTGTTATCCAGTCTTTCCACTGAAAACAGCAGCAAATATGGAGCTCTTGAGACCATCTGAGCAATTTCTGACTGACCAAATTTTTTCGATTTTAGGTAAGCCACTCTAGAAAGAGAACAAAAACAAAATAAAATCCAGCGATGAAAATTTTATTGTCTCCATTTATTCAGTGATCACTTAAATTCCTCAGTGATATCTTATAAATGGACAGATGTTCTAGCATTAACATGCAACCTTGCCAAAAATAATTAGGATGAAATCTGCAGTTATCGTAAAAGCAAAATACCCTCCCTTCCAATTAATTAGAAGTAAAATAAACCTCAGAGCAGAATGTCAATACTGAAGACAGATTTTAATTCCTTCCAGCTGTACTTAAGCAGATAACTATGTTAACCTACATTTAACTACCAGCCTGTCTCCTAGATTGCAAACACATTAATAGGTCATCATAGGGTATGGACAAGAAGATATATACAGCCTTTTGCTATTTTAATGAATTCCATTTCTGCTGCTGAAAGAATGGAGTACTATACCTCATACATTCCTGTTTGGCCAATAGCATTGGAGTAGAAATATCATACAATGATGCTGTGTGTAGAGATTGTTGAAAAAGACATTTCTACATCAGCTGAAGTTACGTTTGCTGCAAATAGGTCCCTACTTTCAGTCAGTAACAAGTGAGTAACAAACATCTGAAAGCAAGAGGAGCTGACTAAAGTTTTGATATTTAACAGAGCTTGCTTTCTTTCCAAGTCAAAACTTTTTCCAAACTCTGTTGATTTCAGTGAAAGTGAAATCCTATTTCAAGTACGACTTGCAGTAGATGATTATCATACCTCCCAGAAAAAAAAGTATGAAGGCAGGAAACACATCACACAAAGTAAAGAGACATAGTATCCACATACTACTATGTACTAAACAACTAAACTACAATTTGGAGAGGCTTCCTCTGCTTATAGGTGAGAGCAATTGCAATATGAGAAGTATTTGCAGTCAAATCAACTTAGACCATGGAAGAATTGGTTTATCTGGTAATAATTAAGATACTAAATGGGTTGCAGAATATTCTGCAGAAGCAGATAGTCAGCAAAAAAATGGGCTCTCTGTTAAACCATGTCTCGTTGAGAGAAAAAAAAATAAAATTACCTTCCAGTCAGTACAATTTCCCTCTTTCCACAAATCCTCAGAAATTAAGTTATCACAAGCCAAAACCTTCCAGATGGAAGATGTAAGAACAAGCTCCAGAGGACCAATTCCTAACTGAGCAGACACCCCAACACAGAAGGTAGCACCCTAGGCTCCAGACAATGACAGTGGAACTGGCACAGCTTCCAAGCATCCCAGAAAATGCTGAATGAGCAGATTAAAAATCAAATCTTTTGGCTGTCCTGACTCCACTTGTTTTCTGTTAACAAGTCATTAAGATTCACACCTGAAGCATTTCTTCCTGGAAAGGCAAGAAACTGAAAAGAGGGATAGCAGGATTGTCATAATCTGACTCTAGAAACTAGTATATTAAAGGAACACAACTATCCAACCTGGCCAAAGTTTGAGATACATCTGTGAGTGCTGGCACCAAGGTTAGCCCTTGTTCTACTACAGAGCTCAGCAGTTCTATGTAGCATGTTAACAGTTTTAAGTCATCATTAACACCAGCATAAAACAAAGCATCTGGTGCAGCTGCAGTACAGACTCTGATTTGCAACTGTCAAAATTGTTAGGAATTATGGAATGTTTTGATTTTTACAGTGTTTATCTGAAGTCAAATGCCAAACCTATTGAAATTTGTGTTTTGTTTCCTGGCAACATGGAATCCATAGCAATAAAACATTCCAGAGTGATGTAATCAATACCATGTCCATCTGCACCGAACTGTTTATGCAAAGGTGATACTCAGCTTTCAAAAGACAGCTATTTGAGAAACCCTCCCTTCACAGCCGTTACAGCACACACTTACTTACTTTAAAGTCTGCAGGAAATCATTCACCAGTGTCAAACTTACACAAGAATCATACTGCAGAAAATTAAGAAGAAACTGGATTGTTCTGTCCAGCCCCTACCTCACTAACCAGCCAGGGCCACTGGAGTGTCACTGAAAATAAAATCTGACTTCATGGAAGAGTTAGGGTATTTATCACAAAAAAACTCCCAAACCTCTCTTCCGATGAGTGTAAGCAATATGCTTTGATATCTTGACTCAAAAATACTGATGGAAAATGACACAGGCTATTTTTTAGATATTGTTTTTGAAAGGCCACTATTGAACACGAGATTAGAAGAACAGAGGGGAAAGAAGTTAGGTCTGTGTTATACAAGAGTCTACTCATGTGCCTGTTTCTAAATATCTGTACTTTCAGATTTCTTTTTCAGACAGAAATGTTACTACATGCAAGAGCCAAGACAACAGACTTTCTTCTCTGGAGTACTGGGAAGTTTTGAGTTCATTAAACATGCACATACATACAGGAGTTGTTCTGAAAAAAAACCCTCTTGAATTAGGAGTAATATTATAAATAAAAGTTAATTTTAAGGACTGAAGAACAGTTTAGGGCTATACAAGTGTGAACGACCACACACACACCCCAATTAGTACACTGTAATGTTATGTTGAGTTTCAGCTGGACAACAGGAAAAAATGTCACCAAAACCTCCTGCTGCTATTAGATGTCAACACAGAAAAGATCTGGTCTGCTTCTTTGATTGCAGAATTCACGAGGTTTCAAATTGTGACTGAAGAGTTTAATACAAATTTAAGTGACTGAAGAGTTTAATACAAATTTAAGTAAAGCCACAGGGATGTAATTTTGGAAAGAAAGCTGACACGAGTAAAGCAACTGGCTAAGATAGCAAGCTGCCTCCTCTGTGGCAGAGAAACAGAGATGGACAGTAAAATTTGTTAACAGATAGTTTTCAGGTGGATGAAGGTACTGACTTAGGATACCATCACATGTTAGTGCCAACAGATGGGAAGGCACAAGAATACAGGGCCAGGGATTGGTTAAGAAAGGAGGCAGCAGGCAGCACAGGTTCCTTCAGACAAGGTTAAACCAGCTGGGAAACCAGATCTTCAAGCCAAGGGGCTTAACACCCTGCTACTACTTGAAAGGCTTACCTGGTTTCTAAAGCTTCCAGATCTTCACCAAGGATGTATGGATTTTTGGTCAGGAATGGTCCCAGTTGATTGTCTTCTATACCCACATCCTTAAGAAACAGAAGTATTTTTTTGACATCTTTTTCAAAGTCCAAGGTCAGTAAGAGCTGACCTGCCTTTTGACGTTTCTCCACTTGGGATAAGTCAACTCCTACAACATATAAAATTAGAAATTGTTTTAATTAAACACAGACCCTGCTTTCTGTAAATGTTTCACAAAGGCATGTTGGAATTTATAGGACTACTCAGTTTTTTACACTGATTCTGCATACTTTAATTACTCAACACAGCAAGGCTACAACACCTTGTATATTGTGGAGAGACTCCAGATAAAATAAGCACTCATTTTAGAAGCTTTTGCTGAGTTTATTTTTTGAAGAAAGACATTTGCAGTGAATTCTGCACGTGCCACATTTAGCGACCTGCTCTTGTTGCACAGAAGTATGTGTGCATGAAATTTCCAAATCTGTTATAAAAGGGAAGAGGACAATTTTGCAGTGAAGTGACTTTGTATACTGACTCACATACAGTAATTTCTTACTACATAGAGACAGATTCCGCCTCTCAAATATTAATTTCTCCAACATCTTTCTAGTCTTCTTTGCATGTTTGGGAAACAAGATGGTCAGGAAGCTTGGACTCTGTAGTCCAAATGTTTTTTGATGAGAAGGAGGGGTCTCATCAATCCCTTCCCTCTTGCCTCTCCAATGTGCTGTGCCTCACTCCTAAGATTACGCACAGCAACCATTCTCTCCCCTTCCTTCCAAGGATGGAGAGCTGCAAATTTTTTTTGCAGCAAATTAAAGCATCCTTAACCAGCCCAAAAGAAGAAAGACCAATTAAGTTACACAACGATCCCCATCTCCTGAAGCTGTGGGAGATGCCTCCTTCTAACTCCCACAGCACCAAGGGAGCTTTGTTTCCCAGTAGTATGGCATTGCTAGTGACACAGTCCTTCTTTTTGTCCATTTACCCTGGATAACATCATGCAGCTTTTTACCATTGGTCACTGTTCCCATTTTCAAGTTTACATGGTAACCAGCAAGAGCAAAGCACAGATTACAGGATCTCTAAAACTCCTGCCATAGGCAGATCACACAAACAAATACATACATACCTAGGTGGACAAGTTTCTCAAGGGTTTCTGAGTGATCAACATAATCTCGGAGTGTGGAAGACTGAATGGGGACAAGTGGTTCTGCAATGATCTGTACAGCTTCTTCCTCAGAAATCACTTCCAAAGCAGACGAAGGTGGGATGTCATCCCAGTCTAAGAAACAAATATAGAAGACCCAAATGTATTTTGTGAAAGACAAAGCTGCTCCCACCAAATGCTATACAGATCTCTCAAAATCCTTTTCAAAATGCAGGAACACTGTGCCATGTGATAAACAGCCAACCTATTATTTGAAAACATAAAAACACAGATTCTGCTCCCAGTTTTTGCCTCTGTTCCCTCTCCTGGTCACTGCCCATCAACTTTTACTCATATGGCCAAATCTGAGAGTACTACCCAGCAAGCCTGCCTTCAGTGTGCTGCCTGGACCACTGCAGACAACAGATCACATCACCCTCTGGAAAAGGATCATCTTTTATGTCTTCACAAATTCATTCTTGCCTGATCACAGCCAGATAAAAGGCTACTGCAAGGAATATTTTTCATAACCTGACAAGCCCACTATTTTGTGGCTCTCCTGAATGTGATGCCTGAAATGCAGCTGTTTTAACTTTCAATGTATTTCATAGCCAACTCCAGCCAAGCTATTATGTCTTATCCATTATAGAAAGGCAGCTAACTGCCACTATCTCTAATAGCAAAAAGAATAATTTCCTACTCACTAAGGTTTCAAGGGGAACATCATTATGCTTGTTTTCCCTTAAGTGTTCCAAGTCACAGAACTCCATTTCTTTAAAAAAAAATTCTCTAAACTAATCTATTTTTCCATTGACAAGAGCTCACGGCAGCAAGATTAAGATTACTGTTTGCAGGCTAGCTTCTAGCATCCACGTCCATCAAAATCAGTTTGATTACTAATCAGATGCCCTGATTATAAACTCTTCAGGAAGGAGATTTTCTGTGCTCTATACCTTTGTATAATGGCTTCCTAGAGACCAGGGTAACACTGTTCCATGTCAAGAAACAAAGGCACACCAACTCTACTACAATAGATTCCAAAGTAATTAGGATGTGCCTAATGCTCCAGGAAGAGCTGAACAGACTAGCTTGATAGCTGTTGAACGTCTTGTCTTTTTCTCACAGCCTCAGAAACAAAAGCACAGTAAAATGTTTTCAGCAATATTTACACATTGAACACATTCCTAAAACTCTCTAGGAATCTATAGGAATAGCAAGTGGTTTTTTTTTTCAACTTGTTGAGGACCAAACCAATATGCAATAAAGTTCTTTCCAGATGCATGCATGTCTTCTATTAGCCCTGTGAGGTCTTTATACTTTCTATTTGGAATCATACTTCAAGTTACCAAAATCCCCCCAAATTATGAATTATGTTCATTCCATTATATAGACTGTCAGCTGGGCAAAATGCTACACACATTCTCCAGATAAAAATCTGGTATGTGGATAAATTGCATCACAGGTGCAGCCACAAACCATCATTTTGATGCAGCACTGTTTCAGAACCAGCTACAGACACAGATCTCCGTTGTAGCTCTGAGACACCCCAAATAATAAACTCTGTACAGTCAAGGTTGGCTGGGCTCAAAGCAGAATCTGAACATACAATTCTGCTAAGTAATTCAGAGCAAGTTTCCTCAGCACACCCAAAGTAATTTGAAAGGATGGAAATATTGTAATCGTCGTTTAGATATAAAAGTAGGGGGGAAAAGTGAGTAAATTTCCTCAGGACAACACCACCAAGGTGCCGTTGTATTTCTCTCCTCTCCTCAGGAGACAGTTGGGCGAGCATTTCTGATCCGGGCAGTGCTTAAGGAGGCTTCACACTACCACCTCCTGTTGGCCACCCTTGATCCCTCAGACGGCCGTGTAGTGTGAGCTGCCTCAGGCGTGGGATCTCCCAGCCTCGCTCAAAAAACAGAAACAACCCAACCCCTCCCACAAACAACAAACAAACAAACAAACCCTTTTAGTTTGTACCAGCACATCTGTGAGGGAAAGGCAAACGCTCAGCAGACACAGGTAGGATTATGAAAACTCCTTCAAACGGCAGCTCCAGACCCACATTTCTACCCCAAACATTATACCTTTATCTCACTTTAAAGGTATTCTTTGCATACAACACTGACCATAAATACCGGAATTAACTATGAAGCTAATCAGAAGTGAAAGTTAGGAACTCCAGATATATATTTTAGGCAAAAAGGGCAAAAAAGGAGAACCCAGCTGGGGTTAAGCAGCAGCATACTGAAAACATAATACGAAGATTCGGCAGAAATGGTATCCCTTAAAGCCTCTTACCTTCCTCCAGTATTTTCGCATTCAGATCAGGTAATGTTTCTGCTTTTGCTTGTTCCTGTTGCACTGCAGGCAAGTTACTTTCGGGAGAAGAGAAGGATCCAGCCTTGGCGCTGTGGGGCGGGGAACAGCTTCCTACAGACACCTGCCTGCATGCCTGCAGCCTGCACAGAACCAGGCTCCCTGCCAGCGGGCAGCACAGCCAGAGGGGCAAACCCACGGCAGCCCCGGGTGGTGCAAACGCCGCTCCTCAGCCTCCGAGGAAACTCAACAGCACGGGCCGTGTTCAGCAGGCACCACCAGCGGGAGGCCTGCCGAGCCCACACAGCCATCACCCACCTCAGCACAGCATCCTACAGGGAGAAAAGGGGTGCGGAGTGACACAGGCGCTGCCTGCCTCGCCGGAGAGCCGGGAGCCTGAGTCCCCGGGCGTTACAGCAATCCCGCACTACAAAGCATCACGTAGCTGCCTAAAGGCCTTAAATGCGCGACAAACGGAGAAGCCGGGTCTGAAGGCCACCGCCCGCCGCCCTGTACGAACAGCCGCTCCCTTGGGAGCAGGGGGGAAGCCCAGCCAGGACCTAAACACTCCCAGGGAGACGGGGCCCTCCGCGTACAGCCACCACCACACACTCGCCACGGGGCGGGGAGGCGGGGTTGGGCCGCGCTCGCCGCCCTCCCCTCGCAGGGCTCCCCACGCCGGCAGCCGCTGCGTGCAGCCTGCGGGAGAAGGGGCAGTGCCGCCCGGCCCGGGAGCAGCGGGACGCAGCGGCACCTCACCTGCACCTCACCTGCGCCGCACGGCGCGGCCCGGCCCACGTGTGCGCCCCCGCTCCCCGGCCCGGCCCGGGCGAGACCACTCGGTAGGAAGCGGGGGGGAGCAGGCAGCAGCGTCCTTCTCTTTGCGTGTTCTAAAGGGCCGGAGTGGCCCCGCCTCCCCCCCTACCCGCGCTCCGTTGCTCCCTCCCTCGCCTCGTGGGCGCGGCAGGGCGAGCTCCGCCCCTCGGCGCGGCGGGCGCGGCGCTGCCCCGCTCGGCCCGCTCGGCTCCGCTCGGCGGGACGCGGCGCGGCCGGGCTGGTTCGGGCCGCGCCGGTTCGGGCCGCGCCGCCCCGCGCAACCACTGCCGCGCTGAGACGAGGGGAGAGAGGCGGCAAGATGATGTCGTGTGTGGGGAGCCGGACCCTGAGCAAGGACGACGTAAACTACCGCCTGCACTTCCGCATGATCAACGAGCAGCAGGTGGAAGATATCACGCTGGAGTTCTTCTACCGCCCGCACACCATCACCCTCCTCAGCTTCACCATCCTCAGCCTCATGGCCTTCGCCTTCACCAGGTGCGCGGCCGCCGCGGGGAGCCGCAGCCCCGGCGCGCGGGGGGTCCCGGCGGGGTCGGGCAGGGTCGGTGCCGGGCCCCGGCGGGGTCGGGCAGGGTCGGTGCCGGGCCCCGGGGCGAGCGGGGGCCGCGCGGCCCCGGCCGGGCCGTGCCTGCGGGGCGCTCCCCGGGCGGGCGCTGCACCGCCGGGCGCCCGCGGCCCCTGCTCGGCAGGCCCCTGCTGGAGAGCCGGCATCCTCCCCTCCTTTCCAGAGCGGGTATCATCCCCACTGCGTTCCCTGGGAGCTTGGTAATCGTTTTGAGGGTCTCTGCTAAAGTCTCTACTAAAACGTGCGTTTTCAAGGAGTTGCCAGAAATGGGCTTTATTAGGCTATCGAGCAGCCCCGCAGTGACATCAGTCAAGTAGATGATTTCCCAAGCGTGCAGTGTTCGGGAGTGACTGTGACATCGCGTTCTGTACCCCACACTGTCTGTGGCCAGTCCCAGGTTGGCTCAGCCCTGGCGCGGATGGGCTTAGCCACATCCTTTCAGCACCACAGGAAGGGCTCTGTGGGCATCACCCCTGCAGTCGTGCATGGCGATGCTGCCAGGAATGGACAGATTTTTTGGGAGCCTTACTTGAAAACAAAGGGTATAGTGGTGCAGTCTTATGCGTATCTTACATGTTTTTTGAAGTTGTGCGTACTTTTTATTGCCTCCTACTGGATGTGAAGATGATTGCATAATCCTCCTTTAGACTCAATTCTGTGGTCTGTTGGTAGTGGTTTCTGAGAGGTTTTGGCTAGGTAGTGCAGTGTGGCTTTAGGCTCATTTAAACTTCTGTGGCATTGTGTATACACAATCATGGGTTTCAGTGGTCTTGTGGCTTAAACTCTTATGGTGGTGAATCACCCCTTTAAAAGTCACCTTAAGACGTTAATTCATGACAGCTCTCCATTTGATGTAAGAAAAGTCATTGTTTGTCACTAAGTCTGATACACAGTTCAGCGTGCAATCTTAAGTTTTATTCTAAGAATCCAAATATATAGTTTTTATCAGCTGTGAAATAATGGCCAAGCCTGGCTTGAGTTGAGACAGGAGCATAAGGAGAAGTAAAATAGAGTAACTGCAAATGGTCTGAGGTGTGCCTTTTCTTGTTTCAACATGTGTATGGCCCCAAGGAAGATACTTTTGGTGAGCACATCCCTTGTTCTCTTGGATCCTTTCTTAACTCCAAAATCATAGGGAGACATACTTCTGTGCTCTGCTACAATGTTTAATTACAGCCCTTTGTTACAAGTGCTCCTCATCCCTTTGCCTGATCACTTTTCTCCCTGAAGGGCTAATTTAGGTCAAGCTTCTGAGTCACTAAGAGATTCTCATCACAATGTCATTCTGAAGGATTAATGGAATTGATTGCTCACCTTTGGGGAAGGAATTTTGCCATTAATTCTTTCAAGCAGAGGATGAGCTAAGAAGCAATTTCAGCACTTTGGAGTCTTCTAGGCCCAAATAAAATTGCTTCACTTCTGGGATGTTTGCATTTCTCCAAGAGGATTGCTGGTTTGTCTTCCCATTTGTTATGCTGTCTTCCTAATTGACTTCTTCAGTTTATTTTTCTTCCCTCTGTCTATCTCTGCCTCACTTCCTGTGTTTAAATACCAGTTGACTCCTCCTTAACTCTTCTCTATTTCTCCTCTTCTCAGGTTGTGGAAGGTACTCTAATGTTACTTTCTCTCCTCTTCTCCTGCTATTTTCAACTATTGTAGGAGTTTCATAGATCTCCTGAGTGATATCAGTGCTGCCTCTGGGCCTCATTTGAGACACTATCCAAACCATATACTCTCATTGAGAAACTGGGGAAGAGGAGATACTTTCCTTCATGTTTTTAGAGTCTATGTTCCTTTCCATTAGCTTATTGCATTGAGTCTACACTGACTCATGCAGTAAGGTGATGTTTAAGTTCATTTTCCCACTTCCTGGGCACAAGGCACTGTAGACTTCCCTGTAAGGTGTCACAAGTGATTCTTTGCTTCCCCTGTGCTGTCAGTTGTTCCGTAGCTCTCCTGGTCAGTTTGTCGAGTGGGGGATTTTTCTAAGATAGGTTCATGCTGATGTTGTGAAGTAAAATTTATTTTTTCAGGAACTTCACCATAGGCAGAGGAAATTCTGTGTTCCTTAAAGTCTTTCTTGTCTCTTCTATAATTTTGTGTCAGAACTATGTGGAGGGTTCTGAGAAACTTAGCAAATGCTTCTCCCTTGTGTGTAGCAAGCCTTACATAGTATTAAGTCCTCCTTAGGATCACTGAGAGAGGCTGCTACAGTCTTTGAGCTAACAGATAAGGATGAAACAGATAGCAGTAATCTTCAGGTATGATAATAATAATAATCCAGAGAAAGAAATGTGTGTTTAATTTTTCTGTGTTAAAGTAGGGAATAGAGGGTATTCTGTTCTTTAAAGCACATCCTCCTAGAGCTTCTGACGATGGCTGCAGCTTCCTTGGTTGTTTCTTGCTGAATGAGCCAGACACAGGCTCCTCTGCTTCCATCCTGCACCTTGGGGCAGAGATGTGGAGTGGCTCTAGCTTTCTCTGTCCTCTTCCACCCTAGGCAGAGGTGTGTGGCCCTCTCTGAGCCCAGAGGCAACTAGCAGGAGTGAGTCCTGGGAGGGATATTTTGGGGGACAAAACAATAGGACTGAGGAAGGCAACAGACTAGTAGCTTCTGGTATGAAGCTGCAGGGGTTTGTGGAAGCAGCAGTAAGACTTGTGAGGATGTAGGGCTTTTGTCTTCTATGTCCCTTGATTAATAGGCTGGATTATTGTGTATTCAGGGGTGGTTGAGTTAATGCGAGATTTTTTTTCCTCCCTCTCCCACATTCCGAATTTAGTGTCCCAGCTATTTTTTCCTCAATTGAGTATCCTCTCTTTTTGTGATGTAATAACTCACTAGTTGACATTTTTGTAATCTAGTGCTCTGGAGAAGAACAGGAGAAGGATAAAGACTATGCAGTTGTTATGCACTTTGTTGGTTTTTTTTTTTTATTTCTCTCTAAAAAGCCACAGAATTGAAAAATGCCCTCGCAAAGTGGGTTAAAATGGAGAGAATTTTTGTCTGTCCTCCCACATAAACATTGGAAACCTTGGTTTTGTTGCATGACTGCTTGTATTTCAAAATCAGAGTCAACGTTTCTGGGGCTAAGTGAGGAGATGATTTAGCACATTTTCCCAATTGCAGCTTGTTGTGATTGCATCTTTCCCTTTGGCATTCACCAAAATAGTTCTTCCAGGTAAACACTATAATTCTTATACCAGCTAGTGCACAGCAGCAAGTTTCTGGCTCCCACCTGTTCTTACTTGCTTCTGGCAAGAAGATTGGGTGTCTATCCCTTGTGAAATGCATCTGCAAGCCAAAATAAAATGCCTTGCCACTCACATGGAATGAAATGCAGTTTAACACTACATACATCTTTGTTGATTTTGGGAGGAATTGGTGCCAACATGACTAGGACAGCTTTCCTGAAGCTGAGTAGTGCTTAGAATCCTGATATGCAAAGGTGAGGATCTTTCATCCCACCTGGTGCAGCAATTAAGTGATGTGATCATAATGTCTTTCACTTCTTTGTTGGCCGTGATGAATTGATGTGATGCAACTGTAGCTATTTGTTCTATCTAAACAAAAAAAGTTGATCCTCTTGGTGGCAGCCATGACAGCATTTTCCCATGTGGTATTTGCATGTGTTAAAAGAGGAATGTGGTTTTGCTGTCTGAGCCATCAGAGCTGGAGGCTCTGGCTAGGAAGTGCACTGGATGGCTTAAGGTCTTGGGATTGCCAAGGGAGCCAGAGTTAAGCTCTGGGACTTGGGGTTTATAGTTGGTATAAAGTGTCAGCCTGTGCAGCATGGCTGCTGGAAAATGCCTGGTAAAGCTGAACTCAGCTGGTTTTAAGAAAATGCTGTGGGGAGTCCCTAAGGCCTGCAGAGAAACCATTTGTGTTTAATGCACTTTTTCCTTCCATACATTTAAACTAACACAGTGCTTAAATGCCTCACAGTGATGAAAGCCTGCTGTGGAGCTGTTAAGGTTCATTTTTGAGGAAAAGGAAAATAATTTGGCTAAGAGAGAAATATTTTGTAAACTGCAGCAAGTATCTAATGTGGAGAGCATTTATGCTGTCATGGATTCTTGACTGAACCATCCAGAAATGTGACAGATGCTGTGCCAGGAAGAGCTTTATACCTTTAAAGTTTGCTGGGAATTCTTTTGTTATCATGTGAATAAATAAAGAAATATACTTAAATGAATAAACTGATCATAAGTACAGGAAAACTACCCAGATAGTAAAACTTTGACTTCAGTTGTAGTGGGTGATACATTATGAAATATTCAGTGTTTAAATAATGATAGTCTGAAGTTTGTGTGTATTACTGAAGTGTCCCAGAAGCTGTCTGCTGGTTAGAAAAGTTAGGTGAGGGATATTTTGTTAATCTTGCTACCATATTCTACCTGCCTGAAAAAGAAAGAAAGGGCTCTGTCAAGTTTGCCTTGGCATTCCAAACTGAATTCTTAGGTCTGTATTCTGGTTATAATGTAACAGTAGCACAAATAATGCATGATACTATATTTGGAGCTTTGGCTTAATAGATCTAAAAGTAAATTGATATTTTTACTTGGGCCTTTGAAGTTGTGCTGTGTCTGTTACAGATTCAGGCTGTACATTGATTATTTCATTATACACTGATTATAAGGACGGATTGTAATCATTATTTCTGCCCTCATCTCAGGCATTTGATGTTAGGGATAGGCAAAGGGAGGTGAAGGGTATTGCAAGTAGCACCAAAACAGCAGAGAGAAACCTAGGAATTGCATCCAGGCTTCCAGAGGTTTTAATTTATGTGTAAAAGTTGCTATGTAAAAGTAATTTGGTGATGTATCTATAAACATTAAAGCAGGAAGATTCTTTTCACCTTATGTTAAATTTGTTCATTACTTCTACACTCCTAACAATGCTATGAGCCACTTCTAACACATGCCATGGCTTGCATGTGTTTACTAAATATTTAACCCCCTTGTAAGAAAGGGACATCCAGAAGTGTAGTGTGAAAAATCATTCAATGCAGTTACTATCTTAACTTGTTACATAATGAGCATTCATATTTCTTATGCTTAATTTCCATGTATTCTTTATTTAAATAATATATCTTGAGAGCCTATTGACTTCATCCTTATAAGGTACTTTAATACTGTGTTGTCTGTCTATTTAGGGATGATTCTGTACCAGAGGATAATATTTGGAGGGGTATCCTCTCTGTGATTTTCTTCTTTCTAATCATCAGTGTTCTAGCTTTTCCTAATGGTGAGTAAGGTTTATACAGCTTATACTTCATGTTTTTTAAATGTTAATTTCTCTTTATTGCCACTGTATTTACTTTGACTTTTATTTAAATACCAACTTTCAGTGTATTTTTTTCTTTACTCATTTGAATTCTTCTATATTAAGATACAGTCTGAAGTGAGTTATAAGCATACTCAAACAGAGATGAGTATTATTTATAGCTTTTTATTTATAGTCTGTATTTAACAAGGAAGTCAAGTTCTCAAAATCAGTGTCCTATTTGCAGATGTGCAGTTGCAGCTCAGATTGCTAATTAATGATGCTAACAGACCCTTAAATAATGTTTAGGACGACTTTGCCTCCGTGTGTTTCAACAGAAGTGTAATTCTAAAAATTCTCAGACACAATGCCTTACCAGAAGATAGTGATAGAAATGGTTTAAATGGCATTCACAATGTAAAACCACAGTTGCTTAGTAGAAGTTAAAGTTGGACAAAAGTTTTGGTAGTTGTGTGAGGAGCAGAAAGTGTAAAAACATAAGAACATTGTGTGTCACTTAATTCTGTGGAAAAATGCTTCTACCTAGTTTGTCTCTTTTGGTTTTTTAATTTTTACTTATTGCTGTCAGCAAAATCATGATTCTTGGATCAAGTAGAAAACTGTCTCCCAATTGACAGTGTTCAGAAAAAAACAGTGATCGTGTTCAGGGCAGCTTTGTACTGCACAGTTGGTGTGTGTTTTTCCTGTATGTTAAAATCCTATATACACACCTATCACAAAGTTCTGCCTGAAAAACTGAGTGCCAGAGAAAAATGAGCTTTGTGCGTACAATGGTGAAAGAGTGGTCTGCTGTGTGTGCTGAAAATATTTGTTGAGCCACTTCTTGCTATCTAAATGCATGCTTCATCTTTACGTGTTTTCCAGTTTCACCAGATTTACCTTCTCTGCTGTTCACATTACCTGAGAGGTTTTTAGTCTAATAAATCAGTTTCATCCCTGGCTCTAAAGTAAATAATTTGACACTGGTAAAGAGCATAGGTGTCTTTCTTCTTGTCAGCTATATATGATGTTCAGTTTGAAAATTTCAGGAGGCCTGTTAGGTAACATTTCTTATTGGTCTGAAGGCTAAGTGCCATGTTTCTTTGTTAACACTGACAAATTTGTGTGGGATGTCTTAATTTGGAGCAAGCTGCAGTCTGGAAACGGAGTCAGGACATCCTCAGGTGACACCTGAGATGTGGTGTCTGCTGAACAAACATCATGCTACTGTTCTGGGCATGACTCCATAAAAACAGTGAAAAGTTGTCTTTGTGTTACCAAATGGCAGTCTCCTTTTTCCACTCTGAAGTCTGCTATTACTTTTTTTTTTTTTTTGACAACACAGCTCCAGCTTTCAGGTGTATTACATAGTTTGATGAAGAACTGATGATACTTGGCTCATGCCAAGTAGTCATATGCAATATGCTCAAAAATAAATTTTGTGGTTCTTACTGACTGTGTCCTAATAAGCTTTTTGTTTGCCATTTATAGGACCCTTTACACGTCCTCACCCTGCTCTGTGGAGGATGGTTTTTGGTAAGTTTGTGTTTCCAACTTTTGCATTGATTTTGCAGGACCTGCCTTTTTAACTTTATGATGAATGGAATTGTCATGAAACCTAATTGTGCATCAAACTTGTGTGAATGTTACTTTCCTCTCACTCCTGAGCAGTTGCTTATAATCTATTCTTAGTTAGGTTTGGGAATATCATTGTAGTTACTCTGTGTCAGGATAGTGTAAATGAAATCACCAAAAAGGGATCATTCATTCTTACACTCTGTTTTAATGCTGTTTTGTGCTTCCCAGTCTCCTTCCCCCACACCTTTCCTACTGTCAGCTCTTCCATTCCCAGCTACTGCATATACTGTCTGACTTCTAAATCTAGTTGAGTAGGTGGTTTCTTTTCATTATTGGCAAAATATGCTATTACTTTGTATGTTTATTAAATTGTATCATTGCATACGTTAACATTTATTAATATTCTTGACATGTATATATTCATATATTCAACTTATTTCATTTAAAGTACCTGTAAATATCCGTTCATTCATAGTTTGAAAAATAATTGTGTTAGCTACAAAACTAACAAGTGAAATCCTGTTCCTTAAGCTTTGAATTACATAGCAAAATCATGAGGAATTTTATAATTAAATAATTCAGGGTTCACAGAACATAGGCTAGACTGCACATTTGATTATTTTTAGGCAGACTGAATGTTCCTCTCTCCTGCCACCTTTTATCTAAAAATAAGTAGCTTCCCAAAGTAGCTGATTACTCATCTGTTGACATTGAGAGCATATTGCTGATTAGACAGTACTCGTTAAACAAACCTGCTTCTTGGAAAGTTTGGGAAACACAGGTCCTGCTGCTCACTTCAAGTTTCACCACATGTAGAGTAAAAGGTCATCCTCAATGTCAGTACTGTCAGAGCTTGACCCCTGTACTTTTGGGAAAAGGCTGCATGCACAATCAGGAGCAACATTTTCCCCTGTGTAATTCTGCTTCTTCTGGCGTGGTTCATTTAGCTGTGCTTCAGTTCTCAGACCCCTTTGGTAGATGAAGGGCAGGACTGGTGTGTCCTCAACATTTCCAGATGCACCCTGGCCCACAGGCTGTGCTTCCTTTAGCAGGGTGACATCTGTTCCCCTCGTGTTTCTGGGAGGGACTGCACAGGACCATATAGATACTTCCTGGGCATGTGTGTGTCTCAGAACAAAAGTTGCTTTCTGGTGTACACTGGGGGCTATCAACATGTGTGTCCTGGTTATAGTTCAAAAGGCCTTTTTAGAATTGCTGCAGTTTATTTTGAATGGCAGATCCTAAGTTTATTCACATTAATCTTTCTGCCTTCCATGACTTTGCTGCAGGATACAAGTACATTTGAGGCTATGGAAATAGTGTTTATATGCCTCCTCCAAATGTGGTCTTGGATATCTGTGAGCTTGTGAGTAATGTAAAGATATGGTTCCAACAAAAGCTTCAGCTACCCACAGAGCTACACCTAGGACTCAACTTCTAATAGGTTTTTCTTTAAAAAAAAAAAAATCCTTATTGAGACTGGAGGAGAGAAATGGTATTCCCAAATGCAATTGTGTTTCATAATTTATAGTGGTGTGAAAATAAATAATAATCTTGAAAAGGTTCAAGCAGCAAATTTTCCAGCTCCCACAAGTAACTCAGACATGCATTAGTTTATATTTATAATTACTCTTTATTGCCAGCTATTGCATAGCTCAGAACTGCCAGGTGGCATTATTAAATTGATCTTTATGTTGAAATCTGTGTAAAGGCTTTTAGAGGCTTGTGTTAATGAGACCAAGAATGCTTAAAGCAAAGGGACAGAGCTAATGCAATCCTGGATCTTAATGTATCTCTTACTAAGGAGCTTCCTGACCACAGCCTTGTACTACACACGTCTAAATTGATTAGACTGACTTTGTTTTGATTGTGTTCATGCAGTTGAGCATGTATTGTATCACTTGTCACAGGAGGGGATATGAAGGGCTGAGAGCTCAGACATTGCCATCTGACTGGTGTCTCTTCAGCTTTTCTGCATGTAGCTGCTGCATATAGAAATTCATTTGTAGAACAACTGTTTGCAAGTAGCTTTCTGGACTCTGTGTTCCAAGCAGTTTTGTGAGTGATGCGATTTTAAAACTGAGTCTTTTTGCAGGTCTCAGTGTGCTCTATTTTCTGTTCCTGGTGTTCGTGCTCTTCCTTAACTTTGAGCAGGTGAAAGCAGTGATGTACTGGCTGGACCCTAATCTCCGATATGCCACAAGGGAAGCAGATATTATGGTATGTATCCATGGCACTTTATTGTACATACTTTAGGCATGTTTTATATGGGTGGGAATGGATAAAACTGAAATTGCTGGCATGAGCAATGCAAGTTTGTGCCTATACTTGACAGAGTCAACAAGGCCTTTGTGTCAGTGACAATTTGTTTACATTGAAATCAGCTGGTGTGAAAAACAATCTTCTCAGTATTTTTTTTTTAATGTAGATGTTTGGATGAGTGTGCAATTTGGAATATGAAACGTGTTTGCAGTGGGGTGGCTTTGGATTCTTTTTGGTAATAGATACGAGCATGGATCCTGAAAATAGACTTAGCAAGGTAGTATATAAATGAAGCCTGTATGATATGTGTCCCAGATCAGGGTTTTTGATACCATAGTGCTGCACTCAAAGAACTTTGGTCTCATCTTGTTGCTCAGAGCTTAGTACATTACTGTCATGCTATGGAGCTCATGGAGTATATGTTTGTGTGGCAGCTGTGGGACTCTGCTGCCTTCCAGTCAGTCAGCAACTGAGCACTGATGCTGTTACCATTGGGAAATTATTTCCATAGACCAAAGTCTGGAGTGGTGTAGAAAGCCAGGCTTGTTCTTCTCCTTACTGAGTAAAGAGGCAAGCAGAAGAGTGTGAGCCACGGGGCCCCAAGAAGAAGAGGAGGCTGCTTAGGGAGGCAGGAGTTGCCTCCTCACTTGCCCTCCTCACTGTCACATCAAATTACTCCTCACCACCTGAAACATGCTCCCTTGAGCATGTTTGAGATGCATGGGTTTGTGCATCTGTCCACCATGGTCACCTGTTGTATACTAGGTGCTTTTATAGGGCTCATGCCCCGTGAATAGAGAAATTGAGGTTGTCTTCCACACGTGGCAATTTACTGCTTATGCAAACCAATGCACAGCACCTCATCAGCAGTGGCTGCAAACTCCTGCCCTGTAGCATTCCTGGGGGAATGGAAATCTTGACAGTGCAGTAAGCTCATGTTAGTTGATTGATAGTGAGGGCTGCATGCAGGCTCCTTGCCTGGAAAACTGGATGCTTCAGGTATTGCACCTCAGCCTGTCAGCAGTACGTGCTGTGCAGCTCTAGGGCTGTGACTTTGGGTTCTTCAGGAACCACCTGTGCTGGTGGAGAGGCAAGGGCAGCTTGCCCTAAGGATGGGGGGAGGACACATGGCTAAATGGAGCCCCAGCACGGGTGTCAGTGGTGTTGCTGAGCAACAAAAGGGTGCTGAGACAAGGAGTCTGTTGGTTTATCAGATTCACCTGGCTCTCCTGTCATTTAAATTAGAAATAGATTCTAACTAGGGGAGGACTAGTATTACTACTGGCACAGAACCACAGTACAGCAGATTCCCTCACTGTAGCAGTCAGTGGAAACTTGCCCTGGTCTGCTTTGCAGTCCACGTATTGTCATTTAAAGTTGGAGTAAATTCTTAAAGTGCAGCTGTAATGAAGGCTGCAGCTTGGTCACTTGCACAGGACTAACAAAGTTGCTTGGGTATAAAAAAAGTTCAGCACATTTCACTGTGTGGCTGGCAGAACTGCAGCTAGAAAAATGAGATAGAGAGGAAAAAGCCCCAGTAAAAATAAAAGCAAAAAACCAAGAGCTCTGGAAAAAAACCTTACTTTTGCAGTGGCCTCATTGTGTTCACTTATCATAGATACCGTGGTATAGCAAGGAGCCTGCACCTACTGTGATGTATTCCATGCTTCTCATGCTGGCAAAGGAGCCAGTTTCAGTTCTCTTGGTGCACTAAAGCTGCAGGTTTACCTGCAGAACAGGTGCAGAGGTGCACCTTTACCTGCAGGACAGGTGCAACATCCTTACAGCAGGATGTACATCCTTACCACAGGTGGTGCACCTTTCTCTGACCAGCAGCACAGGCAGGCACGAGAAAGCACCAGCAGTAAGGGTTACTTATAGTAACCTACACAACTCCTATCCTCCTATAGTGGGACGCAGCAGCCTGCTGATAGAAGGATTTATACGAAATTGTGCGTTCTTCTCTTTATGGTGGTCAGGATTTAAATCTTGCTGTGCTATCTCCTTTTCAGCTTGATCATTTGTGTTCGTTTGTGCAGGATTAGCAATAGTTCTGGCCTGAAAGAGAATTCTTGATTCAACAGCACTGAGCAGTGCTCCGTTGTCACCTGCAGGTGGCAATGTTTATTTTAGGAGGATTGAAGAGCAGAGATTTTTTAAAATGTGTGTTTCCTGTTAGGAATAATTCAGTTTGTGCCCAGTGATGAGACAGAACCCCACAGCTGCAGCCTCCTGATGGCTTATTTTTTTTTTTTCTTGTTAGGTAGTGATTTCTAGCACTTGCTGTACAACATGTTATGAGAACCCAGTTCCTTTGTCGTTGGTAACTAGAATACTAAACAGTATTCTTAAGGAATCTGCTGCTCATCTGTGAAAAAATGTTTGCAAGTTCCCTTTGATCTTCTCCTAAATTTTTTTTGAATCCAAGCCTGTGACTGAACATCCTCAATATGAATGGGTTCTGGGAAATTGCTTTCATGAGGAAAGTAAGACACAAAAGATACTCAAGTAAACATTGACATGAGTAATGTTACATCAGCAACTGGGGAGGATTAGCCACTAATAAGCCACGTCTGATTATCAGGCAGCATGAATGTGGGGAAAGGTGGTTATTTCAAATCAAGACTCCAAAGAAAGGCAAATAAGTATTTTCTGGAGTATTGTTTGCTGGTTTTATTGCTCCTGGTTTTATTCTCTGTCGCTTAGGCGTACATGCTTCTTCAGGCACCAAGGTCTATTCTATTTCCCTTTAAATTAGAGCTGTACTGTGATGGCATCGAGTCTTAATGCTGTAAGTTTTCTGCCACAGTTTAGAAGGATAAGAAAATGAAATAATGCTAATTTTAATACCCTTATAGTTCCAGGCTTATTGCACTGCATGGAAAGATGTTTCTTTCTGAAGTTGTGTATTGATAGAGCAATTTTGTTCTGGGTTTTTTTCTTTTCATAACAGGAGTATGCAGTGAACTGTCATGTTATCACCTGGGAAAGAATTCTCAGCCACTTTGATATATTTGCTTTTGGACATTTCTGGGGCTGGGCTATGAAGGCTTTGCTGATCCGCAGCTATGGGCTGTGCTGGACTATTAGCATCACCTGGGAGCTCACTGAGGTAGGCCTCACTTTTATCTTAGTTATCAGCAAAGGTGTGAGATATGAATTGTTCTTGGGGGAAGAATGAATGTTACTAGAAGGATGGCTCTCTAGTTCTCAGCATAGATTCACATTTTAAGTCTTATAAACCAGATGCTGACTAATTGATGCAGCTGAATGAGCAGACAACAGCAAGCTGGGGTTTAGGTAAGTGATTTATTACTGCTTGAATAGAAAGGAGGTGTAGGTCAGCCTATTTGTGCCATTCATAATTTATTTTCTGCTGTTATGGGGATCATGCTACTTTTTCTACTTCACATATTTCCTGATTCAGAGCAACTGTTCTCCTTTTTCACCTTGCAATATCTGTGATATACTCTCATAGTCCCTTTACCTCACATACCACACCACACATTGTGTATAGTCATGCATAATGTACAAGGGAAATGGAGTTGAGGGAGCTTCTTGATGTAAACACCTAAACTTAGTCTTTAAAACCAGTTTTCTGTAAAGCTTGCTGTTTTGAGAATGCTTGGCTTATCTGAAAAAGCATTTATAATTTAGAAACATAGACAAACATTTGTTCATCTAAAATTAAACTTCTGAGTTTGAAAATTCTGGTGCCATGAGTTCCTCTTCAAAATGTGTTTTTGCTCTATGGCATTGAAGGATACTGTGTTTTCTAAGTGATTTTGAAATTGCTTAAGATTGGGATTTCACAAGTACCCATTCCCAGAAGACACCTTAGCTAGGTATTGTACTCATTTTTTCCCTCTGGAAAATAATGTATTTGGATTTGTTTCACTCATACTCTTATTGTTCATTGCATAACCCTCGTCTTCGATTTGACACAGCATCAGGTGTCAAGTATTCCCCTTGTTGGAAGGCAGATTATTGGAACAGGCAATGTGTTGGACAGGGTTCAAAACACAGATATGTTATCACCACTCAAATGGATTTTTTATGAATTAGATAATTCAGGAGAGTAATTAGAAACCTCCAGAAGCTATCAGGGCAGCTACACAGGGATTTAGCCAAGCATCTTCTATTAGCATTAATGGATTTCAGCCAACTCCTTGTTCTGAAATGGGAAACTTGGCTCATGCTCCATACTGTTGGATTAAAGATGGGAAGCAGGCAGGCCTTGGTCTCTCATTCTGAGAAAGCAGCTAGAGAACCTTAGAGACTGTCCAGCAAACACCTGTGCTCTGGATTTTGCTGCCTCATTATCTGTAACTTCTGGTGTCTTTGTCTAGACCTGACTGACATTTGTAGGTTAACGCCCCTCTCAGGCTAAATTAATGAAAAAGATGAAAGGGAAACTTTAGTGGGGTAATGTACAACACTGTATCACTTGGGTCCCCAAGAGAAACTCAAATTTTCTTTTTGGAAAAGATTGAAATTCACATGGCTTTGTCAAAGAAAAACAAGTGGTTTTGATACACTTTTACAAGAATTTTCACAGGAATTGTCATTGCCAGTATTAGTCACTGTAATGAACTATAAATGGGCCAGCATTCATTCTTGTTGTATACAGAAGACATTCTTCTTGTTCCTTTTCTCACAAAGGATTTTTTTCTGTACTTTATGCTTACATCTCTTAATAAAAGATACTTTATTACAAAGTCATACCAATAATCTTGCACAGCCACAATGTATTAACTGACAAGAATTGTACTGTTTTGTGGAGGTACATTCTTTAGTTTGCTATGTGATTTGTTAATTACCTCTTTAAGCATTGCAGAGGGACTGCTTAACACATGGCTGTCTTGATTTCCTGTCCATAGGTAACTTTTCCAGTCTATTTTTTGGATTGCAGTGATTTTTCTCATAGAATAAGAGAATAACATTTTTTTTCTTAAAGGAGAAGGAGAGTCAGTGAATCTGTTTCTGACTCTTGGTAAAATACGTTTATATCTTGCCTTAACTCAGGCCAGTTGTTCCCCTCACTGCATCAGTAAAGTAGAATGTCCTTTTAACTTCTTGAGCCATTCTTATCAAGTACTGCAGCAAAGCTTGCTGAAAAGTCTTCTGAAATGTGGTTGAACTCTTAATTTTTTTACAGTCACTAAATTTCCTGAAAATAGAGTTTTGAAATAGAGAAGTCTTATGTCCTAAATACTGCCATGCTTTAGTTGTGACAGCTGTTACAAATGCATCCATTTTACTTGCTGCATCTTGTTGCTGCTTTAGAAAACATACTACATGAAGCTATTTAGCAAAAAAGTAACAAACATTCTCTTAATTTTTTTTAAGCACAAACCACCTTATTTCCTCCAAGGAACGCAGTAGTTCTGTTTGTTTTATACATTTCTATTAATGGATCATGTATCATTTAGAGAGGCCAACAGCTGCCTGATGTCCTTATATGCAGCATAGTCTCAACAGGAAACAGTGAGAAGGAAACTTCTGATGTCTTGTGTGGTTCTGCTCAAGGCCTTCTGAAGTTAATGGAAGGATGTCCATCAAATTTTCGTGGCTGTGGCTCATGCCCTTGAAGTATGCTGTGTACTGAAAACCTGATTTTTGAATGTGTACTTTAAAAGTGAAATTGTATGATTTCTGTGCTGTTTCTCACCCAGAATCTTTTTTATTTTTGCTGTATTCTATAGCTCTTCTTCATGCACCTTCTGCCTAATTTTGCTGAATGCTGGTGGGATCAAGTCATTTTGGACATCCTGCTTTGTAACGGGGGTGGCATCTGGTTGGGCATGGTAGTTTGTCGTTTCTTGGAGATGAGGACCTATCACTGGGCAAGCTTCAAGTAGGTCTAAATTAAAGCTTGATAAACATTGTTTTGCATGTATAAAATTAGCATGGAACCTGCCTTTGCTAACAGTGCTGTAATTTTATTTTGAATGTTGAATATTCATATCACAGTAATGTTTCTGTACAGCACGTGTTTGTAAATGTGACTGTATATGTGATTTTCTTTTGCAGTTTTAAGTTACAAGCATTGATGCCAATGGACAATACAAAATAGCAAAGCTGTTTGCATTTTAAATTTATTTTGTATACATAAAACTTTGATGAAGTCAGGGGGCAAAACAAATGGTGATGGTTTTCTCATTGTACATTTTAAAACTAGATTTGGCTCAGCTTGGTGATGCATTAGTGTGGCAATCTGTCAGCACTAGTTGTAATTGCAGTAGGGGCATGGGGCTGATAGTACCTGTGCTGTGAATTGCCTTACCTCATTGCTGACCTTCTAGAATAAATGGAGTAATTGTAAAATGAAGAGGCATTTGTTGTGTAAAAGGGCAACAGCTTATGGCCTAGTAAGTGTCAGTTCCTAGCTGTCCAGGTGTGGTTTCTTCCATAGCTTTTTGCCCCTCTCCTGCCTTCGTCCCTGCTAGCTGGTTGCAGGCATGGTTATCTGCACATTACCAATGGTGTAAATGAAACAGGGTCAAGTGCAGTGAATTGCCTTGAGAGATGGAAAAGGAACTCAGTTCTTGACTTCCAAATTTGTACCTTGTGTGACTTTCTGTACTGCTTTCTTTTTTTACTCACACTTTTGTTAATTACTCTAAGAACCCTCCAGCCTTTAGTCTGAATTCAATTTTCCTGCATTTCTATCAGAGTTGATGGTCCTTCTGTTTTTAGAAAGTTCACTGAAAGTTTAAACAGCAGGCTATCTATGGCACAACTAGTCTTTACTGTCTTTGTAGATTATTTTTTCCTCATGTTCTTTTAAATGCATGAGTACATTTTTCTGACCTTTAACACGAAGGTGCTGCAAAAATGAAAAGCTTTTGCTTGTGCCGTTTTAATTTCTTTTTCTTTTTTTTTTTTTTTTTGTTTAATAAATACAGATCTTAACGTTTAGAAGATTCTCTCTTACCTAAGCTCTCTCCAACCTAGAAGAACACAAATATTGGAAATATCAAATATGAGGGGTTTTTTGATTCTTTTTTTTTTTTTTTGGTCTGGAAGGGCCAGAGAAATAACAGGGTGAAAACTGGCTTCTAGTCCTGCTAATCTTCCTTCAGAAGAGGAAGCTCTGAGTTTCTGTTAGATTCTCTGTCCTTTGGATGCTGTTGCTCATCTGAATTAATATTATCAAAAGCAAGAATCAGTAATACATGTCAGATTAGCCTGCACTAAAATCTCCTTTCAAAATGGGATTTAAATACTTTCTAGCTTTTAACAGTGCTATCATACCTCTCCAGGAGGTCCATCTGATATCAGAACAGCAGGGCTTATGTGTGCTGGAGGTGTAGTATTATTAAATCTGTGGAGCTAGCCCCTTATACAAATAGTGAATGAATAATGAATCTGACAGATTATTGAAGGATTGATGTCAGTGAGCTCTAGAGCAAGGAGTGTTTGGGGTTAGAGCAGTGGCAACATAGACTAGGAAGAAATAGATTTTCCAAGGAAGTTGCAAAATTGCTGCCCTCATTTCTTTGTGAAGAGAATGATAAATGTTTTTTGTAGTTAGGTACTGAGTTACTGACTGAGGATAGAGAAGGGTGGACTTTTATAGCAGAATATGCACCTTGACAAAAATGCTTAATAGATTATTTTTCTGAATTCCCCCTTGCCTGGTACATAGTTGTATCTGAGAAGATCTCTGGTGTTGATCAAAAAGATGTGATTGCTCCTCAGAAACATCAGTAACAGGGCTGTTGCTTTTTTGTTTTTTTTTCCTTCTGGCATATTCCTTGTATTTACTCCAGCCATTACTTTTTTTTCCAGGGACATTCACACAACCACAGGGAAGATCAAAAGAGCTGTATTACAGTTCACCCCAGCCAGCTGGACCTATGTCCGCTGGTTTGATCCAAAGTCTTCATTTCAGAGAGTGGCTGGGGTCTACCTTTTCATGATTATTTGGCAGGTAAGAAATAACTTCTGTGAAATCAAAGCTGCCATCAGCTCAGTTACTTGTTGGCTATGTTGGACTAAAAAATATTCTGGTGGAATGTATGTCTGTTATTGAAATACACAGCTAAATGAATTGATAATGCAGAATTAGGGCACTGTCACGGGAGTTACGTGGTAGTTCAGGAGTGTAATTACAGAATCTGTGGAAAAAGCCAAATGTTACAGATTGCTATGTTGGCTTTTTGCAATTGACACAGGTTTAAAAACTGCTAGACAGTGGGGTTTGGGTGGTGGAATTTTTATTTATTTTGGTTTTGTTGTATTGATGTGGCAGGGAGTTGTTTGTTTGGTTTGTGTGGGGGGTGTTTGTTTGGTTTCCTTTACTGTTTTCAGATTTTTTCCTTTCCCATTGACTGTTGAATGGATCAGTGATATTCAGAATACTGTCATTGATCCAGCAAGACTCTGTAACGTGTCACAACTGCTTTAAAAACTTAAAACTAAAACTTCTGTGATTTTTTTTTTAATTTCTTAATTTAGTGTTTTAAAAGAAAACCATAAATATTTTATATAGTTGTTTGAGATTTGGGGTTTTTTTAATATAAGATCTCTTCTGCTTCTCTCCCAAAATTGCCTTGGTCATTTGTACCTGATTTAGGATATGCAAGTTGTCAGAAGATGTCTGCAGTGTGAATTAGTGTCTGGTCCCTTAATGAGTTTTGGGAAAGAGAGCAAATACTTTCATAGAGGTTTCTAGGGGAGAATTCTTTATTTTACTCATCTATTACTTACTTGTCCTAGCAAAAGACAGAGCAGGAATTCCTCTTTCAATGGTCAATCTTACCAACAGGGCTATAGTAGAACATAGATTTCTTTCAATGTTTTAGTTTTCATATTAATCTTTGCACATTTTCTGTACTAACTCATTAGGAGTTATGTAAGTTGAACACTATTAACTAGCTTTTTTTTTAATCTAGCTAACTGAGTTGAACACATTCTTTTTGAAACATATCTTTGTGTTCCAAGCAAGCCACCCTTTAAGCTGGGGGAGAATTCTCTTCATAGGAATCATTACAGCACCCACTGTAAGGTAATTCTTTTGTTTTGGTGTTTTTTTCAATTTAAAGTAGCTTAACTTCTAGGCATTCAAGAACTACATATAGTCTGTGAATAACTATGGCACATTTCACAAAATGTATGCTTTTGCCACCATGAAATGCAAAGCAATCATCTCTTGTCAATAAAATGTATTTCCTGACAAATAAACTAATGAGGTAAAATGTACATAAACAACTGTGTTGCCATGGGATGCAGAGCCAGTCTGTTCCTTCTGTTTGTGTAGCATCTCCCTGTTTTGTGAGTTAGCTGCATATGTTATCCTTGAGGACTGCATGTGAAAGTATTCAAGTTAATGAGTCAGGTGCTCCCAAAAGTGTAAATGAGGAAAAATAGAGCTGTTGGTTTTTCTAACAGCTCCTTATTGTGATTGAGCCGTAGCTTATTGTGAGAACAGAACAGTATCTGTGCAGCATTAACAGCTGTGTAGGAACATGAATCTGCTTTTGCTCATGCATGTGATTTTACCTTGTTAGCAAAGTCCCTTAATTTTCTTTTTTCCCCATTACATAGTTGGAGGTAGACAATGCACACAGATCTGAAGTTAGAAGCAGAGAATTCCCTGTTCATGTCCAAGTGATGTTACCTTGGACAGTTAAATGGCAGCCATGAATTGGTTTATTCCTCAAATACTATCTCAAGTTGGGTACAGTGATTTCACACTATTAATTAAATCACATTAAACACCCTGTGAGCTCTTGTATAGGTAATTTGTAAGGTTTTTTGTTTTTCTTTGTAGCACTTGCACACCTGTAGAAGTCTTTATTCTTTAGCAGTCCTTGTATTGTTGGACTAATTACACTTGTCTTCCCCAGCTGTCAGTGGAAATCAGAAACTGAGAAGAGGAACTTTGATTCCACTTCTTTGGAATTCCCCTCTCTAAACTCTTAAATTTCTGGAGCATAGAAAGCAGAGGAGAATGGTCTCCATACTGTTTTCAAAATAGTGAAAAAATGTACTGTTCTTGGGAGGAAAATATGACCATTCAAAAAGGATATGGAATAGCCATATTCTTTCAAAATTCAAACCCACATTTCTCAAGAAAATGTAGTTGTTAATAAATAAAAGACAAACTGTGGAAAAAAATGAGGGATTCTCTAATTCTTTTGAAACTGTTGCAGTTTGCCCATAAGAATTGGAGACTCAGTGGAGAGGCAGGAGATAAATGTTGCTAGCTTACTAGTTTGGGTACTTTCCCAGTCCTTGCTCTTAGGATTGTTTTCTGTGTTGTCTCAAGCTATTAGATATATGTGGTAATCTGTCCTACTAGAATTGAAGCCATCTGGTAGACATCCAGAATGATTGCATGTTAATTTAACCATCAGCACTTCATTTGCACTATAGATACATCTGCAACACAAAGGTTTTTTTCTAAATGTAAACATTCTGGGGACTTTCAACTTCACTGAAGAATTTTCTTGCTTCCCTTCTCAGGCAATACTATGCTTACCTCACAGACACACAGTGCAAGAGGGTGGGAACTCAGTGCTGGGTGTTCGGGTAAGTGTTTTTGCTGCATTCCTGAAGCTCTTGGACAGGTGTTAAGGATGGGTCCAGCACAGGAACAGGCAGTTCCTGTGAAGCCAGTCCTTGTCTTATTTTGGTTTTGCAAATTCAGAAGAAAGGGAAATGCTGAATTTGGAGGTAGAACATGGGAAGTGATGGAATGAGTAAGGACAACAGAAGGAAGAACTAGGAGCTACTGGGTAGAGCTGGGCTCCTTCAAAGTACCATTGGCCTTTCTACCCATATTCTCAGTCAGGTGAGAAGGACAAAGCTTTTGCCTCTACAGCTTGCCTTTGCTTGATGGTTGTGAGAGTAATATTTCCTTGGCTGCCAAGGTGGACACTGCTGCTGTTAGCAGCATCACAGCAGAAGACAGTGAAACAAGCCATGGTTATCCAGTATTTCTATGAGTGTACTATGAACCATGGTGACCTTGGCTGCAATCTCTTTTTCGCTCATAGGATACCTTTAAATGAAGAGTTTGCATGGTTGCTTCTGAAAAATTTACTTTAGGATTACAGAACCCATCATCCTTGGTCCAAAGCTCTCACTGAACACGTTAATGTCATGTGTGTCAATAAATAGATACCCAAGTATGTCTGTAGATTTGCTTAACAAGAACTGCAATAGAGCATTCACCCACAGTCTGATCTTATAGTGGGAATGAATATATTATAGTGTATGGAGTAAGTATTCTCCTTCCTACTGTTTACTCCTGTGATCTGCTAGAAAAACCAGAGCATCACTAAGAGTTCCTGTTGATTGCAGAAAAAGAGGAAATCTCAGTAATTTAACTATCTGGAATATAATTTCTGGAGCAAATAAAAGAAGTATATGGAGCATTCATATCTGTGGTAACCAAGACACTTCTAAAGGCACAAATGGAATTTTAAGCAGCCTAACTATGGGTATAATTAAAATTAGTGCCTTTCATTAGTATGAAACTGTTCCAACTTGACATAACTATTGCAACTCTTGATGGATGTACAGTAAGCAATGTAAAGCATGAACAAGACAAATGCAACAGCCCTGCTGAAATTGCACTATTTTCATTAAGAGAAAGCCTTTCAAAAAGGAATATCTATTAGGATGTTACAAGACCATTTTGCTTGAATGAAAACTTACCATATTTAGTTCTATGGAGTGCTCTCATCACGCTGCAGAAGGACACTAACACCTTTCACTGTTAGCATCCTTCTTTCTCTTGGTTTGCCACTTCATCAACTGTAATAGCTGTCCTATTGTAAAATGTGCTTAACCAAAGTATTCTTGACAGGAATAACAGAAAGAACGTATAAATTCAGAGTAAACAGCTGTATTTTTTTGAGTCCTTATTGAAAATAGTCTATTGTTTTTACCTTTGAGTTTATCTTAATCCTATGCTTGTTTCCTGATGGTGGTCTTCCTCTTCCCACTCCTGTAGTTTGGTTTCATGATTTTTTACTCTGCGGCTGGATCAGTAAGAATAATATAAAACCAAGAAAGGAAAATAGTGACCCAGGAGAGTAATACTGCTCTAATTTTTTTGCTAATATGCATCCCATTGATTTGTATATTGGTCAGTTGGATGTTATTGCCACAGGTTAAAGTTTTGGCCCCACTCATCATGCTGGAAGTCACATTAAATAGTACTGGGAAAGCTGTGATTTATTACTTGTACCAGGACAATCTCTGCAATATCAGTGGTTTAGTCAAGCACACATTTTCCTTCCTCTTTCATGGAGGAAACTGGGTCTTCTCTGAAAAGCAGTGGTGCCATTTTTGTGATCTGGTTATGGAGAGTGCTGGTAGGGAATGTGTCCTGCAGTGTCAAGCTTGGGAGACTGGAACACATAACTTGATGTTAAGTGTGTCTGCACATAGGTGAGGAGTTTTCATGCATTGCTCAGATGTACAACCTTGAAGTCTTTACTGAACAAGCTAAGTAATACACTTTAAATTAAATAGTGTTTTTTCATAGAAAAACAGCCAGACAATAGAAACTTTGGATTCATAAACATGTGGTGGACAAGCCTTCATAGCTTTGAACCTGAAAAGATGTAAACAACTGGTAGAAGGGAGAGAGATGAAGATACTTGTTTTGATTCTTTTAATGTCAGAGAGGAAAGTAAAAACTGCATTTTTCCTCTCACATTTCTCCCCAAATCCTCTGAGGTTGTTGTGTGGACCTGAGTTTACAGATAAACCAGAGCAAATGCATGGATTGTTGGAGAATTTGAAATGTTGTTTCATATGAATTTTCTCATATGTGAAAATATGGGAAATACATGTGAAGCAAACAAACTAGACAACTTTAGAATTGTAGTACATTTACATCTAGTACAGAAATAAGCAAAGCACAGTTCTAGTTCATCCATCGAGGGAGTCTGTTAGGTGTTCAGCATGGAGAAGAAATTTATATGTGGTGAGAGCTGAAGCACGTTGGTAGGCACAGCTGAAGATTCTCTGCTATTGGCACACACTCCTTATTCCCTGGAGCCCCATGGAACAGTGAAGTGCCAGTCAATCACTTTTTGTGTGCTGTTTATGCTGAGAAAAGTATAGGGGGAAAAAAAGACATTTGTCAAAGAATTTCAGTTAATGGTGTTGTCAGGGAGGTGTGGGCTCACTAGAGGGTAGTGCTTCTTTAGAGTTGACAGTCTGGGGTCTGAGTTGTGAATATGTGAGTTAAATCCTTAGTGTTTTTAATCACTCTCCCCCCTGCTTTCATTTACCCACAGGGTAATTGCCTTCCTCGAAGCTATTGTGTGCATAAAGTTTGGACAAGATCTTTTTTCCAAAACACAAATACTGTATGTTGTGTTTTGGCTTCTCTGTGTGGTAAGTGAGATTTCTCATGTGAAACATAAAGCATGACAAAAGCATTGAAAGCATCTAAATAGCTTCCTCTCTGGAACATTGGCAGCAGGGGATCCAATGTGGGGCAACGCTGGTAAAGAACTTTATGCATGTCCTGGTGAAAACAAATGCTAAATTGCTTAGAACTCACTTTGAAGGGACTAGAATAACTTCTTTTCTCATTTCTTGACATGGTAGATTATTGGTGTTTAACAATGAAACAAACAGTAGTTATAGGATGCTTTATCTTTATGAGAGATGATGTCAGTTGGATTGAGCCAGGCTTTGGTGGAGCTTGCTGTAGTGCCTGCTGGAAATGAACAGGAGTTAATGGATAGTGTTAATAAGCAATGCGTGTTGTGCCACACTGAAGTCTTACAACTACATAAACAACCCTTATTTATCAAGCAAATCATTCTCACTAAGCCTGTAACTTTCTGTGCTTCAGTGTGATTACTGCACATGCAGCATGAAATGCCCATTTTATAACAGTAAATGGACATTTGTCTTGCCAGACTTGTAACTCTGATGCCAAACACATTTTTCATGGTCAGTGAAAAATAAGGCATTTATAACGGGCTGGCAGGTAAATACATCTCCTTTCTAATTGGTAACACAGTTTGAACAGGTGATGGGGAGTCAGAATTTATTGTTCTCTTATTTAGCATGGTGATTTTATTCCTGATATTCCAGAGGAGAGAAGTATTCAATTGCTTCTCAGATCAGAGTACCACAAAACCAAGTATGTAACCTAGCCTGAAGCGTGGGGCAGGGAGAAGGAGAATTTGGTTTTCTCCCAGACTGGTGGTTCCTGATAATATACCTACAAGTGCCTATCAACTGCCTTTGTGTGATGACTGTACAGAGTGTGGCAGAAATCCTACTGGCAGTGTTTCCTGTGGGTGATCTGGATGTATTTTCCTGCTCCCATTGAGAATTGTTCTGCATACCCCATGGTGGTACTCTGTGTGTAGCTTGAAGTTGATGCATGAGTCTTACTCATCCTGACAAAAGATGCAGAGAGAAACAGAGCATGAAAGTCTAAATGTGGCATATCCAGGGACTCTGAGACCTTGAATCAGCAAGGAATTTGGAAAAAGTTTTACAGATTTTTATTGCTGTTGTTCTTTTTTTTCTCCTCCCTTGTTTAGGCCTTTACAACTTTCCTGTGTTTATATGGTATGGTTTGGTATGCAGAGTACTACGGCCACCGAGAAAAGGTATTTATATAAAAGAAGCCTGTTGGGGTTTTGTTTGGGGTTTTTTTTTGGTTTTTTTTTATTCCAGAGTTAAGACTCCAAAGCTCCTAGATGTTGGAATTCTTTACCACAGTTAGCATAAATGGGGATAAGGGGGGATGGTCTAGAGTGTGGCTGAAGTCAATAGAAAGAACTCTGAATTCAGCAGGCCTTGGACAGATCCCAAATTACACTGTGGTTTCTAAAGAATGCTGTCCTCTTAGTTACTGAAAATGAGGCCGTAATTTTAGCAAGCATTCAAGGATGAATGGTTAGCTAATGTTCCCATTGTACAGGTGGAATGCTAGGGGAATATTAAGAATACTTGGTTACACAACAGATCACATGGCAAGTGGTGAGTTCTTACTGTACCATCTATGTGGTGCCTTCCAACTAGGAAGGGAAAAGTCTGAAGTGATGTCTGAATGTTTTATGAGGACTTCTGCCACAGTTTATAAGTCCAGTTGCAAATGGGAGGAGTTCTGATAACAAGAACCACCAACATCCCAATGACATGTGTCCTTGTTTTTGCAGACCTTATCAGAAAGTGAAGACAGTCCATACAGTCCAGATGCTTCCTGGCTTCATTCTAAATTCAGCAGAGGTATTGGCACTTCTGTAGCTGTGTTACTGAAATGGTATCATTAAGGCTCAGCACTAGAAAATGAGGCTTGAAAAACTTACCTAGCTTCAGCTGGACTTGTTTTAACATCCCTGTACAACCAATGCAGATAAATCATCTGCAAAGCTATTTTTCTTTACTCCCTTTTAAATTCTGACTCTTGGAAATGTATTTATTTTTTAATGTGTCAACTGATATTTTTTTTCTGCTGTTACTCCAGGCTATTACTGTAGGTGTAGGGCATTATGCATTTCATAACTGTTCTGGACAGGTTTTCTCTCTGAACATTGCATGTTTGATTTGCTGTACTTTTATTTCTCCTTGTTAAGAAATAGTCAGCAATGTGCCCTGGACCTTATGTTTACTAACTTGCCTTCTCAGTTTTTTACTAACTAACTTGCCTTGTCAGTTCAGTGCTGATGATCATAAGCAGCTTTCTCTGCACAAAGCAAAGGCAGCTTCTTTCTGACTTCTTTTCCCTACACTAGAGGTCAGTTATCTGCCTTCTCTATTGGCTTTTTGGTGTGGTGTTGCTTATTGAACAAATATCAAAAAATCACACCTGGAAGTTATCTGTCAGAGTTTATTTTCCAGGTGTTTGTAAAATTAAAAGTATTTCTTATGTATCATGCTTGAAAAGCACCTACAGCAGATCTTCTTTATGTTTCATACTTGTTTTTTTTGGATGTTTATTTTCAGTTTAGTAAATTTATGGACTTTTATATTTTGGAGAAAAATTATTTGCACTCAGAATGTTTTTCCCATTTATGCATGCTGGAGAAATCTGATCAAAAAAATCCTTTCTCCATAACTTCCTGTTACTTCATTAATTACAGGCTTCAGCTTCTTTCACATTTTGTTCTTGATTTCTTGTTTTGGTGCCCACTGCCTCCCATTTTTTCTCAGAATAAAACATATTATGTCATTTGAAAGACTGAAATCTAGAAGTGTAGTCTTAAAAGATCCTTAAAAGACTTTGCTTACATGATTCTTAATTCCTGATAGTAGTACCTGCCACTAAGAAAAATGGGGAGGTTTAATTATTGATATGATTTAAAATGGAAGATGTTTCACCACTGTACTCTGCTATAGCAAACACCTGATTTTTTGGAGGAGGGGAAAAGAGTTTTACAGGAATGTTAAGAATTGCTTTAAAAAAAATAGGCCACTAGATGGAGTACAAGTATCAACAAGTATCAAGTATCAGTTTGTATTAGCCTGAAATAATCCATATTATTTAGCTCTATTATGTAGCTCTAAAAAGCCTTACTGCCTTTCAGATAGGAGCTTGACAATGTCAACTATATGTTGACAATACATAGGTAAATGTATTAAATAAATATTTATTTCTCAGCAGGTGCTGACAATAGTCCACCAAAACCCTCAGTCAATAGCGAAAGCCATTCATCTAGAAGGAGGAATCGACACTCCAAATCAAAAGTATCAAATGGAATTGGCAAGAAATAAGAATGGTGTCTAAAGACATCCTACAGTGTGACCAGAAGTGACAAAGAAGATCAGACCTGGCTCTGAATTACCAAATGGAAGATCCATTTCTAAATTAAAGTTTAAAAAAGGAGGTGTTGAAGAGAAGGATGATGAAGATGGAGCCACCAGGGTAGTGCAGACCATTGCCTGATGACACTTGCCATTCACTGATGTAAATCTAGTTTCTCAGCATGTGGCACCAAAAGTTCATGAAGGGTATACTGGGAAAAAATGTTCTTTTATCATAGCAGGTACTCCCTGTTTTGTATTCAGGTGTTGCGAGTTCATTTTTAATATCTTAGTTGAGAACTTAAACCCAAAGGTTAGTAAGCTGATAGTCAGTTGGCATACTTGATTGGATTTTTTTATTTGGTTTATTGTTTTCTAGAAGAGTATGCAACCCTTTTGACTACTCTTCTGCCCTTCTTTCCCAGTCTCACAACAAAACTTTCCCATGCAACTGTTAGTACTTAAAAATTTCATATTGCTTGCTTTTGTTTAAAGGCTCTTTATGTCTTCTGTCAGGGGTTTTACCAGGAAGGAAATGGATCCAGGTTTCTTGTAAGGGATGTGAAATTGATCTTCAAACACAGAGGGTTTTTTGTTCTACATTGTCCTCCTGCTTGAGTCATAGATTTTCAATTTTTTAAAGTTTTTAAAATACATACATAAAAATCTGCTTCATAGTAGAGGGCCATGCCTCCTGTCCTCAGTGACAAAGGTCATGTTATTTCATTGTTTTTCCTCCTCTATTGTAGTATGTTTTGCATTTTCAAGTGTCAATTTGTCTTTTTTTCATCTGTGCCACATTGTGTACAATGTTTCTTCCTACTTCCTTCCATTTGCTTCCATCCTAGCTGGACCCAGAAATCCTATTGTTTTCAGACTGATACCAGAAACTGCTTGGAAGGCTCAGATGCCCTGCTGAGCTTGGTGATAAGGCAGTTTTTGCTGAAGTTAAGTTGCTTACTATCTTCATAAACATAATAATTTGTGAAGACTTGCTGTAGCCTTTGGTGTCTGAGAGGCAGCATGATGTCACTGTGATAGACCCCATTGCTGTGGTGTTTGCTATCATGCATCAGATACTCAACAGCAAAGTTGCTCTTTCTTGCAGGGTTTTTTGGTTTGGTGTTTTTTTGTTTTTTTTTGTTTTTTGTTGTTTTTTTTTTTTTTTTTTGAGAGGAGTGATTTAGTTTTTCTCTGGGTGTTCTTTTGGGTTTTTTTAATATATTAATTGTGACATCTAGCAAAGTGGATAATTCTCCAGCAGTGAATGTAATAATTAAGTCGAGAGGTAAGAAATCATGAGCAATCAGTTTCTGTATTAAGTTATCAAAATGTTTTAGTGCCAATTAAATTTTGGTATTCAGGGCATTCAGAGGGGTAGGTAGCTTAAGCAAGGATAAGTAATACCCATTAGTTACTTAGTCTTTATGAGAAAATGGGATTTCCTTTTTCTTTGACTGATGTTACTGTGATTTGCCACAGGCTAGGTACTAAAGAAAAAATGGAGCAGAGACTTTATACAAGTGTATGATACTGTAAATAGAACAAAGTATCCTGTGTAATCCATCAATTCCTATGTGCCACAGATTATCAATGTTTTCAATGCACTTAAGTGTTGCTGCTGAGCTCCTCAGAGGCCTTTAATTTCCTACCCTGCTTTTCAATCAAACACGGAGTGTACAACTTGGAAAGTAATGTAGTAGAAGCTGCTATATCATCATTGCTGCAGTGACATTTAATGTAACATGAAAAAATATGTTAGGAAGACTTTCGGGCTCTCCTACAACTACTTGGCTTTCATTCATACTATAGCAATTCCATATGTTGCCTTTGTATTTGTAATGTACTTCTTATTGATGAATGTATTTGTAGATTTCTTTGGATACTGAGACTTGTTACTTCTTTATTTCCTTGGTTAAAAACTCAGTCTGTGTAAGACTGAAGAATGGCATTGTAAATTTTCTATTGATTCAATACCAAAGTAAGAGGTTTGAAATCTAATGGTTTAGGTATTTTAAGTACTGTGGTTTTCCAATGTGAGATCCTATTTTGTACTTGCAAGGGATATACACACCAACTATGTATACAAAGCTTACATGTGTAAACAGATGCCAGAGTACAACATCTACCTGCCTGTGGGGGCAAGCACACACTTTGTAAATGCAGGCCTGGTGCTCACATTGCTGAACTGCACCCTAAAAATATTGAAAAGAGAAATATTGAAGTGTCATCTTGTTGGAAACTGACTTCTGTATACTATTACAACAGCTTGACCTTGAAGAAATGTTGTTTGACAACACATTTAAATTATTTTCAATTAAGTCTTTTTACTTTAAACTTTTGTGTTTGGTTGGGTTTTTTTGGTTATTGTGTGGTGTTTGTTTTTTGGGGGATTGGGAGGGTGTTGGGATTTTTGGTTTGGTTTAGTTTTTTTGTTTGTTTTGGAGGCTTGATTGGTTTTTTGAGGTTCTGGGTTTTTTTGTTTTTTTTTTTTTTTTTCTGCTTGGGTTTGTTGGGGTTTTTTCTTACTTTACTTTAAAAGAGAGATGGCTAGGGAGAAGGGAAATTTAAGTAAACTATTCAAGTGCTGCTTGGTAAATGACACTTTGTCTCCTCCGTCAGCAGTTCTGGCTGGAATTCACATGTGTTCTCACAAGTCCTCCACTGACTGACAACTGTATTTTCAGCCCATCACTTTGGATGTGAGCTTTGCACTTAAAGGCATTGGAAAAGTGCGTTTGATCACTGCTGTAAAATTAGTGATCTCAGTTTTGTCAATTACCATGCTGTTGCTGAATTCTGTATGTGTGTAACACCTATAATGACAAATCACTGAGCTGTTTAGCAACAAGCATCCATGTGTGAGTTCTGCTGCTTGAACAGTGTTTTGTAACAGTCATGGATGCACTGTCCTGGTTTTGACTACTTGTTCTGTCACAGCCTCTCATTCCTACTTTGCTGCTTCTGATGTTCTTTCCTTTCTCTGTCCTCCAGTGATCTCCTGTGCTATGGAGAGATTGGAATTGGCCCTCCAGAGGCTGTCCATCAACGTCAGTCATTGAAGGGAGGCTAATTTGAGGCAGTGTGGTGTAAGCAGAGGGTAGTGGCAAGAACTTTAAGTAGTAGATTAAATAAAAACGGAGAACTTTAGAGGTATACAATGAACCAGAGCTCGTGTCGAGCACTGAATTCCAGTTGTAAGGTTGCTGCATAGATCATACACCACATCTAATTCAATATTTTGAGTGTGGTTTTTACCAGTTCTTTTGTTACTCTTCTGTGAAGATCATCACTTGTTCCACCTATTAAAACTTTAATTTTTTTTTTTTTACTTTATTATCATAAGAGGACACGGATGTTACCACATATTTAATAATTTTGAATAGAATTGCTCTGTATTGATTGCAAAGTATTGTATTTTGCAATAATTGAGTAAATCAACCCATGTCACCAGTATGTGTGTTTGTCTGTACCTGTAAGGCATAGGGAATGATGACATACTGCCTTTAGAAGCTATTGTGTTTTATTCTAAGCAAATGAATTTTGACAAATGCAGTCATTCCTGAGCAGCCTACAGTGCACTCTGAGGTTTTGCTGTAATTTATTATTTTGGAGCAGCAGATCTGATAACAAGGACAGTTGCATTATCCCTTGTGAAGTTTTTCTGTTGTACAGGATAAGTTCTTGTCTTACTTGTTCTTTTTGGGTTTTATTTATTATTGGGTGGGGAGAGCTGAGTTGCAAGATGGTCTCATGACAGACCTTCAAAGAAGAAATGAGGCCTCCTGTACCAGGACTGCAGGACAGGCTGTCAGCAAGTAAACAGCCAATATAAAGGTGCCACTGAGTGTCTAAAACACTTGGCTTTGGCTTCCACTGCTGACAGTTCCCACAACAGCAGTTTCCAGTTCTGTTATTCCTAAAACCTATTGTGAGCTGTTGATTGCTCTTCAGAGCCAGATGTGTATTTGTAAAGCAGCATAGCTTTCCTTTTCTTCTTCAGCTCCTTCTCCATACAGATACTGAATACTGGGACTTCCTGATTTGCTGGGAAGGGCTTTCCTTCAACATGACTTAGCATTTTGAATTCTGTTTTACAGAGAGGCCGTACATTCTGAGGTTGTAGTAAAGTTAGGGACAGCCTAACTTAAGGTCTTGAGCTTCTTCATAGTCTGGGAACACCTAAAAATCAAGTGTTCGGTTTCTAAACCTCTTCTGAAGGGTGGGAAAATACCTGATTAAAAAATTTATAGGAGCCACCTCTCTCAGAACACTGCTTACTACATTAGAGAAGGGGCGGGGAGGGTCTTTATCTTTTCATTCTTCATTAAAGCATTAAAAATACTGGGGGAAAATTGGAAAAGTGGAAGAAACTTTGTTTAAGAAGCAACATTTCAAAAATATGCTCCTTTATAGGCATGGAGCTCTACTACATTTGAACTCTCAATCTTTATGTCTTGGTAGTTGCTGTTGAAGTTGGAGCTTAGTCAGCAGTGTCAGATGGGCCTGGGGGCTTCATTTGTGCCCAGTCACGCTGTGGCACAACTTGCACACGATTAAGATCATATGATTTGGAGTAGAAGCTGGAGCCAAAAGCTTTGTGATTGAAAGAGGTGTTGGTGTGCCTACTTTTGTGTTTAAGTGCTCACATTCAGCTGCATCCTGTTAATGTATGCATGGGCCTAAGCACTACTCTCCTGAGCCACCTGTTCCCTCTGGTATATGCTGGAGCACTCTAAGGAACACACAATTAGGTTTAACTAGAGGTTTCTGAGCTGATTTTACTTCTCAAATGCTCAAAATACCTCCTGCAGTACTCTGGGTCCCTTTGTCTGTAGGTGTGATCTGCCTTCTTATCCACACCACAGTTTGTTTCTCTGGAGCTGTGGCAGGCCCTGGTCCTAATTCAGCAAATTCAAGTAGTTCCCTAAAGGTGCAGTTTCCCAGTTGAGTGGAAATGTGTTTTGGACAAACACCCTGCCCATGTTACTGACTTTTGCTTTAGCATGGCTGGTCAGGAATTGGGCACTTACATATTGCTCAAAAAAAGTAGGACTAGAAAACCATAAGCTCTTCATACAAAGGGCTGAAAAGTACAAGGACAACCAGACTCCTGGCTTATGCCCAGCAGGGTGCATGGTCTGTTATCTTCGTGCCTTCTCACTCATCTGTCAGTGCTGTGGCTGCAGGTGCACCTCAGGTGCCTTCACTTGTGCTGCTTTCATTTGTATGAGCCCCCTCTGAAGCCAGCTGATAGTCAGGCTCTGCTACTTCCAGCTTTTTTTGGACTAAGTAATACACCTTTCAGACATGTCAGGACAGCTGGGGCCAGAGGGCTTACCATTGGCAGTGTGGAGATAGTTAGTAGGCTTTCAGGCTTGCTCAGGTTTTATATTGTACCAATGAAGCCAGTAACCTGCCTGTATGTCAGAGCTGTATGCATAAACCATGAGGGTGGCTCTAGGAACCCAGTTTGGGTCTGCAGAAAGTGGTTTGGGTTGGGTTGGGTTGGGTTGGGTTTTTTTTGGTTTTGGATGATTCTACATCTGCTGTTGCTTTTTGCAATTACGCTATCCATCTGAAGAGCATCACAAAGAGTAGATCCTGCACAAGTTTTCTGTTGTTATGTTTGTGACCTCTGTTCACTTTGAACAGCTGCTCAGCAAAATTTATCAAATTTCTTTGTCCTCTGAGTCCAAGTCATGATTATCTCAAGAGATTTTGGAAATTAGGGGTGTCAATTTCTATTTCCATCTCCTTCCTGTGTCTTTAATTTGGACTGTGTCTTCTTCTGTTTCCATCATTTCTCAGTAAAAGGCAATGGTCTCATGCCTGGATTTTGTTTTTCCTCACAAAGGAGCAGTTTTGCCCTCAACAGTCTAAATTATATTATGGTAAGACAAACTGAGTTTTTACTTCAGTGCAGGGAAAAAAAAAAAAGGCAAGTGTGGGAAAGAATGCAAATTATAAACATTGAATTCCTATAATCAGCAACAATGTGAGTGCCAGACTATACTAAGGATACACATGGGTTCAATTTTCATCGTTTTTGAGGATCTCAGTTTTCAGAAGATCATGAAATAACTGGATGGCTTATTTAATGTTTTTAGAGTAGGGGAATTTACAGCAGCAGCATTCCTGTGGCTGTGATCCAAAGTATGTTCTACAACTGCTGTGCCCTCCAGTTCAGTATTTTAGTGGTTCTTGCTCAAAAAGCAATGCATAAAATAGTTGTGTGCGTTTGTATATGTACATGTAAATCTACCAGATGAACTTTCTTATCAAAATGCTCAGAGCCTGGTTCAGTACAGTCTCTGTGACAATGACTACAGCACACCTGAACATCTGGAAGCATCCAAGTCTGTCTGTACCCCTGGAAGGTCCAGGAGGAGCAGGCATTAATCTCAGTCGCAGCCCCTAGGTGATGCTGTAACACAAACACATGAAGAATGTGACCTGGATTTTCAAATGTTGCTTCTAATTTTGGGCTACTGGCTTTAGCCACCCAGGCTCAGTTTTAAAGATTTCATAACTCCCGTCGACTTTAATTACAAGTGCCATGCACACAGTCCTGCAAAGTGCCCCTGTTGTCAGACTTGCTAGAGAATAACCAAAGCAAAATAAAATCAAATGAGTAGCTTTGAGAAGACTTTTATTTAAAGCATTAAATGATAGCTCTAGTCTTTGGAGAGCAAGAGCAATAGACCTCTGTTCTGGTTTCCACCATACACAGACTACCAATTTCTTGTCTGAGTACCTTCCAGATTTGAAGGGAGCACTACTTTCTGCTGAGGATCTTTGAGATGAAGCTCTGGGCAGGGTTCTTATGGCTTTCTTCCTATTCCCACTGGCCTTTGTGTAGGGCACTGGGAGGGATAGGATGACTGCTGTTTGAAAAGGTGGTTTGGTTTTTGCTCCCAGGAGCTCAGCTGAACCAGGCCATGGTCTCCAGGGCTGCCCATTCCCCTGAGTTTGTGGCTGTAGCCATGAAGTTGTGAGTTTGTCTCCTTGCTGAGATGAGCCTGTCAGTCATCCCTGCCAATCTCTTTGGGACAGGGAAGCCGCTGGGTGCAGATTGTTATTCATGTGTTTACGTGGCTCAGAGTTTTGGATGACTCAGAGTATTTATCAGCAAGCTTTCAGAACTTCATACCATCTGCAAAGAATTCCCATTTCTCCTTGAAGTGTCATTTTTTTTTTTCTAAAGATTTGGAAAATCCTTCTGGTCACAAACCTCAACAAGGCACCCAGCTTGTACCAATTACTATGACTTCTGTCTATTAACACTGAGATGGCTATTGGGGAAAAAAGTCAAAATTTAACTTTTATTATTATATATAGTCAGCTGGAAGAAGAAATTGCAGCCATCATTCCTTGCAGGAGGAAACAGTGTCCTTGCTCTTTTCAATCTGGTTCTGCATAGGATAGCTGCTAGGTAAGCCTGTATTGGTTTTTGTTGTAGCCTGACTTCAGTACTTAATGGAGAGGAAAAAGAATACAGAGAAAAATATCGCTAAGAGTAATATTTTTCCATTAATCAAATAAATAACCTGGAAGAAAACCAAGACCTTTTATTACATTAGCTGAGACATTTCGGGTTGCATTTTTTCTTATTTATGTGCTGTAAGGGTTGTAGGTGATGCAAAATGATGCTTATAACTTTTTAAATACTATTATTTCTGCCCTTTTGCTGACTTTGCCATATTTGGCTCCCAAATCCACATCTATGCATTCTATTTGCCCACATTTAAAATGCATGTGGAATAGCAGGACAGAGGTTGGGGTGGGGAAACCAGATAGAGCTGAATTGCAGTTTCCTGGTGACATGTTCTCTAAACATCCCAAAATATCTCTCAGGATGAAATGTTCCACTTGGTGACTTCGGGTTTCAGCAGCACACACTGTTCATTCAATCCCAGTGCTTCTCACAGGGATGGTAATATGATTACCAGTAATGATCTTTCATGCTGTAGAGTTGTTTTTTTTTTCTTGTACCACTTCCATGTTGAAGAAATTTCTTTGGAACAATGCACAGGTCATTGCAAACTTGGTGGGGGGAGTGGCCAGTATGTTCACGTTAAAGAATAGAAATGGGGACAAAGGACACTTGTCTACATTTCCTCAGGAAGCTGAAGACAAAGAGAAGAGTAAAATCCCAGACCTTTGGGTTCCATGCTGTTACCTGAAAATTACCATGGGACTTCCTAAAAAAGGGCTTGTGTAGTAAATCTGTGAATGTTATCCACATCTCTTAATCCTTAAAAATGAAGATATAATGTAAGATGGAACAGAAGCAAGGTGATAACCCCCTCCCTTCTTATATTCTGATCTTCATTTCATTTTGTTTTACTGGCTTACTTCAATTTACCTACTTTTTCCAGTGAGCTTTCATGACCAATACCTTGGCTGTTGATGTTAAAATTAGGGTTTGCTAAAGGTGGATCAACACACATAGGGCAAAGTAGAAGATCTTGCACACAAACTGGGAGAACTTATTGAGAGCAGCCCTGTGGAGGAGGACTTGGGGGTTCTGGTGGATGAAAAACTGGACATAACCCAGCAATGTGGGCTCACAGCCCAGAGAGTGAAATGTGTCCTGGGCTGCATCCAAAGCAGCATGGCCAGCAGGGCTAGGGAGGGGATTCTGCCCCTCTACTCTGCTCTGCTGAGACCTCACCTGCAGTGGGGGGTCACACTTGTACAGTTCTTGGATGGGCAGCTCCAGAGAAACCTGTTGGCTGTGGGGTTTTTGCCCAGACATGCAATGCCTTTCTGTATGAAGAAACTGTAAGAGTGGATGATTTCATAAAGGCCTGCCACTGACACCAGGACCTTAAGGCCCTCTTGGTTTTGGTTTTGCATTTATTGCAGTTGCTGAGTGAGCTGATATTTGCATCAGGGTGTTCCCTGTTTTGTTATAGCAAGAATTAAAGAGATGATGACCCAAGTGTTTGTTCCAGGTTAAAAAGTTTCAATTTCTGCTTTTTAAATACTGTTCTTGAACCTGTCAGACCCTGGTATTTGTTTTCATCAGCCATGCTCTTCTGCCTTGATGCATCAGAGATCTTTCATTAAGGACTAATTATTTTTTGAACTTGATAAGAGGATAACAGCCATTTTAAAGTGAAAAGAAAAATGAACTAAAATAAAGGCTTTGTTTCTGAGCTGGGTTCCTGGCTCGTCTCTATCCTTCCACCTAATATGGTCCCACAAGGCTTCAGCACTGAGCGGGTGACAGATGTGTCCTGGTGAGAGTCTGGATCAGCTTCTGTTCTGCTCTCCTAACAATGACTTTTCACTCCTCTCCCTCAGCAGCCATGTCACTTTCCGTCATGCAGCAGTCAGCCTTTCCCAGCAGCAGGATGGGATGCTTGGATTCATCTCCACTTAAGACAATTCACAGAAGAGCCTAAATTAGGTGCAGAGTCCCCATAGGCTTCCTTGCCAGTCAACAATATTCCATAGGCACCTTCAGAGAGCAGGGGAGGTTGTAAGTGGTTGAATCATTCTCTGATGACCTCCAAAGGAGCCTTCACTGCTGACAGCAGGCATGTAGCTAACACCAGCCTTGACATTACATCACCTCCTGCAAGCACCCAGATGACAAGGGAGGAGTCCAGGTACATGCTCCTGACGCTCCATTGATTTGAGGCATGCATCTCTTTTCCCCATTGGCCCTCACAGCAGGATGCTGTTTTCAAGATGCAGGAGTACTGTACTTCAGCAATGGATAATTCCACCTGATGAGATGGGAATTACATGTCACCCCTCTTCCCGATGGTGTGCTTTTAGAATGCTGCTGATACTCTGAGCCCATTACAGCATAAAAAAGGAAACTAAGGGTTCCTTGCTGGAATGATATTCACCTGCTTTCTTACAGGACCTGCTTAATTTGAGACTGTATTCCTACTAGTGTAATAAGCAATATCCAGCATGGCAAAAGATAAGGAACAAATATTTCTTTCTTTCTGCTTTCAACTCTCCCAAGCTGTAACTCATCTTCTCCAGCTTCCTTGAGCTGTTAGAAGAGGGTTAAACAACCTCACTAGGAAGCAGAGAACTTTATCATAGCTAAAGAGGATTAACACATGCATAATCCCCTTACAAAGCCACTTGCCTTCCAACTCCAGTGTGTAAAAATAAAAAAAGGATTGGATCAATGTTATTTTTCTTATATCTAATTCAAGAACAATAGAGCACATTAAGTAATTAAAATGTTCACCTGTAAGGTGCTTAACAAGGCTGCTGGCAGATATATAATTAGCTCCAGTTAGCTGCTTGCTTGTTTACTTCCGTTAATTTATCCAGAGTGGGGTCTTTGGGCTTGGAGCTTTTTTTAGAAAACATTTTATTATTGCATGAAGTAGTGCCATGGATAGGCAGGGACCAAAGATAGAAAAACAGAAATTAGGTAATTTACTGAGCCAACATACATGCTAATATAGGATATTTCAGGTTCTCCTTGTTATGCCATCTTCAGTTACTGGCAGTTTATCTTTTGTCAGAACTACAGTTCTTAATAGGTTGGGTAAAACCACCCCAAATGTTACTAATTTTCTTGTGTTGTCTTTCTTCTGCGGAGGACCCAGTCTGTTCTGCCTGTCTCTGCACATGACATGCAAAACAGCAGGCTTTCAACTTTCTTTAAAGGAAGGATGACTTAGAAAGATGCAGAGCTGTGCATTCCCAGACTGTGACAGCATTTTGAAAACAAGGAACATATCAGGACTACTATCTGCACAAATTTCGTGGATGCATGTGAAGGGTGAAGAGCAGAATTTTTGCCTGGTTTCCCATGCCACCTCTGCCAGAGTCCTGGCTGCCCAAAAGCCAGGGGCTGTGGGTGGACAGACCACGGCAGGACACACAGACAGAGAGCTGAATGGATGGAATGGGAGAGGAGAGAATGGCAGGCTGCTGTTAACAGCTCCCTTGCCATGAGCTACAGGCATTGCTGCCCGTGGGTCAGGACGTGAGTCATTTTGCATGGTTTTTATAAAATGTCTTGAAAAAAATCTGGCATCACTGGGAAAACAAACCAGGGAATGATTTGCAGTTGTTTGTTGTTTGTCCCTGTGAAGGAGTGGCTGCAGAAGAGCCCACAGTGTTTGTGATCTGAGTAAGACATGGGAGACTGGAAGACACCAGGGAGGAGGGGGGAATATTATTATAATGGTGTTGTGTGAGCACTGTAGAGGAAGTGAGTCTTTAAAGTGTGAAACCTTCAGCACTGGAAAAGAAAAGCAGTGCCTGCAGAAATCAGTTTGTGGGATCTGTTTCTCTTGCTAAGCTGTCTTTGAAGACTGGGGGGCTGTTTAGCTTTCAATACCCCCAGGGAAGTTTTCCCTCCTTTCTAGTCTTGCCATTGATCTGAGCTACACTCCCAGATCTGTAGGTGTCGGTACTCCTGTGGCAGGCTATGATAAAACCCAGTGGTTTTTTGAACAATATAAATGATTGTACTTCACCTCCCTGTAGGTCTTGAGTTCAACAGCCACAGGAGACTGAGCCTGTCAGCAAATGAGCCCTTCACGGCTTCTGCTTTCTTAGTGAAGTGTTGGTTTCATGGCTCCTGACAAGTGCATCTCAATATAAAAATATGTGCAAGTTGACTCTTCCCCCTCCCTTTTTCTTTTTCCTGTGGAAGACTTTGCTTTCCTGCATTTACTCTCTTGCTTAGGGATCAAGGACTAAACACGTGCCTGCCAGCTCCCCTGCCGAGTCCAGGGCTCCACCTTCCCTCCAGGGACTGCATGTACTTTAAGAAATTGGTTGATGTTGAAGTGGCCTTGGACAGAAAAATCTGGAGAAGCTCCTCCATCACAGAATCATAGAATATTCTGAGTTGGAAGTGACCTACAAGGATCATCCCGTCCAACTCTTAGGTGAATCACAGCCTTTTCAGCCTTTCCAGCTGTCAGCAAGCAGGATCCAGATGTGGGCAGCTGCTGATCTAGGACAAGGCCACCAAGGCTGGGGGAGTTTTAACAAAGGTGGATCCATCCATCCACCCATCCAAGTGTATTCTAAGTCCAAGATACTCAGGTTACCTATTTACACCCACAATTGACTAGCTTTGACTCAAAGGATGAACTAGAAGATGTACTATCCTGAAGATGTTCTCTTTTAAACCTGTTTCTCACTGAGGGGCAGGGGGGGCAGAAGTTGCAAGGTTGTCATCTGGCAGCTGTGACACTTGACTGATATCACAGCTCAATGTTTCCAGCAACATCAGACCTACCAACTGAACAGGGATGACTGCATCAGCTCCCCCAGCCTAGAGCCACACAAACACCTTTCCTTGTAGAGCAGCTGCTGCCTTCCTGAGTGGGCCCAGCCAGAGCCATGCCTGGAGGGTTTGGGACCTGCTGTCCTGCACTGCTCTGGAGCTTGCACATCCCCAGCACGGCAGGATGTCACAGCCCAGCTGCTGCTCCTGCTCTCAGCTGGCAGCCAGGCACATGTACAAAGCCTTGAAACCCAGCTCAGGCAGCATGCATGGGGTGGAAAGAGGACAAATCCCAGATATATTGTTTTCCCCTTCTTTTCTATTCTTTAATCTTTCCTCTGGGAGCCTGTGTTTGACTGATAGTGAGTCCACATCAGCTAGTCACAGTGTGTCCTGAGTATCTCCAGCTGCTCCTTGACAAATGATGAAGAAAGTGGCAGAGTTTGTCCCTCATCAAAGAGACCTCTGGTCTCCCCTGGGCTTCCCCACGAGGGCATAGAGGCAGCAAGTGGCACACTCAGCCACTGTCACATGCAGACATCCTCTCTACAGCCTGGCACACACAGCTCCCCATCAGCAATGGGGGGTCCTACCAGGGGGCCCCAAGCCAGGCTTGAGTGGGAGGCTGCAGGAGTGAAACAAGGTCTTGTTGACCAAGCAACAGAGCCAGCTACCTCAGGGAGGGCAGAGGTGCTGTGAGTGCTGGAGCAGGCCAAGAAACCAGCCAGCTCCATCAGAAATGCCTATGGGAACAGCTGGGTCAGAGCAGGAACTTGAAGCCACATCTTTAGATGAGAAACCATAGACCCTGAGAGACTGACTCGGAAATGGGACAAAAGGTAGCAATTGTATTTGTTTGCCTCGCCCTCTGACTTCACCCTTCCTGTTTCAGATTGGTCACCCTGACCTCATTTTCAGACAAGATATTCAGATTTCATGGAACTATGATGAAGTCTGGGTAAGAAAGAGTACTGAGGGCTTTCCTGGTAGGTTTGCAAGTGCATTTGGGCTTGGATTCAATGGGGTGGAAAAAATCTTCAACTGTGTATCTTCCCCCTGGTCCTGGAGTATGGTGTTTCATTTACAAATCTTTCAGGCTGCTGGCAGGTTACAGTGGTGTGACCAAAAGGGCCAGTATAAGAGTGCATGGGGCTGTGGCTGGAGAAATCTCATGTGGGGTTTCCCAGTTAAGCTAAATCTCTTCCTCCCCAGCAGGGTTAAAGTTAACTCAGCTGTGCAAACTCATTTATATTCAGCTGCACGTGGCTATAAATGGTACTTTTTGTTCCTGACAAATACGAATATAGAGTTTGCTCTGAAAATTCACCATTTCTCATGAAAAACCTTTCCCCCTTGCCATTTGTCTCCAAGATGTTGAATTTTACTTGGCAGATGGACAGTGCAGGAGGGTGGCCATGCTGCGTGGGAAAAAATGAGTGCCTGGGATATGGGGCATCCTCTTTTCTACTGAACTCTTGTGCAAGTTTTACTCATTTAATATGGTGAAATGCAGGTGGCAAAAAAAAGGGTTCTTCCAAACTGTTGAGGACAAGGGGAAGACATCCTCCAGTGAGAGGATGGACAGAATAGTGGGTGATACAGTCCCTGACAGAAAACTTGTTTCATCTTGTTTTCCAGCTTGGAGACTGGATTTAAATAAGGGAGTTGTCAGGACTCAGAGCTGTTTTTCAAAGGCATAGTGTATTTTTTCAGTTGCCCTTTCTCTACTGCTGAGTCTGTACTCGGGATATAACGGCCTGGCACACAGACTCTCCCAACTAACTGGAAGAGAGCACACACATTCACTTGACTGGTGGTTGTTACCAAAGAACATCCATCATGACCAGTATGTCACAGGACTCATTATATAATTTTTGATAGCCATTGAGAGAGCCATATCAAGCACATCTCTCAATTACTCAGGCAGTCTTGCCACTGCATAACAGAGCTAGTTGGAACGGGTCTGTCTCAGTCTGGAAGTTACTCAATGAAGAGTTTTTTTAAGGATTTGAAAATTTAACTTTTAAAAGTTTCCTGCTCTCAAAATCAGCAGACTCTGGCATTGTTTTTTTCATTTTTTTTTCTGGAATTACCATCTCAATCCTTTAAAACCTGTATTATCTACATAATGCCAGTCAGACAAACCCATCTAAGAAATTTCTGCTTGAGCTTGGGAAATAATGGAAAAACTCTCCACATGAATATTTCATGTTGTAATGTCAGAAAAAAAAGATATATATAGGGGGGTGTGTATGTATATATATGTGAACAATTGCATATAATTTCCCTTGCTGTGTGAGCTGGGAAAATAATGAGGAAAGATTATTAGAAAATACGACGCTGTTGGTCACAGAGCTGTTGCTCTCGGCACAAAAGGGCTCTTTACACACCCGTCACATTAACCACAGGCACAGAGCTGAGGAGCACAGGAGAAATGGAAAAGCTGTTCAAGAAGCTGGCAGTTGACAATGGGATCTTGAAAAATGATTTCCTTGGATTCAAATAAATTTCTTCTTCCCCCTTTCTAGACAGGGCTCTGCTAGGAGACAGTTTGGTTCACTGTGGTTGAACCAGCTGTTGAAATCCCAGCTAGCTCCTGAGTAAGCAAAAAACTAATCAGAAACTGCCTTCAGCAAGCTTTGCTTTCCTGAGCACCACCGTCTTCTCACTCAGGCAGTGTGCTGCCCATCACCAAATCAACAGGCATCTTATTCCTGCTTGGCTCCTGAGCAGGTGCCTCTGCCTCCTGGCCCCCTGCTATGCCCTGACTACCGGCCCCCTGCCACTCCCTGCCCCCCATTTGGACTCCTCAAGCCATCTACAGTAAAAAGTTCCTTATGCTCTGGTGCCTTAGGCACTAGACTTCTGCCAGCACAACACTCTTGATCTAGGACCAGGGTGCTTGCAGCCCTGACAAACAGGACATCTTTGACCAAGAGACCAAGGGACCAGGAGGCAGAGGCACCTACGCCAGGGTTTGGTTCAATGATGGGCTGTTTATGCCTGGGCAAGGAGGTGCTCAGGGAAGCAGAGCTTACTGAAGGCAGTTTCTGATTAGTTTATAGCTCATTCAGGAGTTGGCTGGGATTTCAATGGTAGGTTACAAATCCTATTCAAAGACCTCAATTCTGTCCGCTCCTTCACCTTAGTGTTAAGTGCATCTCTGCACCTTGGAAGACCAGAGCCAGCCCTGGATTCAAAGGCTGAGGCAGAATTCAAGCTCTGAAAGTACAGGCTGTCATTCCCATCATTATTTTTTGGCAATCACATTCCCATGTCCTCACTTTTAACCTAATGGAGGATACTCCAAGGCAGCAGTACAACACTGTGTGTCCCTTCTCCATGCCATTGCTTGCAAGACCAATCTGGATTAAAAGGAGCTGGTGTTTTCCTGCTTGGCTGCCCACCCTCGCTCACTGTGGGACACTGGGTGTCCCCACCATGGCTGAATGGGGCACTGCAAAGCCACCCCACCTCTTCCAACTGCACAGAGCCAAGCTCAAGCTTGCCCTGCCGTATGGTTCTGCTGCTAACTGTGTGGAAACTGCAGAGATGCCAAGGCTGGACACATGAATTTAGCAGTTTAAGCATAAGCCTAGCTAGGGCTTGCACCAAAGTCCTGGCCCGGATGTAGCACCAGGCACGAGGACACTTGTGGCTGTGTACCTGGAGTCCTTGTGCTGCAGAGGTGGCCCCAGCTGGATCTCTCCAGTGGTCCTTCTCACTCACATGTGCTGCAAACCCTGCTCCAACGATTAGATAAGAGGAATTGCCCATTGACTTTCATTTCAGTTGTGCGTGACTGGATCAAAGGATGTATGCTCTCTTTGCTTCAATTACGCATTTTGGGCTAATGTGGTCCAGATGGCTATTTCATCTCAGCCTTTATATTTATTCATGGCCTGCCTATTTAACTTTCCTAAAACAAATACTCACTTGTAGGCGTATATTAATTCAGGGAAAAGAACTGCCTCAATCAATATGTTGAGGTTAAGTTTCTATACCACAATAGGTCCTATGTACATAATTTCTATTTTTATTACCCCACTTCTAGCCTCAGATATATGAGCAATTTCTTTAACGTGTTTACTTTGGCTTTTTTACAAATTTACACAAATTACATCTTCTCTGATTATGAGATTTACAATATGCAGATATTCTTTCATTGACCTTTTAGCTAAACCCTTCTGCAAACTTTGGCTGAATATTAATAAATTTACAAAAATACCAAGGAGCCCAAATGTTTGCCAACATGATATTGCACCATCTCTGACCGCAGCATGCCTGTTCAGCAGAGGATAAAATTTATTATTGAATTTATGTGCAATCTTGCAATCAATGTGTGAACACAAATAGTGGAAAAGCTCAAGAGACCAATGAGGCAAAAAGTTTTCAGTTGCATTTACATTGTCTTTTAAACTGGATCTGCAGGCTGGGTGTTGTGAGTTGGCTCAGAGGCTGCTGGTGGAGAGCCAAAGGCAGTGCCTGGCAGGAGGTGTCCAAGAAGGGGCAGTGCCTGGCTCTGGGTTCAGCAGGAGGGAGGGGACATGGAAAGCCACAGTTTAATCTGTCTGGTATTTGATTTGGGCTTTTGGTCCTTGTCTGGATAACAGGATTGCAATTCCTCTTGGTACACTTACAATAAGAACATCTGAAACTCAGCTGCAGCCAGGCAAGATTTTCATTTTGGGTAATCTGATTTTAGCTTTGGTGATTAGCTGCTCCATTGTCAATGGCCAAATCTAATTGTCATTGTAGTTTCTCTTCTGGAGCCAACAAGTGTTAATGTCTTACAAGCCGGTTTTTACTTCACACCTTCTCTTCTTAAGCAACCTCTCCCAAAGCATTTGCAAACAGAGGAGGTGATTTTGGACCCAAGCATGAGGAAAATGGTAGCAATCACCATAATTATCAATTTTCCTGTTGCATGAAATGGACATAGTAGGCCAACTTTTAACATTCTGGGTATTAATATTGGTCTGAAAATATTATATATATATTTATATTTAGCATTTGTAATATAAACATACTTTTCAGGACATAGGTTTGATGAAGTTTTCCAGAACCAGATTCTCTTCAGCATTTTACACTCATTTTTATGTGTGAGTGACTGCTCTAGAAATCAGTGTGAAACTGGAACAAGACAGCTCTCCAAGTTTCATTGAAGATTTTTTTTTGTTTGTAAAACAGTTTCCTCCAAAGTTTGTTTGATTTAGAATAATAATAATAATAAAGGATGGTGAAACAATTTATGACAGCTCTTCCCTGCCAATCCTGATAAATCAAAAAGTTAGAAATGTAGAGTTAACCAAAGTACAAATCCTAAGTCTGAGAGGAGACAGCAATGATTGTATGAAGACAAGTTTTCTTTAATGCCACTTTCCTTTTGGTTGGGTTTCTACACCAAATGAAGATCCATAACCTGGTTGCTCTCAGAGAAATTATTCCAATCTTTTCTAAGGCTAAAAGCAGAAAAAAAGTGCTGTGATGGCTTGGAAAGGCAGATGAAAGGCAGCCTGCTCTGCTGTGTGGAGGGATAGCATTGCTAACACCACATGTATATAAAACAGCATCCACACAGCGATGCTCAGCAGCCTTCAGACTCTCTGCCCATGGAGCTCCCTGGGGGAACCCTCAGAAACCAGTTAAAATCCCTCCCAGTCTATGCTTCAGAGAAAACCCCAAAAACCCCCACCTGAGAATCTAAGTGCTTTCCAATGAAATTACCTCAGACTAATTGGAAAAGCAGGAACAGTATGTAATTGCCCTCAATGCAGTGATATTTAGAGTTTGTCTGCACAAATTAAAGTCCACCCATGTGTCAATATTCCTCTAACTTCTAGGCCACTAGCTTATCCCAACTCTGAGCAGCTCCAGCTGCTGTGGGTGAGCACACCCTGTCTGTGGCTGCTGGGATGGATGAAGGCAGGACCTGCTCGGCTGGGTGCCCTCCACACCAGCCTGTGGAAGTCTCCAGGTACCTGACCTGCTCCAGCCCCATTGCTAGCCAGCCTGAACGAGCTGTCTTGTTTGTATCCAACAGTGTGGGTAAGGCTGGAGCTGGCCTCAGGTGCTTGACCCTGGGCAATACTTTTTCCTTCAGTTGGGGCCTTCTCCGCTTGCTCCCATCAGTTCCCCATCAGGAGCAGTTGTCACTGGTAAGGAATCATAATTCTTGGTGGCAGCATGTGCACAGATGGTGTGAGAACAACAGAGAAAAGATGAGAGGATATGGGATATTTGGGCTTAAGAGATAGTCTGTCCAAGAAAGGATGGGGAGATTGTTTCACTCCAAAGCCCACACTGGCAAAGGTCTCAGTGAAAAGCCTTGGCTAGAAATTCAAACTTCAGCTTGGTTTCAGAGTCACTGTGCATACCCTGGGCAGTGCAAATACTTTCAGTTACTGTGGATTCAGGAAGAATTGTTAATTAGTCTGTTTTCTGTATAAGCAATAAATACAAGTATTACGATAAAATCTGGCCACAAATTTGCTAGTTTGAATTCCTGTGTCTTAAATAACATCTTTGCAAACATGTTTTCTAGATCCCTTCCCAGACTTCCCCATGCTAAACCGCCCAGTGCTTTGGAGGGTAGGCTTGCCCAGGCCCAGCAAGATGGGAAGTCAGCACAGCAGTGCCTGCATTAACAGCTGAAATCTGCAAGAATTTGGATTGTAAGGATTTGATGCTTCCTGTGCGCCCCTCCACCCCACCACTGTAATGATCACATGGAATTTTCATAGCCCTTTATGGTGTTGAAAAGAGGAGCCAAGTTTCTTGCTGTTTACTGTTATGCATAATTTCTCAGATTCACTTTCCTTTATTGTTGTAGTTTTCTTTACTCTGTTTTAACTCATCCCCACAGGCTGTCTTTAGCCAGATTACTGACAACTGATTTAATCGGTGTTATAGGGATGAACTCTGAGAAGGTCTGATGGCACAGCATGAGCTGCCTGGAGCTGGCAACCAGTTGTAACATACCCCAAGTAACTATCCTTTTCTATTTATTTCTGTAGTCTTCAGTGATGATGCTCTTCTTCATAAATGGATTGGGTTTGGACAACAGGATGCTACACTGTTTTGAGAGTTCGTTATTGCTTTAAATAAACACCACTGAAGTACCAGGTGGGAATTTAACTAATGGTTGGAAATCAAGAGGCCATTAGTGCTAGACCCAGCTTGGACAGGCTGAGCCAAAACTTCTTTTGGATACCTCCTTATGGAAAAAGATAGCATGAGTGCTGTGCTATGGAGCTGGAAACAAAGCAGTCATTAGGCACCTTGGGTGGGGTGCTGGGGTATGGACTCTGCATGGGTCAGCTTGCACCTGAGGGCAGGTTGATGACTGCTGGCAAGGTGCTGGCTGGGTGGAGTGATGTATGCGGGTGGCTCTGAGTCAGTGGTGTAACCAGCTCTTCTGGCATGAGATCACTATTCAGGAAGCATTAATTTTAGTAACAGAACGTGACTTTGTGTTGAGGGGAAGTACACAGAGAGCTTTGAGTAAAAAGCACATGACTACAAAGGAGTGTGATTACTTCCGAATTGTGAAATAAATGAAAGTGGCTTGTGTATTGTCTTTCTGTGGTGCTGCTTATAGACAGCAGTTGTACAGCAGCTCTTGAGCTTCCTTTCTGGAAATATGCTGCAGACCACAGGAAATTGCTACGTTTAAATAAATGGGTTCATTAACTACATAGGAAAGCTACCAAGTCCGGACCCCTTGTGATCACATTTCCCATTACATTCTGGTCACCGTTTAGAACTCCAGCATAAATCCTGAAACGCCGAATAGAGGAAGCCACATGGACCGTCCATGGCTGTGAAGATGTGAAGAGGGACTGAAGCATGGAGTGATGAAGCCTTTGATATCTTGTCCAATCTTTGCAGCATGGGATCTCAAGTGGCTCTAACTACGCAAAAGTTTGGATTGTGGCTCTCCGGATTCCTTGCCATGTTCTCAGTTCCCTTACTTTGAATGTAGACTAACTTTGCATTGAAGAGATAACTGCTTCTGGCAAGTTGGAATGTGGTACTTGCCATGTGCCAGAAATTGCTGCAGTCGATCATGCCTGCTTCTGAGATCCCGCCAAAATTACCTGACTCACCTTGGAAACACAGCAGGTAATGGCAGGATTGGATAAACTTAATACTGCCATGAAGGGAAAATTTAATCCCAGGGAGGCAGGCACAAAAGGCTGCTGACCACAAGACATAATGGAAAAATAACATGCTGAAAAAAAAGTTGGTTTAAGGCCATTTGATTCATTGATTTCCTCTTTGGAAATGTAAAAGAAATGGAGAAAACTATGTTAGAAATAGAAGAGAGTTTGACAATACCCATAATGAGGAACAAGGAGGAGCCTTTTGCTGCCATAGTGTGGCAATGATTGACTAAATGCCATCATCAAAGGTTGATATCTGAAAGCAGTACTGGCCAGCATTTCTGTGACTGTACAACACTCCATGACTCAGCTGTTTGATGCTGCCTGTCATCCTCTGGGAACGCAGCTGGTACCATACAGATAGAAAAACACAGAGCCCATAGCTTCCTAGGAACCTGCGTCTCCCAGGTTGCTAAGAAGTGGCCCAATAACTCATTGAAGTCCTTTACTAAAAGGATCAAGCTCCATCTTAAAACTCATCAGCTTATTTATTCCCTATTGCCTGACTAGGAAGCTGACCCATGACCTCCATGTCCTTGGATTGTCAGATAAGAATTTACAGAGAGCAGCAGCCAAGGTCTCACTGTGTTAAGCTGAAGGAGCCAGCCCCATGCATTCCAGTCTATTAAGAGGAGACTGGGACAGCCAGAAAGCCAGAGGGGTGGAAATGCTCTTCAGGAAGACGTTGAGGTGTTATTCCCTTCATTACTGAGGTGAAGGAGCTGTCTAGCTGTGCTGCTTCTGTCCTGACCAGCTGTGCTGGTGACATGCCAGCTCTGTGGCACCATGAGCACATGGCCATGGAGGGCAGAGCTAAGCCCTGTGTCACTGGACAAGAGGAAGTGTCTGACTCTGCCAGGGAGGAAATGAGTTCAGACCTTAAGGTGAGGAGCAGCAGGTCACTCTTCCTTTGTGGAAGGAGCTTTGATGTGCAGCTATGGTGTCCAGTTATCTCCCTGTCCTATTAAGAAGCAAGGCTAGTGAGGGCTGTCCTGCAGAAGGCTGCTGGCCTTCACCTGAGCCACTGCACCACCCAGAGGTGCAGCTCTGGGCATGAACCCAGGGGCACTTGGCTGATGGGCACCCAACACCCTTCAAGCCCCTCCTGGGCCAGCCTCTCCAGCAACTTTTTAAAGAGCTGAATCTCAACAGAAATTTCAAAGGAGGTTTGAATTGCTTGCAATTTTGTATTACAGCTACGTTATGCTAGAAGGCCTGAGTGTCCATGAGGGTTGTTCAAATGCTATTTTTGCTTCTGCAAACAAAGGAACCCTTGATACCAAATGAGTGACTACGTCCCCCAAGTATGCTGTCCTGTCTAAATATGGAGATATTAGTAAGCATTTGTTTTCATTATCTGAAAAAGGAGGAATTGCTATTTCATTTTTTCCCTCTGAATTTTAATAGAGAGAAGAAAAAAACTTCTGGATGAGGACAGTTTTGTATTTTCCCAAGAAAAATTACTTTTTCAGTGCAACACTGGCCTTGTTTCTGCAAGAAAAATATTCTTTCAGGATATTTTGATGATGTCCCCTGGGAGGACATCATCATCAGCTGCTTTCCAGATGTTTTAGCCTTTCTTAATCATACTCTTTCACTGGCCACGAGATCTGATTCAAAGCTGAAGAACGTCATTCCATCCGGCACAGCCCTTCTGAGTCTGCAGGAAATATTTGGGTTTTGCAGCTTATAGACATGGATTTAATTAAATGATAAACTAAAATAAATCTATTTACAGTGTAGTTATGCATACGACACACCATTGGCAGTCTAGACCTACCAGCATTGCCACTGAGCGATGCATGTTTAGTTTATATCTTGTGTGTTTTATGCATCAGGTTGAACTTTACAACCCTGCCCTGGCACATGCAGGGTGCCTTGCTATCCTCAATACTTACTATCATCAGAAAATGCCCTGTTTTGGTGCCCACCTCTCTGACTAGGTCATTTATGAGTCTATTGATCAGCAGGTCCCAGCACAAATTGTTAAAGTCTGTTTGTAACCTTCCCCCATTGTAAAAAAGTTGTGGTTTGTTTCCCCTTTTTTAACCAAGCCTGCAGTTGTCCAAGGGCTCTGGTTACGAGTGTTGTCAGAAGTCATTGGTCAAGAAGCAAGGTGGCCTCACAGCTTTACCATTACTCATTCTTTGCATCCACCAAGAGTCAGTGCACACTGGTTTCTCCACCAGCTCTGCAATGCAGGGGTCTGCCTTTACCCTAAACACCAAATTTTGGCTTTTAAACTGAAGATCTCCATCAAAAAGACTCTTTTCCCCATTGCTCCACTCTCTGTGTAGTCGTTTATTCCTTCATGTAGTAGAGGTAAATTGCTCCTTAATCAAAACAGTGCCCTCCACATCCATTTCCTATTGAACAACAACAATAATAATGACTTGTTGTATATTTCTGCTCTTAAAAGTAAGCTTGCTGTGCGTGTCTCAGGGAATTTATGCAGGGCCTAGTTTGGGGGGGGTCCAAGCTGTGAATGAGGCCCTTGGGTTCTGCCTGGAAGCTTAACATGGAGATGACAGTCCTCTGTGTGACTGGAATCAAGTCTGCTACACACATGGCCATCCTGAGATTTTCTTTGCTCTGTCAACAGATGTAGTCTCCAACTAGCAAAACAAAATGTAGGAGAATTTTTTGAAAAATTAAGTTCTGACTATTTTTTGAAAAGAGGCTTGGAGATTTTTTTGAAAAGTAGGGTTTTTTTGAAGCTTGGGAACTTTTTGAAAAGTTTTTCCCATAATTTCTGTAAAAATTTAAATACTTTCTTTTCATTGTTCTCACATTGTTTCTCCAGGAATCTTTGTTTTAAGTCATATTGAATTCAATGAATTTCTCTTGTTTTCATTCATAAAGGACAAGTTCTACAAACACCAGAACACACCAGAGTTTTGTGGGAAGTGGACATACCCAGATTTATATGCACTCTTGGTCTTGTTAGCTTCCTAGAAACATATCAGCCAGTATATTTTTCTTTCAGAAGGGAGGGAAAAAAGAAAAAATCCTGTTTTTGTGGATGATGAAAATAAATATTTTTTAATGGATGCCAAATGTTAGGCTAAAAACCATGAGAGTTTGCTCACACCTCCTAAAAATGCAGATGAAGGAGAAAACTCTCTAAAAAGGTTTTTCATATTTTACTCTGGATTTTCCCAGTTATCAGACTCCTGGGATTTGCATTTTTGGGAAGAATGACATGGTGTGACCCCTTGGCTTCAGAGAGGCTGAGAGTGAGGTGTCATTTTGCCAGACTGAAGACAAGACTTACTAGCTCTTTCCCACTTCCCTGGCCCCTGCACTGGTTAAAGAATGTCAAAGCAGAAGTCACACTGAGGTCACAATGCCACCAGCATCCTAGGATGAGCCCAAGGCTCGTTACTTCTCTGTTCTGAGCACACACAGTGTCACGGTTTCATCGTGCCCAGCCATCTCATTGTTTCTCCAAATACATGTTGCCAGCCAACTGGGACAGCAAATCTTATTTTTGTGTCCATGCCTCAGCATTTTGCTTCTGCACTGGGACTGTGACTCCATCCATCCTTGACCTGCCAATGACAGGCTCAGACAGGAGGAAAGAGTCCAAACATCAAAATTCTCAAAAATGCAATATAGAATAATCTTTCTGCATTTATTTTTGTCTGCTGTCCACGACTGCTGTGGGAGAAGTCCACAAAAGTGAACAGCAGAGTAGGTAGATTATGCAAGCCAATGGGCAATTCCTGTTAGCACTGACCTGTCTGCAGGGGCTACAGAGTCCCACAGAGTTGGAAAGGGAAGTTTTCCTGATGTGGGAATGCTTGAAATCTTTTAGGCACCTGCTCACATACTTCCACAAGTCTCAGTTAGAGGGAGGAAGAACCACAAAACTTAGGACAAAAACATGTACATTGGAAAGTAAGAATTGGTGGGGTGTTTTCTTTATTTTTTTCTTTTGCAAAGGAAGTGGATGCAGGAAAGTAAAGAAAGAAATGTGGATTCTAATTTCTTGGTACTTGATTATTCAAGGGAATAAGAGATACAGGAAAAATCCAAGCTGCAGTTTGGCAGAGTACAATACCATTATCCCATAGGAAGTAGAGACCATTTATTTCAGTGCTCTCTCTTCCTGATTTGTAACTCCCATGTAAACTTTACACAGACTTCACAGAGCAGGACTGTGGAAGGTTCAAGGAGTAAGGTCTTTCCTGTATACTTGCATTAAAACAAACCTTGTATTTGCCAGAGGCAGCCTCCAGTTTGTTTTCATAAAGAGGAAGTGCAGTGAACTTCTTCATGGAGATTTCACTTATGATCTTCCTCATTTTATTTCCCCTTCATATCAAAATAGACCTTTTAGGTTGAAAGTTGATGATTCCACTTTGTACATGCAAAGCATAATAGAATGGTGTGAGATGAAAAGTAGAAGCTAGTCTAGAATGGCACATGGAAGAAAACAGCTTCAGCTGCAAATGCTGAACCAGTCAGAATGTGAAAATAATTTCTCTACTTCAAGCTGAAAAAAAAAATTGTAGCAAAAAATATAATGTCTGGGTGGCATGAACAAAAGTCCTGGAATCAGATGTTTTTTAAAAAAAGGAAATTGTTTAAGCATATGAAGTCTTAGGAGCTGTTGGAGGGCAGAGAGGAAGGAATCATTTACTAATTGTGCTGTACATTTTAGAGGTTCTCCTCATTTATTCCAGTCACATACATATGCACTCTTTTACCATGGAGAGTTATTTAGCCTGCAGAGAACATTTCAGTGTGCATGCATTGTAAAACCACTATAGGAAGAGTGTTTAGTGAGCAGCTAATGACTTCCTTAAAAGGATAATACAGTTAACAGTTGAGAGGATGTACAGCTAAATATGGCCCTTGTAAAACTTAGCAGATTCCATTAAAAAACAGACATGCAGGAAGTGTCTAGTTCCTATTAGAACTGATTGTACACAGTTGCATGGGAAGAAATAAATTTAGTGTACAGAATTTTACATCACATCCTTTGAAAGCATTGAAATTCTCTGGGGTCCACAAATCTGTGCATCTGGTCCACATACACACACATACACACACAAACAATTAACTGGTGTTCAATTACTTTAAAGGAAAATGTGCATCTAAAACTCAGAGTCTGCACATCCCAAAGTGAAGGGCAACATCCTACTGACTGCAGCAGGCCTGGGTTTGGTTACATCTGAACCTGTAAGTTAGGGTCTCCCCTTACAGACACTACACTCACCCAGAGGGACTCCAGGTCTGTGTAAAGGAGGGGGAAATCCATCCCTGTAATTTCTGTGTTAGGAAACACAATTCCATTTTCCTATTTGATATCATTTTCTATTTTGAAAATTAAAACAGAGCTAATGCTAAAATTTCCTTCATTGGATTAAGCATTTATTATGAACAACAATTACACATTCAGTCTTGCTCAAGTTAAATGATTTTATGAGACTGTTTATTTTCAAGGTATTTTCAAGGAAAAGATTTGGAGCCAGAATCATTTAGCATTGAAAGGTCGCTGTTCACAGGAACCTGAAAAACCTTTCTCAACTGTATTTGAAATGATTTTTTAATTCATTTGCAGGGACATGAGAGAATCAATTTGCCTCTAGCCACAGTCCTGACGCCAGCAGGTAAAGCCAAGGAAATGACCCAGAGAGTATCAAGATAAATCCCTGATGAAATCCAAGGCAAAATTGCCTACAGGAAACATAACGAACTGGACTCAGAGGACGTTCATGGACCCAAACAAAAGCTTTTTCTTCCCCCAGAAAGACTCAATTTCCATTGACACAGTGAAGCTTCAAGCTTGCAGTGTGAGGATGCCCCAGCTGAGTTCAGGACCTTAGGAAGGAGTGAAGTTTCAGGCATTTGAACAGCAAGGGCTCTCACTGGTTACTTGTGCTGCTCTGCAGGCCACAGTGGGAACAAGACTCATGTGGGGCTTCCTTGCTCCATGCTGCCCTGTGGTCTGGCAGCTGAGGAGTGATCAAGGAAAGAAATGTTTAAAACAAATAGTTATAGAATTGTTTATGTTGGAAAAGACCTCTAAGATCATAAAGTCCAACAATTAACCTGGCACTGCCAAGTGCACCATTAAACTAAAAGCCACATCTACATGTCTTTTAAATACCTCTAGGGGTGGTGACTCCACCACTTCCCTGAGCACCCTGTTCCAATGCCTGACAATCCTTTTAGTGAAGAAGTTTTTCCTAATATCCAATCTGAACATCTTCTGGCACAAGTTGAAGTCATTTCTTCTTGTCATATAGATTATTACTTGGAAGAGGAGTCTGTCCCTCTCCTCACTACAAACTCCTTTCAGGCAGTTGTAGAGAGTGAAAAGGTCATCCCTGAGCCTCCCTCTTTCCAGGCTAAACAAGCCCAGCTCCCTCAGCTGCTCCTCCTAGGACTTGTTCTCCAGACCCTTCCGCAGCTCCATCACCCTTCTCTGGACACCAGCCTTTTGTGTAGTGAGGGGTCCAAAACTGAGCACTGAACTGGATTCATGTTGTGGCCTTCACAGGGGGACAATCCCCGCCCTGGTCCTTCTGGCCACACTGCTTGTGACACAGCAGGCCAGGATGCCATTGGCCTTTTTAACCACCTGGGCACACAGTGGCTCACACCCAGCCACTGCCAGCCAGCACCTCCAGGTCCTTTCCAACGGGCCACTTCCCAGCCACTCTGTCCCCAGCCTGTGGCACTGCCTGGGGTAGTTGTGACACAAGTGCAGGACTCATCACTTCATCTTGTGGAACTTCACACAACTGACCTTCCTATCCTCCCACAGATCAGCACTCCTACAGCCAAACGCCCTTGAGACATCTTACTCTGCAGCATCCCAAAATAATTCCCTTCCTCTGGTGCCCAGACCATCATAAACAGAGAAGTTAAAAACTCAGATTGACAGAAGAAAGCAGCAGCTATGGAAGGAGTCCTTCTTTACCAGGTTAATAATAATGTATCACTGGTAGCAAATATTTTTTGTATGCCAAAGAGAATATTAAACCAGTGCGGCAGATACATCTGAGCTCTCAGTACCAGTAAGCAAGAGGGAAGTGAAGAGTATCACTATGGCAAAGAAGAAGGTTTAAAAATGAAGTGGACTTTTCACTGTGAGGCCTGGGTTTTATGTTGCATTTTTATTACTACAGATGGTTTTGTGGGGAATATGATGGCTATCCTGCTGTGATGGATGAATTACATTCAATTTAGAAGCTTGAATTTCCAGTCCACAGGTTTTGAAGAAAATAAATAAACAGTTTCACAGAGGAAATGAGCAGAAGTCTCTCTGTGGCACACAGCATTTGCACGTCATTGATTTGTGATCTGATATTTAATGGACTGCCTTGTGTTGAGAATAGGGCACTGACATAAATTTCACAAATGGCACCAACAATCAGCTTCCTAAGAGCCCAGGCAAAATGAGTGCAGTCCCCAGAACTGTCATCCCTTTTCCAACTCTGCTGAAGTGCTTGGGCTAACAGCTATTCACCTGTGGCTTTTGCATAGTTTGTCCAGAACTGGAGTGATACACTTATGTTGTTACAGACATAAAAATATTAGCAGGTTATAGATGCACTGCTTAGAAGCTTGTTTTAGCAACAGAATTATCACAGATGTGCTTCTGCTGAGTCTGAGTCAAAAGCACTTAACAAGGGCTAACATCAGCTGCTGCACAAGACAGCGACTGGCTCTGGTGGGCTACTTGTAGGGCTGTCACCAACCTCTTCCTTGCCCTTCCCAGCCTAACCAAAAGGTCACTACTATTATTAGTAAAGCAGAAATCCTACTACAGATTAAAAAACCTTGTAATTTGTCATATTTGCCCAAGATGTCAGTGAAAGCTCAAGAGTTTCTTGCCTCCTCCTTCCCAGAATTGGTATTTCTGGTGGGATTTAGGCTCCTGGTCAAAGGGCAAGCAGCAGCTGCCCAGTCTCATGACCTGTGAGGTTTACCTGGTGTCATCATGGAGGGAGTTCATTAGCTCAGTTCTGTCACACCACATAACATGATGTTCTCAGGGATAAGACCACCAGCAGGCACGTCTGTCTCTGGGGCCTTCTCAGGCAGAGTGGCTGTCTCAGGAGCATTTCTTCCCCCTCCTGCAGTCTGGAGAAGCCTTAGCAAGCACCTCCAATCACTTTCTCCACTTTCTGTCCAGAAAATGTTAGACTTCTTTCCCGTTGATGGTTTGTTCACCCTGTTTCATCATTCGTTGCTGCTCCAAAGCAGCAGCCCTCTGGGCAGGGACATGGCAGACACCCTCCACGCTTATAACATGCTCTTCACAATACCCTTAATGGGTGGAGAACCTGAAGTGTCCCTTTTGTTTCCTATGACTCCGTGTAGGGCAATGTGGCTTTTCCCAGCTTGTACCACTTGGTGCTGCTTCTGTGTGCAACCCCAGTCCAGGCTCCCCAGATTTTCTGCCTGATGCCTCTTTACTGACAAAGCCATAACAGTGCCTGCTCCAGCTGCAGGACCAGGTCAGCCTGTCCTCTGTCAAGTTAATTCTGCATTGAGTGATTTCCTTTGCCTGTCACACATCAAAAGGGAGGCTTCCAGCTCCCAATTACAAATGTCTTCAAGATACAAGTCCTCTCAGTAAAGACGAGCAGAAAAAGATGGGAGAGGAAGGGTTTATCTTTATAGCAAGGGTTGAAGAAAGAAATTACAACTGCCAGATCTGAAGTGACTTTTTCTCATACATTTTTTGACACTAACATAGTGGCACATTGAGACTCATGAAGTTACACCACTACACTTTGCATTAACACCACAAAGAGCCATCAGCCACTGTCTTCTCCGCAGCAGTGTTTGATCTGGGAGGGTCAGTCTTTCAGGAGAGGCCCATGTTACCTGCTGGCAGCAGGAGCTGAGGGAGGCAGCCTTATGATCACACCATGTCTTAAGATCACACCCTTGGGCTGAGTGCCCACATGATCCTTAAACAAGGTGTAGGATTACCCAAGTGATACAATCCTGTGGAAATCTCAAGTGTATCTTCAGGGTAAGGGTGTTCTCCAGCAGCCTCAGCAGAAAACATGGGTGTCCATCCTTCTCCCAGACTAATCCACCAAGATTGTCCCAAATCCCTCCCACAATTTGCATGGACACTGAGGCCAACATCTCTTTAGCATGTGTCCTGGTTTAGGGCAAATTTGGGAGGAAACTTCCAAAGGGGGTTCCTGTGGAAAGCAAACCCAAACAGCCCCTCCCCGCAGCCAATCCGGGAAAAAAATTCCTCAGAGAAAAGTGGAAAAAACTATTTATTTAACAAACAAGCTGCCCACAAGCACAAAGAATGAATAACATGAAACAATAAAACCTCTGGCTGCTCCGAAGGGAGATGGCAAACTGAGCCAGTCCTTGCTGTGGGTGCAGCTCAGCTCACTCAGTCTCTCACCAGCCCCACTCCCTCCGGAGGTCCAGGCCCGGTGGCCGCAGGTGCCAGCCCTCACTGCTCCTCTGGGTTTGTCAGTGCAGAGCAGATTTAAACAGTCCCAAGAAAAAGGAAAAAAAAAACAGTCCAGGGTATTTCTCTGCCTCAGCTAGCTAGAACTAACTAAAAGCACAGGAGATCTCTGTCCCACCGCTGTCCGTGCCTCAGACGAACGCCGGAGCCAGGCCGTGTGGGAGTCAGGCAGTTTTCTCAAAACAAACTGCGCTGCTTCTTTCTCCCCCTTCACTCCCAGAACCATTTTAAAGGTACAGAACTCAATATACAGCACACACAGAACAGACAATTGGGGGTACAAGCATCATAAAGTCACCCTAGAACAGCATGTCACCACTGTTATCAGGCCTCTTTTACCTACGGAGATGGACTACACCATCTCAGTGAGTGATTTGGTAAAGCTGTGAGGCCACAAAACATCCTCTAGAGGGCTGCTTTCCTAAGAAAGGCTCCATCAACCAAAGGAAGAGCCAAGTCTCAGCCAGATTCAGGACAGGTATGCTGGGCTGGAAAGCACTAGGTAGGCAGGCCTGGAGGTCACACAGAGGACTGATAATCTTGTCTGTTACTTCCCTCCATCTGTAGCCAGCCATAGTGGATGAAGGTGTTGATTAAACCAGTTATTGCATAACTGACATAAAGCAGACAGCCCACCTGAGAGCTCATTACCTGTAAAAGAGGATGAGGAGAGGAAAGTGCTGGCCACTGGTGGTGGTCTGCAGCCCAGGCTCCAGGGCTTGGCCAAGGAGAGCCTAGCACTGAACCAGAGCCTTGCTCAGCTCCCTGATGAGCGAGGAGAGGAGAGGAGAGGAGAGGAGAGGAGAGGAGAGGAGAGGAGAGGAGAGGAGAGGAGAGGAGAGGAGAGGAGAGGAGAGGAGAGGAGAGGAGAGGAGAGGAGAGGAGAGGAGAGGAGAGGAGAGGAGAGGAGAGAAACAATGTCTGAGGTCTCTCCCAGAGTGTCCAAGACCCAGACCAACATGCCACTGTGAGTCTCCACTGGCAGTTTAGTTGAGAAGTAGGTTGGAAATGTAGCGCAGCAACAGACCTTGACTGATGACAGATATGTTGACCGTGCATTTAAGTGTGATCTTCTGTCTTTATCTTACTTTTATACTCACTGTCTCTTGCTTGTAATCCCTAAGTAAGGCCAACCTTTGTTAGAGAGGGAATATAAACACTTATTTTTATGCATATAAATTCAAGGCCAAATCACGCAGCCATAAAACTGGAGACAAACAGGACATACCATGACAAGCAAAGAGATGGGACTCCTGCTCAACTCCTCAGAGGCCACTGGCTCCTGAGAGGACTAAAACTGAGAGGAAGCCACCCCGCCAGCCACCCCCAGACATGCCCCAGCACAGCAGCAGCATCAATGGTGCCTTAAGTTTTTAGCTTTTGTATTTTTCAGATCCTGTACAGCATTAGAGTGTAACTCTGAACTCCATATAGAGTGTTAGTAAGCTCTCTTCACTTTTTTGTCAGACAAAACAGTCCTTCCAGGCCTGAGAACCAAGGTCACCCTCACAGCCTCAGGCCCTGAAAAGTATAAATAAAAGTGAATTGGGGGGAGCAAACTGGGGGATATTACTTCATTACCTGAAGCTGCAATTGGACAATTAGCCCCTGATATGCAAATAGACCAAACATATCTGTCTGAAAAACTTGTAATTGTCGTCCACCTGGGGTGTAGTCTCTGCGAGGCTTTTGCACTACCCAAGGCGTATCTGTTGAAGGCCTTTAATAAATACCTACTTCATCCTCTAACTCAGTCTAGCCTCTGCTCTAGGTAGCCATTCCAAGGCATCATCAGCCCTTTCCCCAGGGTGACTGAGGCTCGTCTCTCTGCAGCATCCACCTGGCCTCAGTGTCCTCAGCCCTGTGCTCAACTCCTTGCACCTGAGCGTGAACAGCAAGGAGCAGTGCTTCACCTTCAAACTTCAGAGCACAGTCACGCATGGGGTTTGAGGGTCTTCTTCAGGGAACCACAAACAGATCCATCCAAGTGGAAAACAGCTGCAGCAACACAAACCAGGGGCAGATCAGCCACTCAGGTGCTGCAGCAGCACCTCCACAGCCTGTCACCCACGCCGAGTTCCCAAGGAGCACATCAGGGGCAGCCCTGGCTAATTACTGGTGACATCCATGCTTAGCAGGGGTCAAGCCCTGGCCCTGTCTTTCTCAAAACAGGCTCAATAATTATTAACTTCAGGCTGGATGAGGAAAAAACAAATGTTAACTAATAACCTTGATTTCCTAGTATACACAAACCATGGGTTTTTTTAAAACATTGGCTCTGCTTGACTTTCTTCTATTTGCCTGGGAAACACTGATCTGATGCTTTACCCCCTTCCTGCAGTTTTAGTCCAAGGGAAGGACAGAAAATCTGGCGTGATGAATCAACAACACGAAGTGAAGTCACAGATGTGCCCGAGTCAGTGGCTATGCGGCCACACTGACAGAACCAGGACTTCCTTTCTTCCTCTTACCTTATGAATTAATTTGCCTTCATGTCAGCTCACTTGTAACTAAACTGGCTTCTTTTCATCCTATTTTTTAATGATGCACTCTGCAGTGCTTCGTGTAGCCTGAGGTGCTCGAATGGCATGTAAATGGATATTGCCCTGCAAGCTGCACTCTGCCATACAATTGCTATAGTCTCTTAAGTCTTAAAAGCCTGGGCATTATGTGAATTACAGGCTTTTCTTCTCCATGTGGGGCTCACAGCTTATAGTCCTAAATTACATTTTGTCAGCCTGTTGTCAAAGCAAGACACAAGACCATTAAAAATAAGCTGCAGTTATGTAAGTGTTCATGAGTGTCTAAATATTAATGTCAGGACTTTGCATAATGGCAATGCTCTAAATAATCCTTTTTAGCCTTTGTAGTTTAATCTTTGTTCATATTTTATCCATTAGTTACCTCTAAATAGCATGGTTCTTTTGATAAGTAAGAGGCTGTGAATAACATTTACTGAAATTTCAACGTTCTTGTCTTTCACTGCCACAATCGGAAATGACTGTGCTCCTGTGGCTGCCTGGTCTTTGGTATTTTAATTGCAAATGAACTACACAACCTACAGCAGTTTAAACAAAAAACGCCCAAACACAAACCAAAATAAAATTTTTAAAAAGCATACATTCCCGTGCCCATCTTCTGCTTCTGCCATCTGCAGAGGTATTTAAAATCTCATCCTACTCACAATTATGAGCACTTAGTTCACACCACTTTTCTACACAATGTTATTTACCAACTTCCAAAGCTTACCAATAAAATGCTGCCTCCATGACTAGGTGATGAGATAAAATGATAAAAGGCAGGAATTGAAAGTTTCATGCTGTGCCTAACTAGCTGCCAGTGTCCCCCTCTGATTTGTTGTGTCAGTGAATTGCTGGCCTTGGCTGGAGGCCCCGGCGGTGGGCTCCATGGATGCTGTAGGATCCAGCTGTGGAAAAGGAGAGTTTAATTTATTTTATGTGATCTTGATATGGTACAATCCTACCCTACCAGGGATTTCATCTAGGGAAAAAAAAAAAAAAAAAAAAAAAAAAAAAGAAAAAAAAAAAAAAAAAAGAAAAAAAAAAAGAAAAAAAAAAAAGAAAAAAAAAAAAGAAAAAAAGAAAAAAAAAGAAAAAATCAATACCTGGATGTAAGGGGTGTAATATGCTGTGAGCGTGGTTTTGGTCAGGGAAAAATAAATTCTTGAAATACCCTAGCCCTCCCTTTTTCAATAAATGCAATGAGAATCTCATTGCTTCAGTATTTTGTAAACAGCCAACTATATCAGCTGGTTATAAAATTTTGAAATTTGTTTCCAAAATGCTCAGTAATTCTTTTGTTGATTTATATTTCACTTACCTAAATAAAAATAACCAAGAAAGAAGGATTGAAAACTGTAAGAGGTCTTCCAGCAGGAGAACTGTTGCCATTTAACTCACTCTATTACCTGGACTTAGACTTTCTCCTATCCCCCCACTGTCAAAGGAATGCCACACAGCTGAGAAAAAAAGTTAAGGAATTCTTCACCATTAGTTTTGTGGATAAGGTTATTTTCTAGGTTGAGACAGTCTCATGTCTGAAGACCCTATTGTGGAAGCTTTGCCATTGTGGTTGGGTTCTAAGAAAGATCTGACATGGGTACAGGCTGTTGAGAAAGCACTAAACACTGGTGCTGAATGATTCATGGTATCACACTGTTGCAGAAATAACTACTGATAGCAGAGAGCATCCCAAAGTCTGGCCTACAAAGCAGATTCTACAGTGTGAATCACTTGGGAGTGATTCTCTCTCCGTATTTCCAGATGCTGAATTACTAAAAATGTTGCTAAAAATATGACTATTGCCTAATATTACCCTTATAAGTAGTCTTTTTGCAATATCCTCTTGCAAGCCTTATGGGGAAATTCTCCCACCCATGTGACAAATATATTTGATAACTAATTCTTCAGAATCTAAATATTCCACTGAAGGCATTCACTTTCCCTATTTTAATCCCATTCTTCCTACTTGGGTCAAATGGAAGTGAGCATTAGATCATCAATGAGGTGGAAAGGAACCCTAACCTGCACTTTTTGTTAGCTCTGGAATCTGCTGATGTAGGGAGGACTTGCAGGAAGGATGCAGTTCCAAGCTTTGCTTTTCCACAGCCTCAAAATCCTGGAGAGCTGGAGCTGCTCAGCCCTCAGCATGAAGAGTTGTGGAGCAGTGAGAGAGGCACAGCACAGGGCAGTGCTGCCCAGACCCACAATGTCTGGGATGACTCTCAGCCCTTTTTGGAAATACCCGTGTGGAATAGCTGGTTTTATCTTGTATCAGAGCTTCTGTTAACAGCAATGACTCATAAATTTTCACTCATTACCCAGGCTCTCTAGAGCACTCCAGTGTCCTGAACAAAAGCAGAAATAATTAGTTACCACTGCAGTGGCTAAATATTTTTTGATTCTGAACATCAGCTTTAAGGAAATTGACAATAAAAATTCAGCTCTCTAACCTTTTTTGACAAGGATTTTGGACTGCTCACAGAGTACTAAATCAAGGCAGCATTTAGAGATTCTGCACAATAATGGGCAACATTAAACATTTCTTCAAACTTTGCAGAGGGATTGCAAAATTGTATATTTTTACAGTAAATGCCTAGAAACTGTTTGTACATATGGTATTTGCACAAGGTTAATATTTTTTTTTTCTGGTTTTGCATCTACACATGTCACTGTACAAATATGGGTGTGTATGCAGACACATGAGGACAGTTGGTAAGAGAAATCTACATTTTTAATATATTTTTTTAATACCTGGGGTACAGTGGAATTTTCTTACTGGCATTTTGACAGTATTTGGACCACTGTTCATGCCTACAAAAATTCCATGGAAATTGATGATGAGCTGTAGGAGAAATGCGTCTTTGCAGAAGAATGGCATTGTTTTCTGTCTGCTGTTCTTACCTCTTCTCTTTAAAATACTCAGCCATCTAATCCAGGATCAGAAATGACACTGTGTCACTTGAATTGCCAATTGCATAAAACGAGTCCTGAACAGTGAGTGGCTGAAACAAAACAAAACAAAAAACCAAATAAACAACAAAAAACAAACATAAAAACACAAAAACAAAAACACCCAAACCAAATCAGAAACAAAACCAACCAACCAACCAAAATTGTGTGTTTGTGTTTGTGCACAAGCCATACTCTACAAATCATGGGTTCAAGCAATTCAGTGTCTGCTTACAAATAACAAGTGCCTCTGAAGAAATGCGTGGGGGCTCACAAGCTGACCTGCTAACCACCATCCAGGACAAAGGATTCACATACCCCCACAACATATACTTTACTGTCACAAAAAACTGGACTGCAGTACCTAGGAAATACTTCTAGGGGAGTCTGCAGAGACCTCTCTGTGCTGCCTAATATTTTAAATGGGGCAAGGTTTTTGCAGTCATTTCCTATGAAGCTCTGATATCATCCTGATGTGCTGCTGCCTCGGGGAGGAAGGCTGTGGGAGAGGGGATGGCCAGACACCATGCAGTCCAACACAGCTGGAAGTGGAGGAGGGATGATGCTCACTCCATGCTTTTGGATGTTTCCAGCGCTGTGTAGGATGTTCTACTGGGAGATGCTGGCAAATGGTACCTGGAGACCTTTGCAGGAGGCACAGGGAGGAATGGCAAGAGAGAAGGGATGTAGGGAGAGGTGTGGGCAGGGCAGCAAGAGCTATTGCCCAAGCAAGGGCTAAGGCACTGTACCCACACCCCAGGCCAAGGAAATTCCTCCCTTTCTTACCACCATGTCTTCTGGAGGTCCTGCACAAAGCCTACAGTTCCTATTTTCAGCAGCTGCTGCACACCGGCCAGAAACAGGCTTTTAGTTATTTTATGGCTCCCAGCTCATGTAAATGAAATACAATGAAAGCAATTGCTGAGCAAAGGCAGAACTGGAAAGAGATGCAAAGGGATGGGAGACTGTAAAATATGAATGGCATCCCTGCCCTGCTGCCCAGCAAGAACCATTACATAGTGTCACTGAGATTCTACCAAGTACAGTCACTGACCAGGCATCACATATTTTCCACCTCTCTAAGAAAAAAAAAAAAAAAAGCTATTTTCTCTTTGAAATCCTTGGAAACTCTGCTAGAATAAACTCTCTAATCCTGTTTGAACAAGTGTGATTTTATATTCTCAGTGTTTGCTTTGTGTTGCATTACAAACTCCCATAGCCACTCACTTGAAAAAATGCTTGTGGCTCAAATACATTGAATAGTCAAAACCAAACACTGTTTACTCGTCTGATTGAATTAAAAGCATTCTATTTAAAGTGTTTACAAAATCTTCTACATGTAATAGGGATTCACTGCAAAGCCAGAGCAGTGCTTTTATGACTTTTAGAAACTGTTGCTGAGGAATCAGGGTAATTTGATTATGTTAGCAAGACTGTTTAAAAATTCAGGAAATTGGGACTCTGTTCAGTAAAATGAAAATAGCTTGTAGGAAAGAGATACTTGGGCATTAAATGCTACAAGACGTTCTGCTGTAAATTGCCAGATGTTCCCATTCGGTGAACTGAACATGGTGAAACATTTTGATTGAGGATAGCAACATGCAGTACAGAGTAATCAAACCTCCCTCAGGCAATGGGATGAAACTCCTCGTACCCTGCTGGAATTATTCAGTGCAGTAAGTTCCTGTAAACTCTCAGCTCAGTGCATGGAAGTGGCTCACACAACCAACTCAGGTCACATGTTTAGAGTTCGTTGCTTTGTGTCTCATCATCCTATGCACGTGCTTGACAATAGGTATTGGATCTGGACATATGCTTCTCATTCAAAGTCTGCCTGTGTGCAAGAGCCATTTAAAATTAATATTGCTGTGAAGTAAGTCCTGAGGAATTTGGGTTTGTATTGGATTTTTCACACTTGGGGTACGTGAAACTGCAGTGGATATCCATCAGCTGGTAGCAACCATACAACAATGTTGCTTAGGTAGTTCTCAGGAACAGCAACTCCAGAGGCTCTTTCATTTTGTTTAATGGACAAAAGGAATTTCGGTGACATTGCTGAGGTTACACATTCACTCTTCTGTTTTTTAAGTAATGCCACAGGATTGATCCTTGACCTGGAGGGCAACACAGAGGTGACCTCCACCTCTGACCTCCCTTCCTCCAAAGAACCCAGCTGGGTGATGAGCAGAGCAGCAGCCTGCCAGCCCTGGGTTGCTCTGCCAGTGCCACCCTCAAGAACAGCATTTCCTGTGATTCTGAAGCAAATTTTCCCACTTGCCTGTGTTTCAGTTTTAGTAGCAGGTATACTGAGACCCCAGGTTGTTTGGCAAAGACCACTGGAGGAACAACAGGATTTTTATGCAATAGGCACAGCTGGAGAAGATACCAATGCACTGAACCCACTGTGACTTTGGCCCCGTTTCCTGCTGAGATAATTACAGAGCTTCTGAAATTGCTCTGCACCAGTATGGTCTCTGAAGGGGCAGCACCATAGGCAGAGGAGTGTCCAACAGGAGAGGTGCAGTGGTTCAGCTGCTCTCTTGAACCTTACCTCAGGGTCTGGTTCTGGTACCAGAGGGCAAGCGAGGACTGTTTGACCTGGATCAACACTGAAATCCAGAAACCACTAAGAAAACATCATTCTTCCCTGAGATAGCTGTGGCCATGCCTGGGTCTCCCTTGAACCCTTCTTGCTGGTGTCAATTTTCAGTGGGAGGCTGAACCTTTCCCTCCCCTCAGGTGTACAGATTTTGGATCAGATACAGATCTGCAGGAACATGTACAGTTTCCCTTAAGTCAGCATGCCAGCACTCGTGCCTTCCTCATGTTCACCATGGTGTGAGCAGGCATTTCTGACTCCACATGATGCTTGCCCACTCTTTACAATCAGTTTCCACCTGTTAATCTCTCACTTTTGTAAAATTTACTGTCAAGCTGATACAGACGTGAACCTCCATCCAAGAGGTCATAACTGATGAAAATCCCTACACTTCATTTATACCTCCCAAGGATTTTTCTTGAAGTACTTTTATCAGCAGCAAATTCGGGATCAGTTTCAGATTTACATTAAAAAGGCACACCCCTCATCTCTTGCATTGTCACTACTTGGTACAGCTTTCTAATAATCTACAATGAGCAGGTCCAGACTAGAAAAATGTGGCTTTTGTAGTATGTAGAATAGCCTTTAACAGTTTCACCATGAAGCTGTATCCCAATGAAGTTACTTTTCTTAAGTCCTTTTTGCTGCTGCTGTGACCATAAACTCCAGTAGACTGCTGGGAGAGGAGTGCAGGCAGGGCAGGCAGCTCAGCAGAGCAGGCTGCAGAGAAGAGCAGGAGGCCCAGTCTCCAGGCTGTGCTCATATTGTGCTGTACCACGGACTGTGCAACACCCGTGAATTACAGAGGCACCAAAATACAGCAAGAATTTGCAAACCCAAGAGTAGCTGCATGTTGCCATCACAGAGAACTGGGGGTACAGGAAGCTGCTCTTAGATGTTGATGTGAGGAAAAGCATCTTTGTGAGGCATTTGTGGAGTTCAGCCACACTCTGGCCTGCCATTGACACCAGCCACCCAGCAGGTTTGCGGGTCTCTTCAGAGAGAAAGGACACAGAGTATCATGTTCAGAGAAAAACTCCTTACAGGAGCTTGCCTGGCCTCATCAAGTCAGATCCTCAGACATCTACAGGTGGAGGGACTGAGTCCACCTTGGTCTTCTTCTTTTCCTATCTAAATCCAACATTGATCCCGGCAGTAGTTCCTTCAAATCTCTTCAGCTGCCAGTACCTGAGCAGGGTTGAAATTGAGCTAAATGTGCTCATTCAGCTCCATCTTCTCCAGGCAGCACTGCCTGCAGGGGTTGGAGCCATGCCCCATCACTGCCCAGCACCATGATCACTGGCTCAGCACTCCACAAAGCCCTTTGAGGGTGCTGATTATGTGGTGCTCCATGGGCACAGTGATGTGCACATAGCTTCTCATTGGTGAGATACCAGAACACCAAGAGACAGCAAATTGAATTTACCCTCTTAATAGCATTTATTTAGATTTGCTTTAGTAATGGGTAAGAATAAGGGCCTAAGAGCCCAGGAGACTATAATCCTTTTAGACACTCAAGCTCCTGAGCAGAGTGAGGTGAATCTTCCAATGTTGTGTAAAAGTCTTGAGAGACTCAGCACCACAGGAAATGAAGGGAATCCTGTTGCCTCTGAACAAGGCAGCAGATGATGGATGGCTCAGAGGTGTTTTCCTCTCCTGTTTTTTTGTTACTGCTGGGCTGAAGAACAGGGGTCATAAAGACAAACTGAACTGGCAAGAAAATTAACTTTCTAAAATCTATAATAGGCTGTCTCTCTTTTCCAGAAATTTTGTGAGAAACAAGTGAGAGTTTGTTAAATCTGCACCTTGACTATTAAGGCTTGAAGATCCTTAAAGTCCTCTAAGCTGCTGAAAATGTATCAAATCCTTCAGCAAGGGATTTATCAAAATATTTAAATGTACTCTTCATAATGTGAAGTGGAACTAGTATCCTTTATAATACAGTTTCTTACCAAGTTAAATAATAATGTAGGATTTTTGAAGCAAATCAATTCTTGGAGTCTACTACTGTCACTGTGCTTTTTCATCTCAGGAAATTTCTGGGGACTATAACTGGTGAAGATTTATTTCATTGTGTACTTCTGAAAAAAAAATCCATGTTAGAAAACAAGGGCTTGAGCTGTGGCAGATGGTGCTTTTCTGAAGAAGAAATTAGTGTTTAATAAGGACTGCAATAGTGCAAACCAGATGTTCATCTCGCATTTTATCTTTGAAAGGATTTGGGAGGATGCCATATAGATACATATGTGCATCACAGATCTTGAAAAAATACACAACTGGATCCCCAGGGGCTCATTATGGGAGGAGTAACTTTTTGTGAGCCATCACACTCCACTGAAAAAGGTCTGTTTAAACTGTGACTAAAGATCTCTTAGGAATCTCCTTTCACCTCTGACATGGACAGAGCAGCAGTCCAGAAGAATAAGCATAGCAGCAACCTGGTTTACCAAGGAAAACAGTGACTCTAGTTTCATCAAATATTTTGGAAAATAATACTCAACTAAGGAAGGGAGGCTCATCAAGAAATGCTACTCTTACTTGGCTTTGTCTAGCTCTCCACTGGGATGCAGATGTGACTTCCTAGCCATTCATATTGACTTCCAACAAAACACAAAGCTGTAGACACATTGTTCCTGCTACATGACAGCCTCTCAGCCTTCAGTGAGCTGTCCTGTTCCTTCCTGTGCCGTGGAGAAGTGTTCCCCCTCCTTCTCCTTCCACCTGCAGCTGAGCTACCTGAAGGCTCAGCTCATGGTAGGTGCTCCTGGCAGAGCAGAGGCCTGAGGTCGGAGCTCAGCCTGGTGCTGAGGTCTCACAACAAGACTATTTTCAGCCACGTGTGGCTGTCAGTCCCCTGCCTGTGCCATGGGCACCTTCCCACAGTGACACATGGCCTGTGGACAGCACAACTGTGCCTGTACTTCCCCACAGGTACAAGCCCCTCCTGCCATGCATCCCTGAGGCTGGCTGGTGTGAGAGTGGCTTCACTGCCAGCGTGTAGAAGATTATTATCTTGGCCTTGTCTCCCTTTTGCATTTCAAGGCCTTGCTTCCAAACAAGATTCTCTGCTTTACAATCTTCACTTAGCAAAACCTCACCTTGCTGTAGAAAATCAGCCATGGATTGATAAATGTTTGCCCACCTGGGAAAAATCCAGTTAAAAAGGCAGGTAGCCAGGACTCCAGGTGAAGTGCAGCCCTACAGCTCAGCAGCTCCTCCCAGTGCTGGGAGCAGCATCCTGGGACAGACAGAGGCACTCAGGCACTCTCTGGAAAGAGTTACTCCTTTGGTTGTGCTGCACGCCTGGCTCCTGGTTCCTTGTGGGATGGGTAAATCTCAGGGGTTTTGTCCTATGTCAGGGGCCTGGCAGCACCCATGGCTGCTGACCTGGGAGTGAGAGGAGCTGGGAGCCCTGTAGGAAGAGGTTGTTTCTCCAGCAGTTGCTGCTGACCTGCCTCAGTCCTTACTACTGCAGCAGCTAGAGCTGTTCTTTATTCCCAGTTTTTTAAACAAGCATTTTGTCATAGCACTGAAATAATGACCAAGAGGCTGAGCACTTTAGTTAGCTCTGCTATGATTACATGTCTCTTTCCCACAAAGTGGGTACATGGTCCATTTGTTGAGGAAGAACCTCTGAGTTCCTGATGCCCTCCTTTTTCACATCTCTGCAAGCCTGCTTCAGCATACAAACAAATTCAGAATGCAAAGATGCTCAAGTTATGTGAGGCACATTGGAGAAGCACACAGAAAAATATCTTACCTAAGAGTCCATGGTGGATGTAATTACCAGGATATTTTTTCTGGGCATGGCATTTGTACTCCTGCATATTGCTGGGGCATTCAATATCATGGTTGTTTTTTGCAGTCAGAGTTCAAGGTATACTACATAAAGAAGTGTGCAGTATGTATTGTATAAACACAAAAAATACATTAATTAATAGGTTTTTAATTAAGAGGATGAGATACATCTTGCACATTAAATTGTTAACTGGTTTACATAAATTACTTTGCTATTAGTAATTTGTAAGTCAATTAAATATGTCTGCACAGAGGACCTGGTTGATATAAAAGGCAAGAATGATTCTCAGATTGCTTGTACTTTCATTCCAGTTCAAGGTCTCCTCTCAGTGGGGCCAGACACTATCCTGTAAACAACAGGGTTATCTTTTCCAGCTTATTGTTCTCTTATGACTCAGATACAAAACTGAACTACTGTCATTCAGTTCTGGAGGAAATGCTTTAGTTTAAAATGCTCCCACAAGAGTTCATGCTCAGTTGCCTCACCTTGCAATTAAAGCAGGTGAGGAGTGCACATAAATGATTATTGACGTCTTTAGGAGCTCAGCTGATGCAAGGTTAGTTACTTAACTCAGTTATCTGCTAGAGCCCTTGAACTAAAATAAAGGTTATTCTCACTGACAGCATCTTTTGTGTGTGCAAAAGCACAGGAGGACTCATTAAGGACTTTATTCTTTGAAATTCTTAGGAGTTGCACCAAAACCCTGCGGCTGCTAAATGTGTCCTTCCCAAGTTGGGATTTAATGAATTTAAAATGTTGTTCACTACAGAAAACAAGAAAGAAAGAAAAATCATAGGTGTCACCATATAACATTAGTGAAGAATTTGGAAGGCAAATAGGTTTGGGGTTTTTTTTCAATGTGAAGATATTTGCAAGTTTTTCCAGATTTCCTGGGGTTCTACAGAAGCACTGCGTCTTGTACTGTCAAGCAAATCCTACTTCTGTAAAGAATTTCCTAAGAACAGTAGAGTGAAAGCACCTGTGATCTCGGAAGTGAGGTTCACTTTAGAGAGACCACACCAGTATTCAGAGCCCTCCAGCACAGGCTGGGAACATGGGCTCATTTCTGGCCAAGTCACAGCTGGCATTACACCTGAAAATCAGCAGCATTCTCTACCTCTGTAAGTCTCTAAGGCTTTAAAAGGACAATATGATTCTCCTTTCTGCCTGTTACTGTTAACATGGGAAAGTCATACCAAATTTCAACTAACTGATTGGAACTGTAGAAACATCCCCAGATGTTGCTGTCCGTTATCCCTGTTCCTCATTCATAAACATCTAAACCTTCTTGTGGGACAGAAGGAATGATCTTCCTTGTGCCTAAAGAGCTGCTGTAGCATTTCAGGCAATGTTTAAGCAGATAATTTGAATAGCATGTGTGTTTATGATTTTCTTGGCTGCAGAAGAGCTCTTCGTCTTTGCTCTGGATCCTGTCCTGTGCCGTGTCCACTGCAAATCAGTGTGCTGGCAGAGCCTGTCACTGCAAGCCAGCATGCAGAGGAAGGCACTCACAGAGCAATCCCAATGACACATGTGGGAATATTCAAGGGGCTTCTGCTGCTCATATGGGTTGCCATTAACAAACACGAGGCTTTACCATAAAGTTTATGACTGTGCATACTACCCCACGTAAAGAAAGAGGGGAAAGAAGAAAGCACACGCTGCCTTTGTCAAGGTGATAATTCCCACTCCACTTTTTTCTCCCTACTGCTTGCATCCTTCTCCCTCCCTCCTATCCTCCCATTTCCTTCCACACTACAAAGCCCTTCAAAGATCAAAGTCATCATTGACCATGAGTTTCCACAATGTTTCTGCTTCGACATTGGCTGGGAGCCAGCTGGCATGTGTTGAAAACCAGCATCAGAATCTGTTTAATTGCTGTTCCCAATGCAGTGTTTTAACAAAACACTGGAACGGACACAGTTCCAGCAAGCTCATGCCCAGTGATGAGACACTGCAGCAGCACAGCCATGACTTTGACACTTGCTGTTTTAATTCTTTTTTACTATTAATCCACTTTTTGGCCTGTTTTGAAAAGTTACCTTTGCAAGAACAGAAAAGGGTATATCTATGATTTTCCTCAATTTAGTATACATTTACTATTAAAATAGGTTCCACGTAGATTTGGATTCAAAATACATCACTCACAAAAAAAGACACTCTTTCTACTATGTCTCCTTGATCTGTGACCTGTTGTTGGAGAAGGACACTCTCTTGGCTAGCCTTGGAGCTGCATGTTAGTGTGATGGTTGGCTGCTCCAGGCAGTGCTTGCAATTCACCCACTTGTTAAATTAAGTCCATTGTGGGGATGCATCTAAGCCTTCTCCTGACCTTTGATATATGTCAACTTCTGGTCCTTTACAGAATCACTGGGTGGTTTCCCCAGCTCACACCTTCTCTGGGTTCTACCCTGATCCAGGACCACATGTTCTTGCTACTGCAGGAAATCACAGACAACAGGGGCCAGGTCAGCCATGCTCCATGTAGACAGTGGCTACCTTCACTGAAGGGCCTCATGCTGTACATCTCTCTAGCCAGCATCACACATTTCCCTCCCCACCACGGTCTCAAACACCTGCAGTCAGCCAGCCTGGCCACATGCTGCCTCAGTGAGCAACACTGTCTGGCACTAGGGTGCTCACAGCTACCACTACCATTGCAACAGGATAACCAAAACCCCTACCCTCTTCAAACTGTGCAGCTGGACACTCTTCAGGTCAATCTCTGCATTGTGTCTAAGACTTTGCACCTCAAGGGATTCTGCCTTGTGAGCCTCTGGTCACACCCACTGGGTCAGACTTGATCTCCTCGAGCACCTGCACTATTGCCCAGAATTATACCACAGGATTGACAGCTGCAATGCTCCAAATCAAGTGCAGCCAAACCACAGAAACTCAAAGATTCCATGGGGTAGAAGTCTGAACTATCTGGTAGCGGGAGAGCCTCCACCCCAGAGTGCAAGGGAAAGGCAACAGTTTCACTGTGCCACTCAAGATGGAAATTACGTCTGTGAGGCAGCAGCACCATTTACTGAGAGACATAATCAGAGCAGTCTCTGGCCAATGCAGAAGTTACCTGTTTTGAGGAGTGAAACTGTGTTCTCATGAACACTTTGACCACGGCTATGTACCTGTTATGCTTCTTTTAACCTAGAAATTTGAACTGCAGTGCCCAGGACTGGATGGTGATGACAAGGCAAGTCCTGCAGCTGAGGACACTGCTGTACTGGCAGACATGGCCCTCAGCTGAGGACACTGCTGTCCTGGCAGACACATCCTCCTGTGAGCCAGGGAACCACTCCTGCCGATCTGCAGTGGTCAGCCTCTTTGGCAGCTCGAGGAACTGTGAATAATCCTTTTGAGCTTCTGCCACCAGTCCCAAAGTGTGATCAGTACATAATGACGCCAGTGACATACTGTGAACCTTCTCCTGCTTTGAGTGATTGGATTTGAACAACGGTGACAAGAAAGAGCTGGGATGTAAAGGACATTCAAAGGGTTCTGTCCTCCACACAGATCTCATGACAGGAACGAAGTCACCCCATCAGATCCCAGGACAGAGTCATGCACAGGTCATGTATTAGGGACATATTAACATGGCATCTGCACCGTGCCCCTGTCTCATCTGACAAGTACATCTTCCTGTCCTGCTGTGGAGGGAACAGCCCTGAGAAGCCTCACTCCCAGCATCTTGCCATAGGGCTTCTGCCCATGCCTGGAGCAAATAGCCTGGGGGAAAAATGTGCCTTCAAGACAACCATGATGTTGGACTGAGAACCTCAGCATCCAGGGTCTGCCAGCAGGACACAGTACATGTGGTGGCTGAGACTCACAGCACTGTTCCCTGTGACATGGTCATTTTGTTTAAGGTTTCTAGAAATTCACTGGACTCTGTGCTCCTTCTTGTATACTAATATGCTCCATCTCCTCCATGGTGGATTTAATTGAGGGTTAACTGCTCAGGGCTTTTGTTCAAAAAGAAATCAGAATCTTCAAATCCTTGGTCACCCTATGTCAGCAATTTGGGTCTGAAAAATGATCTGGGGATTATCCTGAGGATGAGCATAAAATCTTGCCCTTGGAGAGATCAGACGAGAATTTTACCATAGATTTTATCACATCCCTGGAGGTGGGATTTTCCCCAGAGATTTCTTGTGCCTTAACTGGGTGTTCAGTTAGAGAGACCGCACATGGTGCTGTCTGACTGGTGTTTAGTTTTTCTGCTTCCAAGATTTGCTTGACCTAGGATGAGAGCTATGAGTGGAGGGGAGGAAGGGGAGATAGGCTGGGCAGGAAACAGAGTCCAGTGAACTTCTACAAACCTTAAACAACTGCATTTGGCTGGCATTCAGTATGTGAGACGGACCAAGGTTCAGGGTGATTTATTTTATCTGGAATTGTTTCACATCTCTGGATGTAATGTGTGGGGTTGGCTCCCGCTCCAAAAACAAGTGGTCTTCTGAAGAAGGCTTTCAAGATGATCTTTCATTTATCTGTAGTGCAGCATTTGCCTTCTCCCCATTGACAAATTTGGAACTAATTCCCTGTATGACATAGCATTTAATGAGTTTGTCTCCTGAATCCTGCAAAGCATTTCACATACTTTGATGGCATTTTCTCTTTAGTAGTTAATGTCTTATCAGTGAGTTTTGCAGAAAACAATGGCCTGATTCTCCTCCAACGCTGTTTTACATCTCTGTAGCTTCACTGACTACAAATGAGTTACTCCTGCTTCACATAGTGGGAGATGAGAATTAAGACCTTAAACCTACCACTATTTAATCACATGCTTCGAACTCATTTTCTCTCATTCAGGATCTATCCTTTGCTTGCAGCCCTGCATAATTGCCATTTTACTATCTTAGAAATCTGGCCATTATCAAAAATGTGTGTACTAACTCCCCTTTAAGAACCCCGAAACGAAGGACACTCCAGCCAGGGGAAGCCCCACACTGCACCGTCTCATGGCAGTAGGTGGTGGTTCTTCTCACCCAGGTACCAGATTTCCCCTGGAGACTGTTCCACAAGTTCTGAGGTACAGTGGTTATTTCACCCTTAATAAGCAGCTTTTTCTACATACCTGAGGAGTTGCAATTAGACTCAAAAAAAAAAAAAAAAAAAAAAAAAAAAAAAAAAAAAAAAGCTTGCTGCAGGAAAATGAAGCTTTTTCTCCAGCATTAAAAGTCCAGCTGCATTTTCTCTTGAAAACAGCCAGACCACAGTCTCTCCTTGTAATGTAGACTAATTTGTTTTGATGCTCACAGGATGTATATCCTGAAATTGGAATAAATATGCTGAAACATGCACAACCTGGACACATCTTTATTTCATTCTTTTGGCTCTGGATCCAGTTCTGTCCTGAAAAGGTAAAAGAAACACCAACAGAGAGAGAAACAGAAATGCAAAAAACACAGATAGCTGTGATAAGGCTTGACATAGACAGATGCTCACTTGCTGTTGGAATATATGTTTATTTAAAATATATTTATATCTGAACAATGAAGTAGAAGCAGGCAAGAGGTAGCAGATACTGTTTTAAAATACTTTCATTAATTACACACATCTGGACTAACTTCAGCATGTTCAGTGAATTAAATGAGCAAGTACTTCAGGATTGGTTTACTCCTGTAAGTTAGAAAGTGATAAGTGGTGTCAGCTAATTCTGATGATTTTTTCATGTATGCAAGCATTACTTATATGGGTACAGATTTTCAGGGCCAGACAACAGAAATTAGTTAAGTGGGAAATGTTGGGCATTATATATTAAGAACAACATGAACAAAAATTTTGCTATAAAAACATTTAAGCTAGAAAACAAAGTACTTGAAGTTGAGAAAAATTAAAATTAAGGTTGTCCTTGCAACTAATGCTTTATGATACCATCTTTAATTATAGTCATCTGTGTCGTTGTCTCCATAGCTTTAAATTTCTGCAGTCAAGTACTGCATAGGTCTTACTGCTGCATGGATCTTACTGACAACATTCTCTCTCACTAAAAAGCCTATTATTTACACTGATCAGCCAATGCAGAGCATTGGGGCTGACAGACATCTTCCCTTTGCTATTTGCTGACAGCAAAGGAAGATGGAGCCTTACTTCTGGCAGTGTAATTTCAAGGTCTGGAGGAGAACACAGTTGCTCAGTTATGGAAGTTATCATCTTGTCTTGGTCAGGACTGTATCCTTCCTCTTCTCCTCCTGGCCACCCCAAACACTGCATGGTCCTGCTTTCCTCCCTTGCTGCCCCCATGAGTATCACCTACCATGGGTTTGATATCCTGACATTTGCCCCCCTGTGCCAGTGTCTCCTTCTACCCTCACTCCTGTCCTTCTCCCTCCTCATATCCTCCCTATATCTCCCCTCTTCTTCTTCAGCCTCCAACTCCTACAACCACTCTCTTTATTCCTCCATGAGTATACTAAATTCCCCTCTCTTTTCCCTTGCTGCACAGGCACACACAGCAGACCTTGTCTCACAAGTGCCAAGGGCAACTCTACAGCCCTTTTATTTGGAGACCAAGCAAAGAAAGATTTCTATGGCTCTGAGCTGGAACATGTCTGGCCTAGATGGGATTTTTAGATGTCAGAATTTAACAAGTCTCTACTGAGCATGTACAAACTGCAAAGACAGTAATGCCTAGACATGGTCCAAAGCTGGGAATAATCTCCCAAGTGTGTTGAAAAGAAAATTTCTGGTGTTTCGTTGACTTCTTTTGCCAAATTTTTGTGCTTTCCTTCCATGCATGGAGGTAAAACCTCTCAGGGAAATTTTGGAGGGAATTTGTATTACTATAGACAAAATAACATACTTTCTCCTAGCCTTGCTCTTGGAAACAGATGTGCCACTCTTGATAAAACTTGCAAAACAAAAATAAAATGAAACAAATGAAGTCAGCTGGAGTTTGATACCCAGTATAGGAAATTTCAGCTCTATGCATTAAACTTTGGCAAATGTATAAGCAACTGACAACAAGATATAATAATGAAAAAGTGTTGGGCAATCACTGCACCTCTAATTAATAACTCCCACACATTTTAAGATAATGGAAATTACTCATGTTCATCAGGAATTGAATAGATGCTTCTGTTATTACTTGTATTATTCAGTTAGCAACAGCAGCCAAATGTATGTCTGAATTTCATTAACTTGAGCAGTATACCTCGCAGTATTAAAATCTATTTCAATTCAACCCTTCTGTATTTTTCTCCTGATATACTGCATACAAACCTTAACCATGCTATCATCTTTTGGGATAAGAAACTAAACCAACAACACATTTCATTTGCAGAGATCATCACATATGAGACACTTTCAGGTATGCAAATGTCTCAGGCAAATATTGAACCATGGCTCTAAATGGAACTTTCAGAGATAAAGAAATACCTTTTCATTTTAAAGGTACATTTTGTCCTAATTAAAAAAAATTTAAAAAAAAATTAAAAAAACAAAACCACAAAAAAACCACCCCAAAAATGGGCAATAGCTTTGGCTAGAATTGTTGGAGTGGTAAATTTTACCCTGTTCAGGAGGCCAGCACAAAGTGACACTGAGTTTGTTACAGCAGTTAAGGTCCAAAGACAAAGCTTCTGTACTCAGGACAGAAGTGGGTTTTGGCCAACTTTCATAATTTTTTGGTAGATCTAGCTGTCAACATTGTGTCATTCACTTTACTTATGGTTCTTGGTAGGCATCTCCCCTGGAAAAAAGATTCTTAAATCAGCAAGGGCACTTGGGGGGTGTATTTTACATTTAAAATATTCAGCAAGTTGCTGAATAGTAGGGGATGAGCCCTGCTCCAGGAGTGCTGCCAAAGCTGGACTTTAATTCCATGTGTAAAGGCCATTTGAATCTGGATGATGACTGGTTCAGATGCTCCCCTCCAGGTAGGGGTCAGGACTTTCTGAAAGTAACTCTCCTGGAAAGCTGGCTGACACCACTCTCAACGAGCACCGATGACTCTGGATCCCCCTGCTGCCCTGCACATCCCCCCTGCACCCCCTCACTGGAGCAAAACCCCCAGCCCGGGTGCATGTCTCTGTCTCTTTGCATGGATACTCACTCCTTTTGTTGCACAGTGACAAACACAAACCAGCCCCATTTGCAGGCTACTTCTGGACTGTTTCACCCACCCCACCATCTCGTAGGAGGCTGCTGCTTGTGCCTTTAATGCCAGCCTTTTATTTTCTTATTACGTCTCCCTACCACTATACTTGTCCATGGAAAAGAACAAAATAAAGTTTTGTCAGCTGCATGTTTCTGCATCAGACTTTCTGCTGCATCCATATAAAGCCCATCATTCCAAACCCCATATAGTCCAGCTGTGTGGTCCTAGTGGTGCCACAGCAGACACAACAAGCACTGGTTGCTCAGCAATGCCCTTAGCTCCCGCTGCACTGTTGTTTCAGCTATCAGGGATGCCTGGTTTTGTGCAGACATGTTTTGTACTTCATATCTAACCAAAACAAAACTATAGATACAATAAAAATTAAATAACCTGCATACGTCTATGATTCAGAAACTGCATAACAAAAGAGGCCTCTGGATCAAAGAGAAGGAAGCATGTCCTAGGGTATTTTGGGGATGCTCAAGAGCAACCCTTTAGAACGGGCCTGATGAGGAAGGATGCATGTTCATGTAATGATATTGTTAAGAATTAATGCAGAAAAGAATCATTCATTGACATGTTACCAAAAATTGCTGGCACCTCTCCTGTGGTTCAACGGTCCCATGGGTACCAGTCCCATTCTACCACATCCCTGAATTCAGATTACACTACAGAAATAAACACAACTGTACTTAAAAATATTACAGACAGTTTTATAGCAGAGATGAGCAGTTCTATTGTTCTTAAATTAGAAGCATAAAATTTGGGAGTTTGGGGATGTGGTAATAAATCTCTTTAAACTGTCCTACCAACACATTTTACCAAATTTTTTTCAGGTCATTGTCAGTGTGGCTTCAAACAGATTTAACGTCAGCTGTATTTTTCCTTTTCACAGGTTCTGTCTCTCTTTGAATAAGTTATTTGAGCAAATTTGCCACCTCTTATGATCTTTGAATGTGATGCCAAGGCTATCTCATCCTGGGCACAAATACAACCATCAGTCATTTACATAATAAAACAGCTCTGGCCAACACCACCTTGTCACCCACTGCGGTGTGAGGCTCGGGGGTTGTGCTTTGGGTCAAGCGTTCTCAACCACAGCTTGTATTACTGAACAAATCTTAACAGAGAAATTGCATGATTAGGAACTCTCATGTAGATCTACCCCTGTGCAGATCTCTTTCCTTAGCCCTGCTGGTTGTGCAAGTTACCTGCAGGTTTGGCCATGCAAAAATGAATGCTTGAGAAGCACTCAAAAAATTGTGATGCACATTTATCCTTAATAGTGCCTTCACAGTCATAGGCTGGAAACTTATTCCCAAGATCTCCCAACTGTGCTTTTTTGCACAGTTCCCATGTATTTCTAATCATGACTCTTCCCTAAAATTCCAGTAGCTCTCCCCTAAGGAGAGGTCCAAACCTGAATTTTCAAGTTTGATGGACATTTGGGTCTTCTGTTGTTGATATCTAGATAGCAACACTATTGCTACACTTGAGGTCCTCTTGCATCCTTCCAGCACATAACATATTCTGAAAAAAAATGGCCTTTGGTGAAGTTTGTCTCTTAATCTCACCTGAATCCCACTCCTGCCTGGTTTGACTCAATGTTGGTGTGGTGACTGGGTGGCCTGTGTCCATTGGAAGGCTGGGGGGACCCAGGGTGACACAAAGGCAACACAGTGAATGCTTCCTGACAGTAAGAAATGCTCAAACTTGCAGCTGCTTCTCCATGGGACCACATGTGGAAATGCTCTTAATGCTGTAGGGTGCTCCCAGACAACTCAGGAGAGTGGGGAGGGAGTAAGTGGGATACAGGACAATATTTTGTTATTTCTGTGAACTACAAGGGTAATTGGTTTTCTATTTTTTAATCCTCATGCGCATTTCTATCTTTTCAAATCACCTGTCTGGCTTCTGGTCCCTAGTTCTGCTCCTTCTAGCATTAATGTGTGTGTCTATCTTCGTGTTTGGCATCAGATATCGTCCCCACAGAGCCTAAGGGATTTGGAGGTTCTGCAGGTCTCAGCCCCAGATCCTTCAAGGGCACTGCCCATAAGTACACTGATGGTCCATGAGGAGCCCATTTGTTGCCATCATCTTTGCCTGAGGAAGGACTTTGCTTTGCTTGTTGCGGATGATATTTTGATCTTTGATAGATTCTGCCAAGTATGTAAAACCCTGATAATCACGCCTTGTAACATGGAAGTAAAGCTGAGTTTGGTTTATACGTTAAAAGACATGCCTGTCAAAGAACACTAATAATGTTAAAGAATGCTAAAAAAATACCCTAATGTAGTAAATCATCTGCCCCTAAGTGTCTGGTGACCCTTAGGATGCTTCCCGAATGCAGCCTCTTTGTCTTCACATTTGCTCTTTTATGTTATTTGTTTCAATGTGGCATTCTGTTTTCCTACTGTTAAGGAATGCTTTTTCTGGTTTCCCCTTGACTGGGGGCAAGTTGCAACCTCTTCCTCTCTCCCCTCCCTGCAGACTGGGCTGCCTGTAAGACCCCATGCCTATGTGAGGTCCTACAGATTTTGCCCAAACGGAGTTTTATTCCCTTTGCTTCACTGTACTTCTCTCACCCACATCAAACAGTGCTGAAATTGTTGCTTAGTAGAATTGAAATCCGGCTGCCTACAAAGGAAGAGGATACACAGAATTAGGTCTTAAGTATTTGTAACATACTTTGAAGGAGAAAGATTATATTAAACAATCTGTTTAATATAGGGAATACATTAAACAATCTGTGTGTGCGTGACACCAACAAGGCGCAGAGCACTGAAAATCTGGTAGGATTTCAGTGGGGAATGCAGCCTAAAAATCAATGACATGGCACGTCCGGAAGGTGGATCTAGAAATAGCAAGTGTGGTAACTGTTGAGAAGTATCACGTTCCTGGGAGTGGGTCGCACACAGTAAGAGCAATCCAGGCACGGCCAGCCTCCCCTCTGAGGAGAAGGGTCCTGCAGTGTCCCAGCACAGATTCAGCCACTGCGCCCACACTGCACAGGGATCACCAGGGATGGGTTTGCCTGGGAGAGGCTGGGAAAATGATGAGTGGGGTAATAGATTGCTTGTGCCAGATTATTTTATTTTCTTACACGGCATGCCTGTTTTGATAGGAAGGCAACCAGATCAGGAGCTGGAGGCGGACGGGATCTCAGCACAACCCGTTGGCCAAAGTCCTTCACACAGCACAGGGCAAGCAAAGGGCATAGAAAAACATCTGCCTGGGAAAAACCTCCCCAGGCTATCTCCCTGGGCTTTTCTTGCCCTCTCTGGGGCCCAGATCCTCTGAGAGGGATAGATTTTGCTCAAAAAAGAGACCATTGGTCCTCGTGACCATTTGAGTCAGGCTGTAAAACACTGCTACCTTCTGACTTAAATCACCAGTCGTAGTTTGCAAGTGAGACTGATATATTTTGCTTTCCTGGTTATTGCTCCTTTCCCATGTCCAATGGCTGATGTCATGTATGTACACGTTCAGTGATGGAAACATGCTGGCATACACAACTGGATCGGACTGAGGCTCCTTAGCTCTGCAAAAGCACCATTTTCCCCAGTTGAGAAATACCGTGGACTAGTTGGAGCAAGACTTCTTGTTTTGGCTTCTGAAGCCCACATTCTTGGTGCTGTCAATTCCTGCAATATCTATTTTAAAGACATAACTTCTAGATCCATGTAACTAGCTACAGATCGCAGCCCTCTCTTACTTTGCCGCCCCTCACCCTTAAAAGTTTCTAGTCTTCTTGTTGAGGGCGAAAAGTCTAAAAAAAATTATTTCAGAGGCAAAAAACTAAGTGGGGATTCACAATGAGCTAGCATTTTCGGGATAGCCCCGCTTCCCGTGATTTTTGACCCCTCCATTTTGCTTTTTTTCCGACACTTGAAGCTGCCACCGAGGCTAAGCGGGGAGGGTGGCGCGGAGCAGCGGTGCGAACCCCGGCAGCACAGCGCTACAAACGCGCGGCCGCCGCCGGATTTCTCTTGCCAAGGGGGAGCCTTTCCACGTCCCCGATTTTACACGGGGCCAGCCTTCTCTTAATCCGTCGGCGGCGCTGCTCATGTTTTCCACTGGGGGGGAGGACGAGAGAGGAGAGACCTGGGCGGAGGAGAAGGAGGAGGAGGAGGAGGAGGGAGGGGGGAAAGTTGCTTGAATTTGCGAGGGGCGAGAGCCGGCGGTGGCGGCGCGCTGCTTCTTTCCACTGGCTGGGGGAGCTGCCAATCTGTGTTGTAATCCTGCAGGAATTTCTGCGGGGTTTAACTGGGAGCCGCGGCGCCGCCGCCGCGCACTCGGGGCGGAGGGAGGGCGGCGGAGCCGGCAGCGCGCAGCCTGCAGCCCGCTCGCCCCAGCGCCGCGAGCACCGGGCCCGCCGGGCAGCGCCGGAGCGCAGCGCGGAGCCCAGCGGAAGGAGCGCGGCGGGCCGGATCCGGGGCGCCACCGGCCCTGCCCCGCGCCCCTCGGGCGCTGCCGAGCGCCGCCGGCCCCCGGTTTCTCCTTTGTGCCCGGCCCCCGGCGGCCGCCGCGCCGGCTCCGCGGGAATAATGCGGGGCGTGTGGCTGGCGCTCACCGTCAGCTTCGTGGCCTGCGCCTCCGGGCAGCCGGTGAGTGCCGGGGCAGAGGGGAGGGGGCGGCGGCAGCCCCGCGGGACGGGACGGGACGGGACGGGACGGGACGGGATGGGACGGGACGAGGGCGGCCGCCTCGGTTCCGCCGGTCGAGTGCGGGGCGCGGAGCCCGAGCTCTCCCCGTGGCATCGCCGTCTGCGGGGCACGGGGCTGGCTGGGGGGGGCATCTGTTGATAGTTGAGCGGTCTGCAAACGGCAGGCACCTTTCCGTCCCACCCGCCAAGAAAAGAAAGTGACACCACCCCCCACCCCAGTCAAAGAAAAAAAAACCAAAAAGGCAAAAACCCAAAACCCCAAACACCCCCACGAAGCCGTGAGGACCACCCTGCCGGAGCGGAGTGCCCTGCCGCCCTCCAGCGAACCTCGGCCGAAGTTTGCCGTGACGACCCAACCGCCAGCCGGCCCCGGAGCCCCCCCGGTGCCTCTCCGGAGGAGGGGCGGCCGCGGGGCGCCCGAGGGGCCGCGGCGCGGGGCTGGGTCCGGGAGCGGGGGCTTGTACCCGTCCCAGACCGGCGCCGGGAGCCGCCGGGCCGCCCCGTGTCCGAGCGGCCGCCCGAGGACATCGCCGCCTCCCCCGGCTTCGCGGGCGGTGAGGCGGGAGCGTCCCTTGCAAAAAATCCACCCCTCGCGGCCCGTGGCTAAAAAGAGAAAAAAAAGGCAGCAACTACCCTTAGCTGCGCGGCTCGGGACCTCCCAGACCCCTCAGACAGAACGCCCTGCGCGCCTCCCGGTCCCGGCTCCGCGGAGCCCGAGCCTGCTGCGGACCCGGCCGGCCCTTCCCCGCGGGCTCGCCGCGAGGTGCTCGGGATAATGCTGCTGTTTACACTTTTTCCGCGCCACCAGTGTATTCGCTAACCGGGCCCTCTGCTTAATGCAATTAGCTCTGTTGCCGGGATTTGTACCTCTGGGAAAGCCTTTCTCCCACCCTTTCGTGGCAGGAGCCGGCGAGGACCGGCCCAGAGGGTTTTGGTCTTTTCCATCTGTGGATCTGAGATTGTCTTGAGGGAAGGGGTATGCAAATGATACTGATGCAGTGTTTGGGCAAATATTAGGAAATGATAAATTGAGGTTTCAATATGAAATTAAAAAAAAACCATGACAATTTAATCCAATTAGAATGAGCCGCTTCACTGAACTAAATAACGCCACTAGCTTGGGTTAACTTTTGAAGTTCTCTAGCTGTTGTATAAATTAGCCAAGTCACAGCCTTCATGAAATCTGGCTCATCATTAGGGATTTCTAAAGATACTATTGCAAAACGCTTTTTTTAAAGACTGATTAAAAAAAGAGTTGTGTAGAACACTGACCCTTGTTTCCGCTAAGTATAACTGTGCTGCAGAAACACCCTTGGATAATGAGGTACAATATACTTTAATTTTATAGAAACGCTGTTAGTAGGAAGTTCTCTGATGGTGGAATAGCTATTAAACTGCTACAGTAATTAGTAAAGTATTAAGTTTGATGGGTTTTTGCCTTAGGATGAACACTCTGTGGCAGTGTGAGGTGGGGTTGTTGGGGCATATCCGGCGCGGCGTTGTTCAGGGGGCAGTGGGGAGAGAGAGGTGGGGGGAGCCTGGCTCTGCTGCAGCGCCCTTACTGCTGCCAGAAAGTTGTGGAGGGACTGGAAAAGTAAAAGGAGGTTGGTCTTTTTCCTTTTCTTTCACCTCCCTTCTTTTTCCTTTAACTGTGCCTGGCAGCAGCTTCATGGTCCCTTAAGACAGGATTTTGTAGACCAGTCTCTGGGAAAAGACAGATGCCAAATCTGTCTTCTCTGCAGAAGTCTGCCCTTGTCATAAAATGAATTCTATATGGATGCTTTAAAAGCCCTCCCAGCTCTCCAGAACACTGTCAAATGGATTTACCTCTAAATTTCGTTGTGATTTTAGATTCTACTATTTATTATCATTATTTAGGCAAAACCATATGGTAAAAATCTCGTTTCTGATAAAGTAAATTATCCATGAGTCTTTTGAGCAGAGGAGGGGGAAGCTGCAGTAGATTTTGTTTCTTGAGGCAATGAGTTCCCTGTGCTTGGTCCATATAACCAGCCAGCGCTTTTATTGGGGTGGGCCAAGGAGACGTTAGCGCTGTGTTAAGAATGTCCTGGAAAAGTGAGACCTGCCAGTGAACCACGAGAGTGGTTTGTCGGTGCTGGGTGCGTGCTTTGTGTGCTGTGACGTGGGCTGTCTCACCGCAGCTGTGCTCTGCTGTGCCCTGCCAGCTCCCCCAGGGGAGCAGCTGCTTCAGGACAGGGCTGTGATGCAGAGGGTGAGAGGGAGTGAGTGCCAGCCTGCACACGGTGGCAAGCCTTACCCACACCAAAGCTGGTAGATTGCAGCTGGGGCTTGCAGAGTGCTGCCATCAGTGCAGTGTGCAGTGCAACATCAGATTGCAGTGGGGTCTGACAACCTATGTGGGTCCGGAAGGACATGGGGGATTCACCCAGGCTTGGCTGAATGGCAAAAAAAAAAAAAAATGCTTTCTAGCTATCTTGAAAGTTTCTTGGTTTGCTTATAAGAGAGGGAAAGACAGTGACATGAAACTGCTGGAAAGAAAAGGAAAACTCTGTAAGTGAGAGGCCTGATGAGCCTTTCAAAGGGTTGAGCCCTTGAGCCCAGTCCTGATGATGTTGGGACCCAGCTTTTGCTGATTTTAATAGCGCCAGAGAGCAGTGCCAAGTATCCAGCTGTAGTTGTCAGCTCCCATTCGGAAGAGGCTGATAAACCTTTCCGTTTCGTTCTAGTTTGCAGCAGTGGGACGAATGGTTTTCCAGAGCTTGTGTGACAGTCTGATCCTCTGCATGCCCAAGTGCACATTGAGAAGCTTTGCTGGCTAGCAGGTTGTGCTGCACACTGCAGCGTTATGGTGCTGCTCTCCTCACGGAGGGTTAAGTCCATCTCTCCCCGGGAAGCTCCTGGAGTCTGGAGACTGCTTCACATTATCAATACATGCATGTGGGGCTGGATTTGGGACTTTCAGTGAAACAGAGCATTGGGGTCTGAGTGGTCTTTCAGTTTCTTGTGTAAGCATCTGACCGCTACGTTGTTGGCATAAATGTAATCATTGAAAGATGATCCAAGGGTAATACTTGGTATATTTTTTAGAAGTATTTAGTATTTGAGAAGCATGATGCTATAATTTTCCTGCGTTTGTTTCTAATGGTTACTTTGGTTTTGGAAGTTGGAAAATTGATAATGCGTTGGAGAAGAGGATTTTTATTTTTTAAAAGGCAGTTAGACTTCAGAGATAGTAACTAGAGGGAATAAAGGGCTGAAGAAATAGCCAGTATTTAGATTTGTCTGCTGTGTGTGTCTCTCCTGTGTGTGTTAAATTTGCTTTGTCAAATAAGTTCCAAAGAAAGGAGGAAGTCTTTTCAGTCTTGATTTATTTCTACCCACCTCCAATTCACTTGTACTTTTTCTTCTCACTGTAGAATTAATAAATGTTCGTCCATTGCTTTTTGTGGTTTGGCAACACCTGGAATCTGCCATGGTTGCTTCCCTTGCCCTGACTGAACTTCTGAGTTCTGCCATCCAACAGCTGCCTGCACCTCCATGCACTGGAGATTCCAGGGAGCTCTGGGGTTTAGCACCAGTCTGGGTATTACAGCCACCCCTTAGATGGATGTTCTCAGGAGCCACTTTCTGGAAGTGGGTTTCCCTCTCAGGCTAGATTATTGGTTAAAAATTAAAGAACAGATGAATCTTGAGCCAAGATCAAACACTAAAGTTCCTCTTTTTAATTTCTTAGCCCTGAGGTCTGCATTGGAACTGACTTTGTATTGAGGCCTAAAGTGCAGAGATATTTTCTCTGCATTTTTTCCTAGATCCTTATCAAGGAAGTAGATGAGAGCATCATCTTCAGGAACAAGTCAGGACAAATCTTAGGGTTTGAAGTTAGGTGCTGGGATTGTGGTTCTTTGAGAGATAACGCCTCTGTGGTAGGTTTGAGACAGTTACTGCAGCGAATGGAATAAGGATGGTGGACTTTGGAGTGTGGGGTAAGTCTGGAATTTGCTTGGAGATTTGGTGGATCTAAGTTTCTGTAGTCCTAAATTAAGTGTAATCTCAGGATGACAAGGTAAATGCCTAATTTCTTGACCAGTAGAGGTGCAAGTTATGAGAAGTCACATGTCAAACACACAGTCATGATCTAATGTCTCTGGGGGGGAGGGGGATGGATGGTGGAGAGCTACCTGCTGCCATCCTTGGTGGGGGGCATGGCATTTTGGCAGGGTTTCCTGGGCTTGGAGGAGAGCCTGCAGAGGAGCCAGTTGCAGAGCTCTCCATTTGCACTGCTCTTTATGGCGAGTTGTCTTTATAAAATGTCAAGCAGAGGCATATGGATGGCATTTATTAATTACATTTTCTCACCAAATTGATTTTTGCGATTGAGCAATTTAAACATCTTGCTTATGGCAAAGAATTGCAGGCTTTAGTAAGGCTCAACAGCTGAACAAAGAACTCTTGTCTAGTTATGGAGAAGTGCTCTTTTGTCTTCTGAATAGATTTGACAGACTATGATTTTTAACATAAATGTTGTGTTTGACATTGGCAAGCTTATTTGAGACCTCATATAAGACCCTGCTTGAATTTGAGTCATAAAGATGCCCTCTGTGCTGCCGGATTTCCAAGAGGATGCACAAGTCATGAGCAAGTGATTTGGTCCACATTCAAGTCACTTTGCAGTTGGTGTTGTAGGAAGCGTGAGAGAATTATTGGAGGCTGTTCTGTGAACAGCTTGTTGTTTGGTTATCTTCAGTTCATGCTTACAAGATGGTAATAAATTGCTATCTATAATCTTTTCAGGACTAGTAATTTATTCATAGGTTACTTGACACTATTCAGTGATTTGGGAGCATGATTTCTCCTGCTCACATAGAAGTATAATTTGCAATCTCTTGAGTACAGACTGCATTAGTGTTTGACCCTCTAATAATGACAGTTCTCTGTATGTATGTTGTTTTCTTGATTAGCTCAGCCCTGGGGGATGCTTTCAAAAGCATACTAGATATTTAGGCAGAAATACAGAATACATGTAATCCTCAGAAGTACTGGAATACTGATTGCAGTTGTAGAAAATGTAGCATTTAACAACCATTTGCAACAAGTGCATTTGTGCTGAGCAAATTATTTTTGTTGATGTCTCAAGCAGGGGTTTAATTTAAAGTGAAATAATGGCTAATAGGGTGGTGATGAATCTGCAGAAATTGGCCCTGTCCGTAGATAGGCTATTAGAGTGTAGTATATATAAGCTGTGCTTAACTGAAGTCTAAGAGGATGCTCCATCTGAAATAACTATTTTTAGTTTATATATAAACAACTTCTTCAGAAATCTCCCTTTCAAGCTAAATTGTTTTGTTCCCAAGGTGAATTGATTTGGGGAAGTTCAAATAAAAACCTCTTTGGCTGTGTTTGAGTTGCAAGCATGAAGATAAATACATTGTACTTTTACTAATAGTAAGGAGACACAGGGACTTGCAGAAGGTCATATAGCCTGTGGTATATTCAGGCATGGAATCAAAATGTTCAGAAGCCAGCATTGTGATTAACAACCAGAATATATTGTCTGTATTTAAATATTATGTTGTCAGACATGTTTTGTTCCTGCTTGATTAACCATAATAAAGCATAATTTTCTCTAGAGGTGCTTCCACACTAATGGAAGTCACTTCTCACCTTTCAGATCAGTGTGAAGTGACCCATACCTGTTATTTGAAGTGTTTTTCAGAAGTGTGACTGTCTGTGTGGACTGAGAGGACTGACTCTCACAGAGCTGTAGCAAAGAGTGCTACTAAAGTAATATAGCCCGGGAGATGAAGTACTTCCCAGGGAGCAGTTGAGTGCATGGGCAGCATAGCCTCAAGACTAAGGATGTTTCAATAGAGAACAAAAAAATGGGTCATACTTGCTGCCACGTGAATGAATAACCTAACCAAGCCTCCCCTCTCTCACCTTCTACAGGATCTCTTCTCGTATGTCTACTTCTGTCCTTCCATTAATTTTACAAGTAGACACAAGCTTTCATCTTTCCCTGGGCTGAGCTGCAGTAATTCCAACTGTGTTGATTCCTCAGTATCTGCAGGAGTAGCTGGCTGGACACAGTACCTGAAGGGCACAGCCAAACCCCACACACTTGATAGCTTTGGGCTTTAAGAGCTGAGTCCTGTTTGCTTTTTGGACTGCAATCTGCAGGGGAAGGCTAGAAATGGGTTTGAAGACATGGTGTGTATTGCAGGCTGCAGACATGAGCGATGTTCAGGAGACAGATTCTTCTTTTCCCAGGCTGATTGTTTGTGCTCACTCTGGATGTGGAGATTCCAGAATCACTGTGTCACTTAAACTGATTACCAGGTGAAAGCATCACAAAGCCTTTCCTTTCAAATCCTTTTCAAGTGCAGTTCTGTGTTCAAATACGTAGTCACCGAGGTGTGACATTAATGGTGTTATTATTCAAAATGAAAACCTGCAAGGGAAGCAAAGTGGAAAGGTGAAGGTAGTTCAAAGTAATGGAAACAAACCATCTTTGGGACAGCCAGAAATTGAGCTTCCGTTGAATATAAATTTGCGACATTGCATAAATAAAAATAGATATGTCTTAGTCCTATAAATAATAATAATAATGTTTAATTCCTACAGCAAGGATGTGCATAAGATAATGCTGCTGAAAGAAGCAAGATTCTGGTGATTTTTGTGGAAGGCATATTGCAAAACCTTCAGGTCCTGTCCTGTCTGTGGGACTAAATCTTCTGCTATCTGGGAGCTCAGAGGCACTTGGTACTTGCCAGTGGTGGCAGTGCAAGCACGAAGGAAAGTGTTTGTCCAGCAAGGAGAAGGAGCATCCATGAACAGCGTGTGTGAAATTTGGTTGTGTTGGTTACTTGTGTAAATGTGATTGAGAGAAGGTGTAAAGTTCTCAGGAACTGCTGAGGCAGCATCCAAAGTTAGAAGACTAATGCTTTAGAATAATTGGCAGCTTAAACATCTGTAGCATCTGCAACTCACAAATCTCCTCCTCCATGGTATAACAAGAAATATGGCTAGTCCTGGAGATAGACAGAAAAAGTTATTAAAGTGCCATGTATATATTCTAAATTCTTGTCTTTGGTGAAGCTGTTTATGATTTTCCAGACATGTGCTCTTTGATTATTTCTCATCCATGAAGGCTGATTTTTTTTTTTTGAATGTGACATCTAAAATGTCATGAAATGAAACCTCTTGGGGTACTTTTGAAATTGTGTTCACTCTCTCCAGCTGTTGCTGTTCTAGCTTGAAAGGTCTTTTAAACTTTGTGCATTTATGTGTTTTATATAGAACTTTATTGTATATGAAGCTCTGTTTTACATATATTTTCATTTTTTTATACTGTTGTGTGTGTGTCTTTCAAGTATCAGAAAAAGGAATGCCCCACAGAACTTGCTTCCCAGTTAAATAAACAGAACAAAATTTCTCTCAAAATTCTGTTAATAATTTTCTTGGCCTGAATTAGTGTGGAAGAAGCAGCCTCTCTGACTTCACTTACCAGGAAAAAAAGCCTTAAACAAAACGTGTTCTTTTAATTTTTTTTCTTGTTTCTTCACTTGTGATTTAATACAGCAGTTTCATAGATTTGCTCCCATGCATACGATTTGATCCTCAGTAGCTCCCATAGTGCTTTTGATTTGATTCTCCAGCACAGCCTTTTCCCTGTCCTCAAAGCCCTGGTAAGGGGACAGGCACGGTCATCACTGCAAAACGTGAATGAGTTGGAAAAATTTGTGTCTAAGGAGAAAAACTGGGAATAATGGTTAGCATAGGTCTGTACCCAGCCTGACCAGGCTGGGAGGTCCCAGCAGAGCTGCTGTGACCTGAATGGACTTCTGGCTCAGTAGAAATTATCTGTCCTGTGTTGCAATCGAGTTTGCCTTTTTATGGCTTTTGACCAAAATATTTCAGTAGACATGTCTGTCTGCTGCATGGAAGCAAAGCCCTCTGGCAAACCATGGGATGGTTTTTGCTCTTCTGGTAGGAGCTGTGGTCCTTCCTGCAGCACAGCATCCATTGGTATGCAGAGGGGAGGAATGGCATGAAGGCGTTGGAAGAAGGAACAAGTCTGATAACTGGCTATAAACAGATACATTATTTAACAGCTTGAAATAATGAAGACTCATGGTTCGTGTTTGGACAATGTTTTGACATCTCAGTATTGAGATGTCTTGATGGTCTGACTGTGTAGGGTTTGAGGGTGAGGAAAGTAGGTTCCTGTCAAAAACAGACCCTCCTAAGGTGTGCAGGGGCTGGAGGAGACAAGGCCTTGAGTTGACTTGTTGTCTCCAGTCACACTGCCTATTGCAGATGGTTTTTCCTGATGCTGTTTAGCCGAGCTAGCCGTGCCATGCCATGCTCTGTTGAAGAGCAGGGCTGTGTCTGCAAGGGGGATCTTTGCCTTTGGTGAGGCTCAGGCTCAGTAGTAAGTAGCCTTTCTGCTGCAATGGAGGGGCAGTCTTGTGCCCATGCCACTGGGGCTTCTGATGGAGGGAACTTCTGAGCTCCTGGTAACACAGAGCATTTGATCCAAAATGGTGTGAGACAGTACTCTTAACAGTATTGCTGTGATGAAAATGCCACTTCTTGTCTGTTTTACAACTGTAGGGCATTAGAAAAGGGAAATTACCTTTCTTTTCTTTTGCTTTTATTCTTGCAGTAATTCACAGCCTGAAAAGTTCTACCTGGTTTGCGTTTTGTGCTTACACTAATGTGTAAGCTTGACCATATCTCTCCTATTTAACCAAAAGCTGGTGACTTGGCATCTTGATGTGGGTCTCTTCTGGTGGACACCTTGGATTGGTCTTCTGCCTGGTGGCATAAACTTACAAGTGGTGTAGATTTTCTTACACTTCTTTGAGAACCATGAATGTTGTCTGTGGGTTAAAGAAGTTTTCTGGGTTTGTGACTCTTTTGTGATGCTACTGACTTCATGTGCCAGTCAGTATTTAATTTTTGGGGTTTTTTTCCTCTGACCTTCTCTATCTGCACTGAAAGAATTTGGAAGCTTTCAGTTATGACAAAAAGTCCTCTTACTTTAGGAAAAGAAATGTGGTGTTTCTGTAATGTACGGGTAGGAGTCTCTGTGATGCTTCTTTGCTGTTTCTTGTTGTTTCACCTAACATCTGAGGCTTGCCTCCTCTGGTTTACATGGGTAATGTATTTGACTTGAGGAACCTGATGAGGACTGAAGAGAAAACTTCTGGCAGACACTGTCAGTCTTGAAAAAAGTAGGTAGGATCCCTTGTCATGAAGGTTGTTCCTGTGCACAGTCAGAGCTGGAACAGTTGCCACACAGTAAAGTCACACACATGGCATTTCTGTATTTGGGATCAGAGGTGAGGGGTCCTAAGGGAGGATTAGCAAGAGTATTTTGGGGGATTTCTCTGTGGCTTCCTGGAGATGCACAGAAAAAGCTAATCTCTCTCTCTTTCTCTCTCTCTCTCTCTCTCATTATTCAATTCAGCTAATCTAATTGGAAAACCTCCTTAGAGCAGTCTCTGCCAGCTAGCTGTAGCAGCTGTACAATTAGTAGTGTCACCTAACAGGAGAGCAAAACAATGAGCAGTAGGAAACTGGAGTAGGATGTTTCAGTGTATCCTAACAACCCTCCCAAGGACCAAGCTTGCTAGAGTGAATTCAGCTGTGAATGTTAAGAGCTTAAAAAACCTGAGGAAAAGTCTGAATTTTTAAAGACTTAAAATTCTGAATGACTCAATGAAATAGTTTTGAGGTTTGGGCATTGTTGTAGGTTATTTATAGATTGATTTTTTTAATGAAAACATACACAAACATGACTGGATATGGGACTGGTGGGCTCTGTTGCCCATTCCTCAGGGTGTGAACAGTAAAGCTGAGCAGGGAAGAGGTGTGTATACTTAACTGCCTTGTATATCTGGGGATATTTCCTTGGCCTTTGCCCTCCCAGCTTGGCTACTGGACTGTGTTTTATTTGGGATAGCCCTGAAGGCCATCAAGAGCTGGCATGGAGGAGAGTACCACCCCCATCAGAAGGTGATGGAGCCATTGGCAGTGATGTTCCCTGGCTGCACAGTCCAGGGCTGTACCTAGGCACAGGAGGGCAGAGGCAGGTTTGCATTTGAATCACCAGCTTGGCACTTCACAGCTTCACATCACTCATTACTGTGATGCTAATGCCATTTAGCCATCTCTGTAAGTGCAGGGAGCATTTAGATAAGAGCATGTGTGGGGCAAGTCATGATGTAGCCATCCCTGTGGAGTTACGTGGCTGTCGTATTTGAAATGCGTGACCTGTGGTTATAAAGGAGAGGTTTTGGAAGTGCTATTAACCAAGTGGCATATATCAGGGACTGGAAAATCTAGGCTATTTATAATTATCCACAGGTGGAGAGGGAAGCAGCAATGCATAATACCAGTAATAATTATCAGCAGTATAGAAGTTCATCTCTTAAGCCGTTGGGTCTAATGCACTAAAAAGTATTTGATCTGAAGTCTGGCACAGCCTTCAAATGGAGCCGTTCAAAGGCATCCTGACCTAATTTTGCTGCGGAAGTGTGTGAGTCTTTCTCATTCCCGTAATTTCTTGCAGAAGGTTTCAATGATAAAGTCTTCATCCTCTACACTGGGGTATATTTTACTGCAGAGCTTTTGAATAAAAGCAGCCCTTGCAGGCCAGGTGGTAAATATAGTACTCAGCTTAACAGAAAAGACATTCAGTTTATCAGAGACATGTCCTCCTGTGTTTTGCAGTTGTCAGTTAGCTTTCCTTAAGACTTCTTTTTATTTGCTGGGTCTTTTTGTGATTAATTGAAGTTCAGTGCTGGCTCTATACCTGTGAGTAAAGGCTTCATATTATGCTGAACTTCTATTTTAATGAAAACCTCTAAAATGTAAAGCAGCTTATAAATAAAAGTTTGCTTTCTTTTCAAGGGAAATAAATCATTAAATTATAAGGCATTGTCCATGTAGTTATGTAAATTTATCAGTTAAAGCATAAACCATAAGTGCTTTGACTTTCCTCTGGATACATCAAAGCAGATGTAAGATGTGTCTTAATGGACTTTTGTCTTCACAGGAAAAAGGGGAGAAAACAAGTTTATTTTTCAACAGTGGCAAAGTAGAGTGTACTGCAGGGATGGGCAGTGCTCTGGGTTATTGTCTGTGTTGCTGTAGACTGCTTTTATCAGAAGATAAAAATGAACAGAGCAGCACAAACAAGGCTTTTAAATTCTATCTGACCTGTCACTTGTACAATTTCTCATGCCATTATTACCATGGTGGGTGGTGTAAGACTACCAGTTTCCTATGAGAAATGTTGCTTTTTGTTCAGTGTGGGGTGTTTTAACTTGTGTTGGTGATATTTCTGGGCAGTACTGCACAGTACATGGTATCAATAGTGCACTTAATTGTAATTTATACCTTAAGTTATTTATTTGCTCTTTTTCTTTGCAATCCCTTGTGCTTCCAACCTCATTAGACTGATTTTTTCTTTCCCTCCTGCTGCTTTTGTGCTATCAGGCACAAAAGGTAACTGTTAGCATTGGCACTGCTCTTCAGTCTCATGTTGCAAGAACAAGATCCAAGAGCAGAAGAAAAGGTAGATGAAAAACCGGGCTGGCTCTGGGCCTTTGCCCACTCTCAGGAATCCTTCTGCTCGCTCAGCTCACAGCAATGAAAAAGAGGGAGTGGGGAGGAGCTGGTTGTGAGTGACCAAAGTATTGGCAGAGCTGTTGGCAGGAAGGGGATGCTGGACTGCTGACATGTCTTGGCCAGACCTTAATTAAAGGAGAAGCCTGGAGGTGACTGGTTTGGGCTGGAAAAGAGTTGCTGTATCAGGGATGCTAATTCCATCTTTGACTCATCAGCTGTGTCCATTCGACAGCACGGGAGCACGCAAACCAAGCATTTAAGCAGACATGGATGATTTGAGCACTGCATGCCTCATCCCCTTTGCTTTTTGGAAAGTGAGTGTGTGGAGCCAAATGTTGCAGCTTGGCATTTCTCTCTGTTCTTTGGACTTTCTTGGAAGACTCCTGTTTTCTCCCTTCTGACTGCGGAAGGATGGGAATGATGGGTGCAAACTGCTCCTCCTCTGATCTACAGCCTCACTTCAAAACTTATTTTGTCCAAATCACCATTTGTCTGTTTAAGTGATCAGTAACTGTGTTCGCTGAAATGGAGGGGGAAGCGGTCTGAAGTTGGGACTAGCTGAAGTGTCGGATTACCGAGGGCACTATAATCAAGGTGACAGCTGCTTTCCTTATGCTATACTGAAACAAAATATCCCAAACCATTCAACAGAGCCTCACCAACTACATTAACCTCGGTGCTTTTACTCTTTCCACAAGTTGGTGGATTACTTAGCACTCTTGGCTAATGCAATACAGGAGTGTTAATCTCTCTCCATGGATACCAGAGGGGAAAATGTTGAGTGTTGCTACCCCAAGAGTGTGAACGTGTGCATGAGCTAGTGACCTGCTCAAGTCCTGCAGCTCGGGGAGTTTCTCCCTGGGTGCTTGTGCTCCCACTGGAGATGCTGAGCCTGGCACAGGGAGGGGTGGGATTATCTGTGGCTCAGCAACTGCTGTGTGGATGCATGCCTCTCCATACCCTGTGCGGTGGGCAACCTGTTAACCCAACCCTGTCTCCCTCCCAGCGCTTCAAGGTATTTGCACTTGCCCTTAAGTAACCATTTCTTTCTTTGGCTTCTTAAGCTGACACACTTTGACATACTCAGGGGTGAAAAATGGGAGGTGCTTCTTGAAATAGCCTTGATGTGCTGCACAGGAGAGGCCTTGTTTGAGGAGCAGGCTATGGGAGTCCTCTCTGAGCTCTATTTTTACCTCCCTTTGAATAATACTGGTTGATTTTATTTTAAACAAAAACTCATGTGGGTGCTTTAGCCACAGGAAAAAAAAAAAAAACAACCAACAAAACACAAAAATACCTTTCTGAGGTTTGGATGCAGTTTATTTACAGTAATGAAGGGCAAGCCTGTGTAGGGAAGAAGTTTACATGAAGGAATGGGATAAGTAAGACTATTAGAATGTGCTGGTCCTGGGCTTTATTGTGGGACTTTGAGTAAAGTTTTGGGAATAATCATCTGCAACAAAGCTTTTTCTTAATATTTATCCTTTCAGAATTAGTGTTTGGCCTGCCAGAGACTTACTCGGAGAGCAGTCAGAGGGCTGTAAGCTGTGGTTTCCTTTGAGGCAGAGACTCCTTCTCTGGCATCTGAGGAAGGGTCTGTTGCGACAGACGGCATGAGAAGAAGGGAGGTTGAACTGGGAAGCCTGAATCTGTAGAGACAGCAGGAATAGGAGACTTAAAAATTGCAGGGGGTAAAGCCAAGAATAATCTTCTAATTGCTGAGCTGCACTGTACAGAAAGCATAGCTTTAGCTGTTACATCCAACTGCCACATCCCCTTTCTGGTTAGGAAAGGCAAGAAGGAGTAAAGGACTCTGAGAAAATCATCTGAGTCAAACTTGACTCACACAGGTCTGAAAAAGTGCACTAGGAGTTTCACTGAATATATTTTAATAGCTGGCTAGTAGCAGGAGGGAAGCTGGGCAGCCTCCAGCTGTGGAGTTTGTAGAAGACTCCTTCCTTGCTCCCTCCATGCAGCCCTCCTGGTCCTCTGCACTGCCAGTGTGACTGAAAATCCACCTTTCCCTGACCAAAGAGCCTCTGCAGGTTACGGAAAAGCACATCTGTGATACTTCATTTGTGGTCAGTTACATGAAAGGTTTCCAGAGTTTAGAGTATGCTCCGAGCAGTGGTGATGCTCCAGTCAGGGCAAAGAAACGGGATGAGAGTTAAGTTATTGTTGTGTTTTCTGGGTTGCAGCTGCTCGGTTGTTCCCAAGCTCCTGGTTTATCCTTATCTGTCACACCTAACTTGAACGAAGCCTGTGCTCTGCAGAGACTCTTGGAAGACATTCATTTTGAAGTGGAGAAACTGCTCAGGAGTGAGAAAGCATGGAGATATGACAAACAAGTTTGGCACCTCATAATTTTTGCTCATAGAAGATCTGGAGCACAAGGTGCCCCAGTAACAAATGTCCCATCAGAAGAAGACTGGTTGACGCATCCAGGCTTTCCTGGGGAATTATTTAACCTTTGCAGGAGGATGACTGGGGTGTTCCCATGCTTGTGCATGAGAGACCCTACATGTCCCTGTTGTCCAAATTTTTCAGGTTTTTTTACTCCACAATATAAGCAGAATCTGAAACTGTAAGACTAACTTCTTGCATGAGGTGACATCTTCCAATGGAGGAGGAACAAACTAAGGAAATTGGAGAGTTGTTTTAATAAGATTTTTAGGACTGTTTTGTTTTCTTCTTTCATAATTATTTTTAGTCCTCTCCTGCTGGCAATGGAAGATGCATCAGAAGAAGGCAGTGTGTTCATTAGGTGTGGTGCAGGACTTATGACGACTGACCAAAATGAATAGGCTTCACTGGATGGTCATTGAGTACATGCTCTGGAAATAACTCCTCCATTTTCTCTTGGGGTTTGGGAATTGAAAGGAGACTTTCTTTCAGCCCTTCTACTTATTTAAAATAATACACTGGCATGCCAAGCAGAGCAGGATTTGTTTTTTTCTAATGCTGGGAGAAGAAGCCTGTGATTAAGAAACTTGGCAGTCTGTAACTCTTGGTTTTCTTGTATTTTTGATGCTTGTGTTTGTATGCTAGGGTGTTCACAAAAGCATAAGAAAGTGTGTTTTTGGGGAAATTGTGAAATGGATGACATTTTCCAAAAGGACAGTGTGTCTCTTGGCAGCATCATGGTCAAACAAGTAAATATGTATTTTGGTAAGGAGCCTAATTTTGAGAGTATCTATGGATCTGTCATACCCTGTCATATCCTCCTCACTGTGATTGCAATTCCAAGCAGTCTTGGAAATACCACAGATACCAAATCCAAGTATATTTCCTCCATATTTCATTAATTTAAAATTACTTTTTGATTCTATGATAATGGTTGGATTGGCGGATAGTAAATAAATATACTGAATTTCTAGTAAAATTAGCATAGGTTAGGGTGAAGTGGCCTGGAACTCAGTGATGGTATCTCAGCACTTTCTGTGAGTAAAAGGTACTAACTTCTGTTCACTCTTACCTCTCAGCTGACTCCTGCTAGCAGAGCTGGTTTGGGTGTCGATATTTCCAGCGTGGAGAGATCTTCCCTCAACTAATAAAAAGTGTCAAACTCTGTTGAAAATTTTGTAGAGGAGATGGTGCAATGCTGTGTTACTGCTGCCGATCTCCTGTGTGTACAGAGGGCACTGAGAAAGTCAGATGGAGAGACAGAAGGAAAGATAAGAGCCACGGTGTGACTTTACATGTTGGAAATCATTCTGTGACTGCTCACAACTGTTAATTAATGCCATTCCAGAAGATTGTGCATGTTTTGGAAGTGGCTGCAACAGTAGATAGGAGAGAGGCAGCTTTCCCTGAAAAGGAGGGAAAACCTTGAAGAAAATCCGTGTGCTGTAACTTTTGATTCCTTCTACTTTTGTTTTTGTTGGGTTTTTTGTTTGTTTTTGTTGCATGGGGGATGTGACTGCAGTCATTTTTTCACTCTACTCTGTCCAAGAGCCAAGTGAAGCACTGGTAGAAAGTGAATGGGTACATGGCATTGTCGTTCCCAGTACGTGTGCCAGAGAGCTGACTTCTCACCAGTCCCTGAGCAGCTCACCTCCTTCAAACCCTTCCCTCATCAGGGAAGCATGATAGTGTTGCAAGTAATGTGAGAGATGAGGGCAAAGGTAATGGTGGATTTGTTTGTGAGACTTCAGAAAGATGACCCAGGAAGTGGGGATGTTTTTAAGTAGCTCTTGTAAAAACAGAGGACCACCTTCACTAGGAGAAGAAATGGGACAGACTGCCAAGTTGGAGCTGACTGGGTGGAAAAAACCCAGAAATACCCATTTATTTATATGTATGTATTATTTATATATGTATTTAACATCTGAACTGGTATGAAAATGCATATGAACTGATAGGGCTGTCATGGCAATATTTAAGCATAATCTAAGGAATTTCTAGCTCATTCTGCAGCAACACCAAATCAGTTATTACTTTGTTATGCTCATGTAAGAAGTACAGTACCTGTATCTTATCAGTTTTATCTTTGACAATCTGTATTACTCAAGGCTTTCAACATATGAATTACCAAGTTGAAGTCTATGCATTACAGCGCATATAGTTATAAATTCTTACTTACATGGTGAAAATCAGCTAATATTTTAAATGAGATAATAAAACCTTCTTAGCTCTTACCTAATAAATATTTATTAGCTGCTAAATATCAGTCATTCATGCCTGATGAATGAGGTTCTCCAGGAGGCAGCTTCAGCTGGGAAGGCATCTCTCTTCCTGCCCTCCCTGCCCGGATCTACATGAGGCAATGTCTTTCCCACCCGCTGCTTTTTGCTTGCTGTTGGAATGTCCCTTTTCAGTGCTTGTCAGTGGGTCTGGATGGAGATGTGGGTATCTCTGAAGGCACTTCCCAGCCTTCAGAACAGGGCTAGTTCTCCAAGGCAAATCCTTTTAGAGATACAAATTTGTTTGTTTCTCTGGGCAGATTGAAATGGATCATCTACTCAAGGGAAGCTGTGGTTTTTCCTGATGACTTTAGGTGAATATTATGCATGTCACACAGCTGAGTTTCTGAACACATTTTTCTTTTCAAAATCTGTTTTTAAATGTCAATAGATTCAACTCTGAAGCTTAAGCATCCAGAATTGACAGCTGTCTTTTTAGGATCAGAGAGTCTTTGTGGAGGGGGAAGTAAGAAAGCAGTACTGAAATGAAGCATTAGTCTTGTTTGGGATTGCTGTTCAGCTTTAGTGTCAGAGGATGTCTGGTAACACTACAGATACCATTTTCCAGAACATCCAGACCATATGAATGCATATAGAGTTCAGGCTGGAGCAGGCAGGATTTTCTACAGGACAGGAAAACAGTAATTCATATGTATGCATTATGGCTGTTCCATGGCAAAGGCAAAACTCCATTTATGAGGCAGAACAAAGGGGAACCAAAAGGAATTGCCCGAATTGTATTGGTTTGTTTCTTAAAAAAACAGCAGACAAGGTACAAACATAGCAAAAGAAAAGATCAGCCCCAAAATTTGAACTGATTTTACCATTATCAGCAAAGGTGTAGCAATCTAGTCTTGAACAACAGCTTGGGATGTGTTGCTGGGTCTTTTGAAAAGAAATGATTGGTAAGTGGTATTTTGCTCATGCATTAAGTGACATTTTGCTGCTGCTTTGAGGAATCAAAACAAGTTAGAGACATTACTTTTTCAAATGTACAGTTTCTGTTGCCCAGCCATTCAGGGATTTCCACACATCAGCATGATCTGCCCGGATTATGGAGATGGATTTAGTTATATACTTTTACCATATAAAAAAGTCAATGCTTCTTACTTTATTAATTTCCTTTTCAGTCACTGTGTTCTGTGTGAGGTTTTATTTTTTTTTTTAAAGAGACTGCAGCATACGGAACTTTGAGGATTAAAAGTAACTTTCAAGAGCCTAATTACAAGGCAGTTCTCTGCTGCATCACGCTTGGTTTGTAAACTGTGGCTGTCACTATGCAGCTGAACATACCCTTTGAATAAAGCCTTATGTACCACCAGAGTTAATATTTAAACCAAACCACCCGCTTAAAATTGGCTGCCCATTACCCCAGTTAGATTAAATTAGAACCTCTCATAACAATGTGAGAAGGTTCTTGTTTTATAGCATAAGCTGCTTTCCCACCCTCAGGCAGCAAACTTGAAGTATTTTAAGTCTTCTGCTTGGAAAAAAAATAGAGTCCAGTCCTCCAGCTGCACATGGCCATCTCAGCACCACGAAAATAGAAACCGGTGCTATCCCAAATGCATAATTCATCTGGTAGCTTGCAGGCATTCATGCAATGCAGCAGCAGCAGTGACTCCTTCCTGAGCATGCTGGGGGTGAGCAGCAGCACTGAGGCCATGGTGCCTGCAGTTACGTGCCTGTTCCCAGACTCTTCCACCTTGTGCATGGTGAGAAAGGTGCCCTAAGGATGATATGGGCAGTCTGGCAGCCTCACCAGGGCATCTCTGCTTTTGGGGAAGTACAGGCCAACCTTGCAGCCACTTAAGTTAGGGGGAAACCTAACCTGATGTTGTCTTGGTTGAATGCTAAGAGAAAAGTTGTAGAAGTGAATAAACCTTATTAACTTTCTGGTATCCTCTGGATGACAATATATTGATTCCAGCTTTGTAAAAGATGATTATGTTCTGAATCTGTATAGGAAAAAGCAGTTTTGTAAGTTATATACTGCTATATGATGTCTTTTTTCTTCTTTCCCACAAACCAGTATTTGTTTCTCCCCCTCCCATCACATCAGTGTTGGTCTAATTACTGCCACCAAAACCAATGAATTGGGATCAAGCTGGTGCTCAGTGTTGAATATTAGAGCAGTGCAGCATGAAGTAGCTCATGTTAATGGCATCTTCTACCTTGTCTGCTTCTGAGCAAAATTTACTAGAGCATTTACTAATTTCCATTGGGATGCTTAGTATTGCTTTTACTGTTGGTTGCTCCTGAGCAAATGCCATTGACTTTGGCCACTGCCAAACAGTGAAGTTTGTGTTGTAGGAACTGGAGATCTTATTCTAGAGGGGAAAAGGGGAAAAAAAAGGAAAAAAAAAAAGGAAAAAAAAAAAAAAAAAAAAAAGCTGGAGCTTTGGAGACATTGAAGGATGGAATAACCTCAGGTAGGAAGGAGCATATGGAAAGATGTTGTTTTTCTTAGACTGAAAGCATGACAAAGATAGCTGACCTGCTACTTGTTTTGATAATAAATACACATCTATTTCTCTACTACTTTGATTTATAGAGGAATAAACATTGAGCAACAAAAATAAATATGGCGTGACAGAAAAAGATAGAAGTTTAGGTGGCATCTCAGCAAAGAAAGGAAATGCTTTGAAGTATGTCCTGTAAAAGTGCATGGTGACAAGCACACAGAACTCATTACAATGCCTTTCAAAAGAGATTTATTTTAAATAGGCATCACCAAACTGATTCCTAAAAAAAAAAATGTTCCTTACATGCTCACAGCTCTCTTCACTTTTCTTCTAAGCCAAGTCATTTTCTGTAGCTATATCTGCACACAGGATGTAGATTTAGCAGATCTTCATTTATATGGGAAAGGAGGTTGCTTTGGTCATGCTCGGTATCCATGCAAAGAAGTATTGACTGTTTCATGGTAATGGCTTAATGAAATTAACCCCCAGATTAGGTGGATGCTCAAACTGGCAAAAGGGCATTCAGAGAAGTGTGACCTAATTCCCCAAGTACATCCCTAGTGCCCACAGTAGGGTGGAGATCCCTCTTGCCTTGAGCCCTGCCACCAGCTTCCCCTGGGGCTCATGCCCCAAGCCTCCTTGTCACCTCTGCAGAGGTGGAGGAGGGCTGGGGTGGCTTGGAGGCTCATGGTTCTGCAGCCAGCTGTGTTCTTGCAGGGGAGCTGGTGAGCTGGGCAGGTGGCTGGGAGCCTCACACTGCCCCATGGTCCCTGAGCCTTTCCTCTTCCCATGCCAGGGGCTCTGGGTGGCCCTGCCTTTGGCACGGTGATGGCCATGTGGGATAAGCATTGCCTGTGGGCCAGGGGCCATGGCTTGGCCATGTGGCATCAGTAACTGAAGCCAGGATAAATTAGGATGCTTGACAATTTCATTCATCAAAGGGAGAGAGGTTGAAATGGCAGTGATTCCTTGTGCAGGAGTCTACATCTATTAGTGCATGAGCTTTGCTCTGCTGAATGATGGTCTTTATTTTGCTGGGATTTAGGAAAATCCCAGTCTCTATTTATGACTAGATACTGCTGAAAAAAAGTCTTTTGGTTGCATAACACTAAATACTGGTTTTATCCATCACCTCACTTGTATCTCTTTAGCTTTTGATGATTGTTGGCCTTTAAATAAAGCTTTTTGTAACTATGATAGCATTTGTGTTGTGACAGGTGGGCTCCTGCTGGGCCTCATGTTGGATGTGTGAAGTAGGTACTGTCTAGAGGCTGGTGGTGATGTTCAGGTTAAATGGATCCCAGATGTTGTTATTTTTTTTCTCTTGCATGTATCTCATTTTTAGGACTGCTCAATTGTTGATGATGCCACATAAAAAGATCTTAGGAATTTAAAGTGCAAGCACTTACTTGTATGGTGTCCTAAAGTGTTTTGGAGTTGTAAATAAGTAAATAAAATAAAAAATAAAGAGAACTTGTGTTTTCAAAGCAGTTATTTTCAGCATGAATTAAAAAAACAAAAACAAAAAAAATCAGATGCAATCCACGACTTAAGCACATGCTTTAAGTTAAGTACACTGAGCAACCCCATGTGGGGTCCCTGGTGGGACTCCTTGTTATGCATAAAGTGGGACATGAGTGCAGGCATCTGATAAAGGTCCAAGTTCAGAGTCACAGGTGCAAAATCCAAAAGTGATAGCAGGGTACAGGCCAAAACTGACCAAATATGTTCCTTGGAGGGTTTGTTTGCTTTATTAAATTGCTCCATGAAGTGTTTTCACAGTTTCAGATTGATCCAAGACAGGCCAGAGCATGCTGTTGTCTGCTGCTTAGTGTATTTTTGAACTTACAAAATAATATGAGCAATTTTAGTGCTCTGGAGGGAAGAGAGAATGGTACAAAATTCAGTGTAAGCATGGAATCGTGTGAACATTGAGACTAACACTGCACTGGTTGCTTTATTCAGTGTTGTGTCAGTGAAAAGATGGAAGTAAGGCAGAGTCACGAAGTGTTGTGTTGAGAGGAGCAGGCTGAGCAGGAGGAGCTGACAAATGCAGAGAACAGGCAGCTGGCTGCTTGCAAGTTTGACCTAGGAACTGTTGCTTCCTATAAAAAGTAGATTTTATATACTGAAGGCAGTTTACGTGCTGTGTTTGGCAATAAAAGTTAGGAATGCAGCTGAGAGGGGGGATGCAGATCACTGCAGGCAAACATGGAATTATCTCAGTGGAAAAGATGAGTAACTCTAGAAGAAAGTGCTGTACAAATGGCTCACTTACTTTGGTCAGCCCTTGAGAGGGGAAATCAAAATGACAGAAGTTCATGAGTCTTAACAAATCTTCATTGGGAGAAACTATGTTTCTTCTGTGCTTCACATGAAGGAAACCAGTGGTTGTCACTGCCCCTGTAACTCTGCTAACTCGCCATTCCTCTGTGTGACTGAATTAAAACAAGTGTTGTATTCCCGTTTCAGTTAAGTAATACTTTCCATTCCAAGCTCGCCTTGCTGGGTATTTGTGAAGCAGTCATGCTTTTCTTACTTAATAACTGGCATTATTGCCAGTAGTTAAGTAAGAAAATTGTCTGCTCTTCTCTCTTTGCAGATCCTCACCCCTGCCCTAAACTGAAGTTACTGAGCAATGTGGGATAAACCCATGGCGTCTCTGGTACTGCTGCACAGGCCTGGCTGAAGCCCAGGCTTTTGGATGGCCACTGCCTTGCTCTTGCTCAAGGATACTCTTCAGGGCAAGAGCAGTGGATGTTTGCAAGGGCTGGAGTCTCACTGTGGCATCTGGGAATCTGCAGCTGTAGGCTTTGGTCTAGCATTGAGCTGGCCAGCTCACACTAGGCATAGGTACCGGTGCACATGAACCTCAGCAACATCTCAGAGTGGGTCCTCCACATCTGTGTCACGTGTGACACAGGGACTGAGACCCTAATTCTGCTCTTACATATTCACTGTCCCTGGAACTTGTTTATATTTCTGGTTCTGCTGTTCCCTACCAGAGAAGCTTTGGTGCCTTGTCCTATGTGGATCAGGCACAGATGAGTTCTAGTTTATTGAAGTCAAGGGTTTGCTTGAAACTGTGCTCACTCGTGTGTTCCTCTGAAGCTGGTTGTTTTGCCCGTGGCCTGGGGAGCTGGCAGGATTTGTAGGCACATACTGTTCAGTGAGTGCAGTAAGGTTGTACCTCTGAAGCCCCTAGTCAGTTCTGCTCTGTTTCAGAGGATTTGGCTTTGTCAAATCCTTCCCTCTGCTGTTAGGCCTGACAGATGAATGTGATTAAAAAAAGATCTGGCTGCTAACTGTTTGAATTCCCAGGTGGCTGAATTTTCATGTAATAGGACTTTCACCATGATTTATCCTCTTGGGGTGTATTAGCGATGAAACACTGCCTTTCTGCAGTCACTGTTTGATTAATCATATTTTGTTTTTGCAGTTGCTCAACCTATTTATTATTCATCTTTGCTACTAGGTTGCTTTTGCTACTGTAAAATTTGAGGTACTCTATTGAAGAGAAGCTATACTGGGAAATTAGCCCTTAATTTCACCTGCCCTAGTATATAATTTCCTTCCTTCCTTGTCTTGCCATTTTTCTCACTGCTGTGCCTACTGCTCCCATGGGTGGGTCTGTCCTTGGCAGTGGAGGGCTGGTCTGCTCCTGAGGCTGCCTCACCAGCAACATAGAGGAGGGTGGTGTCTTGGGAGTAGAAATAACTGGTGTAGGCTACATGGCAAAATGTTTTTTTTTTCTTCGGCAAATCTTCTTTATTTGACGAATTCCAGCAGCCATGCTTCTGGTGTGACTCTTGGGGAAGCAGGTTTCCAAATTGTATTGGTGACTTAGCTGGTGCCAGCTGTTGGTATGACCTCTATTTGTCCTTCAGAGTCTGTGACACCTGCTGAACTAATGCTGAGAAAAGCAAAATAGGCAGAGGAAGTTTTTCCACCTCGCCTTTTCCAAGTGAAGCTTCAGCTTTGGACTTCTCTCAATTATGCCATGGGAATACACCTTAAAATAGGTGTTGTGTGAGTTTGAGAGCACAGTGTAATCTGCAGTGTGGGATTTCTGTTAGCATGTCACCTCACTCTGCTTCACTGGCCTTTTGAAGAACTTGACAAGGAAAGTATAACTTACAGTTTATGACAGGTTTATATGGAAACAACAGTATTTTACCATTGTCTCCTATTTTTCCTTCTCTTCCAATAATTCAAACTACTTAATTTTAGAAAGGGTATGCATTATAAATAATTTTTCTGTTTCTTTATCCCTTACATATATTTTTTATAAAATATACCTTTTTTCACATTGTTATCTTCCATAATCTTTTCAGTGTTGTGCGATGCTGAATGAGCATTCCTCCTGTTTCTTGAAGCATCTTGCCTTTGTTAGTGTATAATGTTTCTGCAATTCAGTAAGCTTTATATGAGTTTCTTCCTAGTGAATGAAAAGAATTGCAGGTATTTCAGGAATCTATGAATAGGTATTTCATAATAAAAGGCTAATAAGAGGGGAGATTTTTTTTTCCTGGTAATCTGAGTTTCAAGAGAGGTGAGTACTGAGAGTTCAGTGTTACAGCCTCCTTGCTAGAACTTGATACTTCAGTGTAAAAGAAAGCTGTAGTCTTCAATGAGATTGCAAAGAGATAAAAATACAGATCCACGCTGTGTCAGAGAATTTCTCGCCACAGCACTGAGTGAGCACTGAGGTCTCTTTATCTAAACCATAAGTGACAGCACTGTTGCCTTCAGCACGGCCGAGAGCTAAGGTCGAAGGAGGGGGGCTGGATAACAAGTCCCATTTGAGTGCCTATAAAAAGTAAACAACTAAATTACTTGCAAATTCTATAGTATGCTACAAGTCCTTCTCTATTAAGAAGCATTAAATAATTCTGATTTGGAAAGACATCTCAGGATGACCATTTTACTTTTTAGAAAAGAAATTCTGCTAGATTGCTTTGCTCTGTGTAGTGAACTGTGGTAGCTGCTGTGAGAGCCCTTCAACCTTAATGCCTTCCTTTTAGGAAGTGGTATTGGTAATGGGAAGTTGTTCAGATTAGGTTATATAGGTGCCTGGTTTCTATCAAACAGCTTGGCAGGAATTGCTGCATTCTCTTCTAATAAATTTGTTCCTCTAATGGCATCTCTTTCTAAACACAATCTCAGATGAGATGCTGTAGTACAACTGTTGTTTCATGACTGTACTTGAGACCACTGCCTTTAAATTGTGGAGGCTTATTGTGCTTCGGTTTATTTATGTTTAATTTTTAAGCAGGGGCTCTCTTGACCTAGGTACTCAGTTTTACTTAAGGCACTTAATAAGTGGGTATTAGATGTGGATGATTGTTTTACCATCTATGGATTTTCACAGTATAATTAAGGTTAATGTTTTCCTAATCTTATTTAGTTTTTGTATCCTTTTCCATTAGTGTCTGATATAAAAGATAGGTTTGTATGCTACCTCTGCTCTATTTTTTTTTAATGTGATTTAATTATTTCTGAGGGAAAAAATATCCCTCAGGTTCGGCTTCAGTGTCTCAACAACCTGTAGGTTAGAGGATCATAGCCTTAGAGGAATATGCTAAAGCCTGAACTCTTTTTTTTTTTTTTCCTCTCTTGTCAGTGGTTGTCAGGAACAAGTTCCCATAATTTGAGGCTACCTGTCAGAGGGCAGTAATATTACCTGGATTCAGCACACACAAGGTGGGGTGTCATGGTTTAACCCCATCCAGCAACCAACCACCAAGAGAGATCAGGGAGAGAAGCTGAAGGGTAAAAGTTGGAAAACTCGTGGCTTGGAATGAAGACAGTTTAATAGGGAAAGCAAAAGCCGTGCACAAAAGCAAAGCTAAACAAGGGATTAATTCACTACTTCACATGCTCAGGCATCCCCAGGAGAGCAGGGCCCCATCAGGTGAAACGGTGACTTAGGAAGACAAACACCATCATTCCAAACATTTCCCTTTTCCTCCTTCTCCCCACTTTATTTACTGAGCATGATTTCATGCTACAGAATATTTCTTTGGTCAGTTTGGGTCACCTGTCCTGACTGTGTCTGCTCCCAGCCTCCCATATAACCCCAGCCCCCTGCCACTGCGGCAGTACGAAAAGCAGTGTTTAAGCCCTGATCAGCAATAACAAAAACTGTATTGTTAAAACTGTATAACTATATTGTCAACCCTGTGTTCAGCACAAACAGAAACACAAGTCCCATACTAACCACTGTGAAGAAAATGAGTTTTATCCCAGCCAAAACCAACACAGAGTTGGTTTCATTACAGGTGCTGAAGAAGGGACATCTCTCAGTCAGTAGTTCCAACAAAATGAAGGGGTTTTTTACCTGTTGCCAGAAGCAGCCTTAAAATTTTGCTGTTTAAGAAAGTTACCCCAAATAACTAAGTCTAAATTTATGTGTAGTACTTATGCTGGATCAATTTTGAAAATAATGCTCATTCCTTCCTTAAGTAAGAGACATTTGAGTTAATGCTGCTGGTTCAAGGTAATATCAAGAAGACACAAACAAACAAATCTTGCCTGTGTATTTGAAAACAGTAGAAACATTTAGATGATGTTTTGCTTTTACACTCGAAAAATTTTAAGCCCAGATAATAGAGTTCACTGAAGAAGTTTAAACTTGGAATGTGTTTTCTGCCTTAAAAGGACAGAACATAGAGTAAGCAGCTTGCTAATTACTTTTAGATACCTGGGACCATTATTGCAGCAACCACACTTTATGGGAAAATCAAATTTAGAAGTATAGCAAGTTTTCTGAAATTCTAAATAAAGGTTAATAAAATTAACTAAATTTCTAAATAAATATTAAAAAAATTCCTCTGTTCCTTCCCCATACCCCAGCCTGTGCTGTGATCCTCAGGCTGTTGTGAGGAGTTTGTGTATTGTTTTCTGTTCATCACAAGAGGTACTTGTATTGAAAAGAAATTAAAAGCCCCTGTGGGAATGGCTGTTCTGTAGGAAGCTGTCCAGGCTTCCTAATTGTATATGCAGTAAAGCTCATATGATACTTTCACAAAAGTTAATTGCTCATATGTTTAATTTAATCACAGAATTCAAGCCTATAAAGGAATTAAAATCTGGGACTTGTCCGTTTCTGGTGATGGCTGGATTTTGTGAATGGGGTTTTGAATGTATTTCTTTTGTGTGTATATAGGTGTGTGTTTGTTTGTTTTTAATCTAAAATTGTCTGTTTATCCCCTTTGGAATTATTGCAATAAAGCAAAATGCCTGTTTTTAACAGAAGTGAATGAGATAGAGTATACGGTAATTTTTTTTTGAGAGCCTGGGAAGGGAGGAAATAGGTAGCCTTTCTGGTTAGTCTTTTGTGGAGTGCTCTGAAATGCTTGGACTTCAGTCAAGGGAACAAAAGCCCTCTTGTTGGTTTGTGCGGTTTTGGGGTGTGCCTACGCCCTAAAAATGTCATAGTAGGATTTATTTTGGAAGCCTTATTTGGAGCTTTCATCACCACCTTGATGAGGAAGGGAGAGCTACTATCGACTCCCCTGTCTGGCCAGTTTCTGGCTTAATCCAGTCAAGACAGAAACATCAGTAATAAGACATCAGTCAGGGTAAATTTTGCCTGGACCTGTCTTTCTGGCCTTGAAGAAAGAATGAGATGTTCACCAAGATTTTTTGCTGATGTCTGTTTAAGTATGGCTGATGATCTGTACGGTGGGAAACTCTGGAAGTAGATCTTACGTGTGTTTTAATACAGAAAACTGGTAATGCTTCCCTTTGCTGTCTTCAGCTGCTCATTTTATATGGGATCCAGTTTGGGATTGCAGCCTTCAAGCCCTTCCTAACATATCCTTCACTATGGCAAAGGGGAGGGGGGTGGTTCCTTCTGCAAGAAACTGTGGCTGATGCAGCAGCCTGCATTCCCAGAGCCTCTGACATGGATGTGTCAGAGGCAACAGGGGATATGGGGAACTTAGTGATCTATAGAAAAGCTCCACTGGGAGAGCTCAGACATGTTGCTTCACTGATGCAGGAGCTATTGCAGATTCTCAGGGTGCTCTTGCAGAAGCAAGGATAACCAGTTTAAGCAAATTGAAGTTGTGGGAGGAGGGCAAAGATTTGGGTCCTTGGTTTTCTAGTTGTTAAAGAAGTTGTCTAATAGATTTGTGTTACGAAGACATAGTGTTCTTTTCACTTCTTGAAGCAACAGGTTACTTAACAGGTTACACTTTTCATTAGTGTTCTTTTCACTTCTTGAAGCAACAGGTTACTTAAATTCGCTTTGGAGGTTTGAAAACTTTCTGTGCCTGACATTTTTAGTTTTAAAAAAAACACCATGATGGGGAAAAAATTCTGAGTATAGGTCTTGTATCCTGTGTAATCATCTTGCAGACATGGGATGCAGAAGTTCAGGTTGATGTCTGCTGCAGTGAGGAGCAGGTGGGGATTTGGCTCTCTAAAGCTTGCCTTAGAGTGCAGGGGTCCTGTCACTGAGGGGTGATAAGCCAAACTTTGTTTATGTTGCAAAGCTGAGCATTCCAGAAGTGTTTCGGACATCTGCACAACTTCATTCAGGGTCTTTCATCTTGTATGCCACAGACCAGTCCCCAGTTCAGAGACAGCCTCCTCCTGCTTGCTCCAGCCCTCCCAGCACAGGACACAGAAGACAAATAATCGTAACTTACTCGTGACATTTGAGATACCTTCTGGCACTGGGAGGTTTGCACGGTCTGGTCCTGGAAGGTGCGATGGGACCTGCAGGAGGCACGTGTCCATCTGGAGCAGGAGCTGGGAACAAAGCAGTGTGCCTGAGGCATCTTAAGCAGTGCTAGATCCATGTGTTTAGGAAGCTCAACGGGACACCCCTGGCCACAGCTACAAGATTTCCAGTGATTAAAATGGGATTTTGGGAATGGAGTTCAATACAAATACCTGCCTAAAAGTAGGTGTCTCTGAAGCTGAATGCCCCACTTTAAGCCTGGCCCTGTGGGCAGTTTGGGCTCTCCAGGAACGGGTTTTAAATTCTCTGTGCTTGTTTGTGCTTTTTCTCTTTTCCTTTAACCCTGTTGCTGATGAACAGCCATGGTAGTACTTCAGCTTGGGGCCAGGAAGCACACCAGTATCCTGTAATTGCCTTTCAGATATTTGTTGGGAAGTTGCTTTTGTGTAATTGCCTTGTTTTGTTCTCTCCTTGTTTGTTCCCACAGCCTCCTATTACATTAGGACAGTTTGTCCCTTTTGGAAGGTTTTCTAAGCCACGGTAAGGTAATTTCATCTGTGCTGACCAGGACTCCATTGTTTTTAAGTGCATTATATGCAGGTATCCTTTGGGGGTTTTTGTACCATGTGGGCATTTATCAATAGCCTGGGTCTAAAGTGAAGAAGGTGGCACAGGAACAGGAACTGGAGTGCTGTCTTATACTGAGGAAGTAAGTTCTTATTGTCTGCAGGTAGGATAGATGTGTATAATTACAAGAAACTTCAAGCACTTTTTAACACAAGCACAACTCCCTTTTAGTGGTTGGCCTTAGGTCAATTTTTCTGCTATTCTGTAACTGATAGGTATACAAGGCTCTTTTGCATAGCAGAGAACTGTGAATTTTGAACTGGTTTGACTGGTTTCTGTCCTATGGCATGATAGATACATGATGTTTAATTTTAAGCCTGAGTAGATTACACTTCATTCTTATTGTGCATGAGAAGATACAGTAAAATACACAGTCTGGAGCTTTTACAAACCATTACATCCTTTTGGCATTGAGCAAGTTTGAATAGTTGTGTTTCTTGAGGATTTCAATGACTCTATCACAATGCAGCTACTCCTTTGGTTTCCTTTCCTCAAAGTGGCACATGAAAAATCTTGTTTCTAAAGCATTATTGTGTTCAGCATGCATTCTCCTCTATGTGCTGGATGGCATTTAGAATGGATCTATGTTAGTATTGATTTCATGACTGCACATGGGTAAAATTAAGGGTAAAATGAACTGGAGAAGAGTTATAGTTCTCCAAGTGTAGAACAATATAAGTCAACAAGTGACTATATGAAGCAGAGGAAAAAGTAAAAAGTTTACCTGGAAGAATTTTTTTTTGGCATGTAATGCTGTGCTAATTACCCAGCAGAATTGGGTTTCTATACATTCATGTCTGCACATTTAGTTTCATGACAGTGACATCCAGGTGCTTATACAGCTGGAATGGCTGCTGTTGTACAGGGCCAGAGAAATACAGCTGCTTCTTGCTGGAAGAGCTCTGCAGTCAGGAATTATGCTGTGTTTGCTATTTTTCTCCTTCCTTATAAACTGTCCAGAGAAATGAGTACTTGCTGTTCCAGCCCAGGGACAAGTCACCTACTCGGTTGGGTTTTACTGTGTCATTGCAAATTCTCTTATTGAAACCATCAGTTGCACAAGTATGTGTCTGGAGCCCCAAGTCATGGGGTTTGGGTTTTGCTTCAGCACATCTCATGGCAGCTCTGAGATCCTGAGGTTTTTTCTGAGTCTTGTAAATGTGCTGCTGTCACAGTAATTGTTCCCTTGAAAGATGTAGATAATCTGCTGGTTTTGTAATTTGCCTCTCTACCATTATTCCAAAACTCACTCAGACCTACTGGAACCTGATGTCCTACATGCTTTTTCGCTCAGAGTTTGACTCCCTTGCTTATCATGTGCTGGAAAGACAGTTCAACTGTTAGCTGAGGACTCTGAATTCAAACACAAAATTAGGACTCTGAGCACCGTGCTGGAATATGCTTCTCTCCATTGATGTGTAGAAGGACCTTTTGGTCCTAAATTTAGCTGCTCTGAATAGAAGTAAAATTAGGTGCTTGAAATGCATAGTGACTTTGTCTCCCCACCTCCTTAGTCTCATCTGAGAGTGCCAAAGCTCTGAGTTGGGTAAACCAGCATGAGGCCAATGGATTCAGAATTTCAAGTGAACTCTATTTGTAGTGATTAAACCTATTTGTACGTAAGTATTGAGAGGGAAAGGCATGTGTATATGACTCTTCAAGGACTTTCTTTGATCCTTTGTCTCCCTGTGCCATGCACAGGGACACAGTGAGTAGGAGTAGATGCAGATAACATTGGGAAAATACATTAGGTTTCATCCAAGGCTTGTTATGTTTTAGGCTGTGGAACTTCCCATAAGTCTGGCTGAAACCCCCATCCCATGCAGGACTCACCATTGAGGTTTGGTGACTGCAGGCAACAGCATAGCTGAGTGAGGAGCAGTGCCCATCTTCTGAGCTCCTGCTCCAGCCCACCATGCTGGGCAGAATTTTTTGGAATTTTTTGGACACTCAAAATTTTTTGGTGAATAAATACATGGGGCAAGCAGTACTTTTAAACTAGTTGTCAGCTGAGATGTGTGAACTCAACTGTTGATACCCCTCTCTCTGTTAGGGAGAGCTGTTTTGCTTTTGCCACACTGAACTGAATGGTGTAACCTGGTGTGTTTGTGGGACAACCTGTATGACCACTTCAGGAAAGCAAGGGTCTCTGTCACGTGAAGCCTGGCATTGGGGTAGGGGTGATGGTTTCACCTTTTTGGTATCGAAGGGGTGAACAGGTGGTGAATGCTAGTCATGCTTTATATACCATGTCAGAGAGAACTCTGCAACAACAGAATTAAGGAAGGTGGAAAGGCTGAGCATTAATCCACTCTGAAAGCCATCTCTTGCATAAGAGGGGATGGCCTGGGCCTGCTTACGTCCAGTGGAGGCAGCAATGTAATCCAGGTGTGACCCTGTCACAAGGTACACTGAGCCTCTGGGAGCTGCCTGTCTTTAGCTCTGGCCTCACTCCAACCTGAATCCTGTACCTGGGTCAGAGTGCCCATATCTCCTTTATGGTCTTCCCCTGCTTAAATGGAAACACCTTCAGCTCTCCTGGGCAGGGAGGTCAGCTGCTGCTCTGCATAGCTTTTCTGCATAGTGTCTCTGTAGCTCCCTAGAGCAAGGGACACTTCCATGTTAAACAAAATTAGTCAAAACACAGATTGCATTGTTAAAAGAAGTAAGCCTTTGAATCCCCAGAACCACAGTCCTAACCCCACAGTCATTACCATGTCAAGCAGCAAGTCTGAGAAAGATGTTGACTTTGATGCTGTTGCTTGGGTTGCCTTCCAGCCGGAGCAGCCAGGCTCCATTGGTGGCATGGGAGCACAGCTGCATCCTGTGCTTTCTCTGAGCACCTCTCTTCTGAGGTGCTGAGGTTTCAAAGAGTATAAGGATGAGGGCTCTCGAATGGGTTACTCTGTTTTGTTTTGGCAAGTCCTCAGGGTATTTATTGCAGTGGTGCATTCAGAGGGGAAGTAAAATGCCAAATAGCTGCCATAACTGGATGTTTCACGGTACTTTCTGTGCTTTGCTTTGAAAATACAAGCCTGAGACTTGACGTGTGCCAGGATCACTGTGAATGCAGGCTGAATCTGTGTTTAATTCCTCTTTAGTGTTGGGGTATAAATAAGAAGTATGTGCCCTGGAAATTTTTCCATCTACTTGCAGAGAAGCAGTAATGGAAGCTCAGCATTGAGACTGATTGATTACTCACAGATTATAGAGCAGAAATTGCAGACAGTTTTACTGTTTAAACATTGCTTAGTATTAAACCACTTTTATAGCAGATTGGAAATGCAGATGTCCATTTAATCTGTTTGGCTCCTTCAATGCTGCATAATGTCGTGAATGACAACCTTCTCCAACAAAATGGAAACCTTCAGCTGTGAGATTCAGTGGAGGAGGCTTGAAAGTCAGGGAGAAGCTTGCTCCTTTTAGCGACTCTTTCAGTGACATTGAGCTTTATTTTATAGATAATAAGGCTCATTATAAATTGGTAATGGGATATCCCAAGATATATAGGATACTGTATATCTTGTTTATATATCAATAGTGGATATTAAGTTAATTTCCTAAGATATTTTAAGATGGAGCAATGGTGTGAGGTATCCTAAATTACCCCTTTATTTGAATCTCATGTATTGATTTAAAAAGAGAGCAGATAAAAAAAGCAGTACCGTTGCACCCATCCCTCAATATGTGGTCTGTATGTACTGAGATTTTGTAGTCAGATCTTTAAGTGCCACTTTATCCTTTTTTTCAGCAAGTGCTGAAGGCCTGCTTTTGGCTGTTCCCAACCCAAGTGCTTTCCATTTTGTGTTACCTCTGAAACATGTCAGTAATGAACACAGGGAGGGGAACAACACAGCCCTGTCCCATCCTCACAAAATGGGATTTCAAAAAACCAAGTTCCACTGGCTGGCTAGTGCTTGGTTGGGCTTGCATTGGAGCTGCCACAAAGCAAGTGGGGACAAATTAGTGTCCAGTGGGCATGTGCCTGGAGATAGCTTGCTGGAAATTTCTCCACAGCTTTCTGCTGACAAAATGAGGTTTTTTCTCTCTGAATGTAACTGTTGTGCCACTTCAAACTGGCCCTGCTGGGAAAGTAATGAAGAAAATGCTCCTAAAATTTTCTGTAAAAGCAGGCTGCAGCTTGCCTGAGGGGAGCCTTTGGCTCACAGTGCCATTTGCTGCCTGCTTGAATCCAGTGGCTGCTGAGCTGGTGCATATGAGGAGCAGCAGCATTACCAGGGCCAGTAGCTGCTGGGTGCCCTGGGCAGGGGTCAGATGGGACCTGGACCTTTTCCTCTCCTTTCGGCTCCATGGCCTGCCATAGAAAAGGGAGCGACCTCCAAAGCAGGTTTTGATAATATTAGACCTGCAGAGCATGGCTCGGTCTTTCTTTTTAAAATTGTAAACCACCTCATGAAGAACATGGTGTTTGGGGAGAAAATAGAGAGCAAGTTCTGCCTTTCTGGGAGGCATCAAGGCTTCTGACATGAACCTCATTTCAGAAAGTGAGACCTGAGGCATTATCCCACTGCTTTGCTCTGTGTTCTGTGTCACTTTTTTTGGTGATGTGCTTCATAACCATTTGTTTCCCCCCCTTCAAACTAACTTAAAAAGAATGAACTGGAGGCTGATTAAGCCTTTGAGTTGCACACATCTGAGCTGTAAGCCAGTAGTAATCGGCTCTCCCAGCCCATTAGAGGCTTCCCAGGGGGTTGCTGCGTGGGCCTGTGTGTGTGCACATGTAATTAGTGGGGGAAGGACAGTCCCTGTCAGGAGCTGGGCTGGGGCCTCACTCTCCAGAGGGGCCATGCTCTGCCAGGCTGTGAGGTGAGCAGTTTCAGCACAGCAAACTCAGGAGGTGTCAGCATGTCTTGATAAGATAGTTTTTTCTGCAAGCAAAGTGCAGCTATGTATTTCACTGGACAAGTATCTGTTAGTTTTGGTGGGATGTGTCCAGTACAGATTCATGTTTGCTAAATTAAATGGGTTGGTGACTCTCCTTTATCAAATGACAGTAGCTATTCTGTTCCTCTGCCTAGTGGTTTTTGTTTATCATGTCATTATGAAGTTGAATTAAGAGACATGACTTTTCAGCAAAAATGATCTTCACCTTCTCAGCTCTCAAATGCTGCTTGGTCATCATCTGCCCTTCTTCAGTTGTTGTCCCTGAGAAAGGCATAGGAAAGTGTTTTTCTGATCTTTTCTGTCTTGTCAAAGCAAATAATCAAATTCTGCCTTCCGTGATGTTACATGTTGCAATTGCCTCCTTATGTTCTTCTTCCTCAACTTCCTGCCATAAAAAGCTGCTACCATTTGTGTTGTTCGAAGAATTGGATTTATCAATAACTTCTTGATCTAATTTGCACATGTATGTTTATGGGGAAACCTGATTTGCACACTTCATGCCCTGCCATTTGAGATTTATTCTTGATCACTCCTGTACATTTTTTACTGAAATAACATTACATGGGCATTCTATACTTTTAGCTGTATATGCTTATGTTAAAATGTTGCTTCATGTTGCATTGCTGCATTTGAAATGCAGTTCTTGACCTCTGTTTTCTTAGATGTACATATGCAAGTTTGCACTAGTAATGTTGCAAAACTATTCTGCATTGTCTTGGAGTGGTCTGAATGTCTTGATGTATGGTCTCCCTAAGCAGAGTTTTGACACCTTCCTTCTTTGTCCCTGGATTTTTTTTAAGCTCATCGAACCCAGGTTTGTGCAAGGTCAGGTCTGTTAAGCAGCTGACATCCATAACACTTAGGCTGATGAAACCCCTTTTTTCTTGTTTCATTTCTAAGTGCTGAGTGACCCTTTTCCTGAAGCAAACAGAAGCAGGAACTAAGAAGCTTTCCAATGCCATCAGTGTAGCAACCTTTTTATTGCTTGCAGAGAAAAATGTGTGATTTGAATTAAAGTTTTGTTATTAATCTTGGGATATGCTTGCAAAGTGCAATTGCTTTAGACATATCTGCAATGAAAACTGAAGGAAATTTGTCCGTTTGATTGACAGCTACATGGAGCAGATTATGTGCTGTATTTTTGAAGCAGAACTGTTGGAAATAAGGTGCAGATAATTGGAATACATCTGTGCTTTATCTAGAATAACACAGGATTGACAGGTTACTTACTCGTTGTGTCTGCTATTTTTGCCAACCTTTAACCATGTTAAGTAGCAGAAAGATGTCAGTGCTGAATTAGTTACTTCCATGGGACATTGGTTAAAATCTGTTTTAATGGCACTCGCAAGCATTACAGAATTGATAAATTAAAAAACATCCATTCTTTCCATTCTCTCCACAGGGTACAGGTTTAACAAGGAAATAGGAAAGTTGATCTAATACCCAGAAATAAAATACCACTAGCGAAGACTTTGTGGATTAAAGTTTAAATCTCTTTCTTTTACCCTTCTCCCTGGGCAGCTTCCACTGTGTATCTTGGCCCTCAGCTGAGTGTCTAGTTATCAAGTGTGATACAGAAGTTGGTATCAAATCTAAATCTTCTCTGTGCCTGTATGGGCTGTCAGTTGAGTAGATTTTATGATGTGGATTAAAACAAGTTAGGTCCTAGTAGTTGTGATGACACCAAGGGATAGTATGGGTCACTGGGCACACAAGCTTTCGAGATACGAAGCTTCAAAGTACAAGGAAGAGCTGCTCCCCCAAACGGGATCACCTTGTAAATATTTTTATAGGTAGAAAAGTAGAAGAAGCATGGACGTGAGTGCTCTACTGTGGCTGTTCATAAGTCACATCCAAGGAAGACTGCTGTGCTAGCACTGGCCTCTGTTGATATCTCCAGGCACGAGCCTGCAGAAGACCATGAGATTGCTTTTTGATGTATGCTGATAAGTATCAGGTTGAGATGTGCATTTCCTACCATGCCAAAGAAATCTGATCCTCAGGCTGGAGACCTTTATCTGATAAGGGATTTAAGAATAGAGCAGAGTGTTCAGGGTTTGAGTTTGAAGTATGAGAAATTTACCTCTCTTTATTGTTGTCTTCCTCACCTCCCAAGCCAGGTGATGTATTTTCTTACTCAGTAGGTAAATACATTTGCTAGGTTCTGTTTCTCTGCTGTATATATATATATATACAAACAAGATGAAAGTGTGCAGGTTAGAGAGCATGGTCCCACAACCACATGGATTCAGTCTGTTTTGTCTGTTGTGCATTCACATTGCCCCCTTTCAGGAGGTGGCTCAGGTGCATGGAAGAGTTCCTGGCAGCAGGGCAGTGATCTGTAGGGTATTAGAAGCATAACAGGAAAGTGGAGGAAAAAAAGAAATAAAAAGAGAATTTGACAGACCTCATTCTGGTTTCTGCTTAGTTGCTCCCTGTTCTGTGCTGTATTGTAAGCAGTGCTTTAGCAATCATACAGACAAAGCCTAACAAAGAGACTTGCTTGCTGGCAGAAAGTTGCTTAAAATAACTTACTGAGGATAAAGGGGCTGTCCAGGTCAATAATGCTGTGAAATCCTCAATGTGTAACAGCTCCCGGAGGTTTTGTAGGCATATAGATTTTTAAAAGCTTTAGACTGTTGATAAGGCAGTAAAGATTGTAGAGTAGTGTTAACCTTGTATTGATGGTGCTGGGACAGCTATATGAAGATTTGAGATTTGGCTATAGAAATACAGAAATCTTTGTTCCCTCCAGCAGAACTCTGATTTAAGTAAGGTATGAATGCTAGAAAGAAAGAAAGAATTCTTCTTTGTTAGAAGATACTTAATACTCTTAAAGAGTCTTTGTTGTATTTTACTCTTCAGTCAGATCTGTGACTGTTAAAAATGCTGTCAGACAACTTACTTGGCTTGCTTTCCATTGAATCAAGGGAAGTAGAATTATCAAATACAATGTAACATATCCTTACCTTCATTACAAATGTAATGAATTACTACATTAATTCTTTTGGTGCTAATTTTATATAATTTTTGTTTAGAACATCAGCTGAAGGTAATCAATATGAAGCTTATTTCAATTCTACTAAAAGTAGTTGCTCATGAGGACTGGGAGAGATTATTATCACTAAAACTTCAATTAAATCAACTGCTTTCTTAACCGTGCTTTAAACCAAAAAACTATGTGCTGTTTGAAGGTGGTCCCTTATATAATTCCAGTTGAAACTTTAGTTTTGAGGAATTCCTACATCTTCAGAGTTTTTTGATCCACGTTCTGAGCTCATAGGGAGGCAGTAGCACAAGGGAAAGAAACGCAGGAGAGGGGGAACCTGTGTAGGAAATCCAGTGTCAGCCCTTCCAGTGCTTGTGGAGCAGCCCTTTTATTTTAGTGTTCCTTTTACTGTGCAGTTTCAGTCTGATGCTCTCCACATCCATGTACATTCGTGAGGGTTCGCTGGTTCTTCTCAGGAAGAACCAGCTTGTTAATTGTTACAGTGTGTGGAAGTGCAGGTATGGAAGCTCCTAGCAGACTGCCTCACCAAGGCTCTGCCTTGGTTTGTCTTGCTGTGCAGTTGATACAGGCAACCGTGTGGGGAGAAATTCCTGACAATATAGTTGGAATTCTTTTAGTGGTTCTGCTCAGTATGTCCATCTAGTTTCTGAACGCCGCTCTGGGCTGTGTATGTCTTCAGAAGAAATTGTCCCCATGGTTCCCTTATCCAGTCTGATGCACTGCAAGCCCCTGAGAGCTGTCAGGAAAGTCAAAGATAGAGGGGAAGGTCGGAGAGAAAATCCTTCTTTCTTGCCTCAGCCCCATCTGGCTGGGAATTTGTCTGGCATTGCTGGCAGGATGCTGTGTCCCCCCCCAGCACAACCTGTCTGCTGTCTTTGGCTGAGGAGCCAGGCGGGCTTGTGTCGGTGCTGCACCGGTTCCTTCTCCCTGGTGGAAGGAGGGGAGTCGTGCCTGAAGGGCACCACACCAGACAGAAGACTCTTCTGAAGCCACATAGTCTGTACAAGCCACCTCATCTCTGATTTCACTCAACTGCTTTTATAATGCAAGTTATTAGAATGATGTTTTATCCCATGTGAGGTAAACTCATTTCTTATCTTTGTAGGCATCAAAGAGGATATGAAAACCAAGCCTTTGTAGCAAAAATTCAGTTAAGTAAGATGGGACCAGAGTGCTGAATCCAACATTTTAATCTTAGAAACCAGTGAGATGAGTTGACACCTGGAAATAGCAATAAAATCATCTTTGTTGTCTTTCTGTTTGGGGATCTAGAATACAAAGAGGCATCTCACATAGATGTACCTGGTGTCTCAATGCTGTCTGTGTTTGCTGTTGGTGTCTGAGAAGCCTGTACCAGTGGAAAGAGTAGCAGTGATACCATTTATCCATCTGGCAGCAGAGACTGTGGCATAGTTTAACCAAGTTTTGAATTTACCTGTGCTTTTGACCTAGGACAAACTAATCCTCTACCTCTGTGCTTCCAGCCACCACCCAGCAAGTTGGAAGTAGTTACCTGAATAAATAAAAGTGATTGTTTTCCTGAACTGGAGAAAGAAGTCAGCACATCCAGCATGTTCTGGCTAATGCAAAATTCACATTGATCTGCAGTTCAGTTTGCATTTTGGATCACTATACAGTACCATTTTTGAGAGGAATATCTACTCTACTAGCACCTGAAGTAATATAAAGATGATGGTTTGGGTGTTTTGATATATTTGTTTAAAGAGTGATTAATTGTTCTTGTGTTAAGTGCCCAGTCTACATATTCTGTTGCAGTGAGAGACCTGGTACAAAGGTGTTCCCTTTAAGCATACTTACAGCTTATTTGAGCCCTAGTTTCCTTAACTAAGAATCTAGCGAGCCTGGGATATAAATGTGCTACCACCAGCATTCCTCTCTGTTCTAGAGAATCCAGGATTTCTCTTAATTTAGTGGAGTTTATCTTCTGAAATAGGTTGCATGTGTTTTTGAGAGGGAGTGAAGTTCCTGCAGCTAATTGCTACAACAGCACACAATTTTAGAAAGATCAAGCAGATTGTAGATCTGCCAGTAGTCATTTTTCTGCTTGTGGTGAGCTTTGGTGGGATGTCACCAGGAGTGCTGCTGGCTGCAGGTGACAAACAGGAGTGTCCAGTGAGGTAGTTACAGACCTTGTTCAATGAGCAAGGAAGGCCCTGTTGAATAACAGATTATGCATTACAGAACTGGAAATACTCACTCCTTAAACTGTGAAGTCTGATTCTTCCTCATCTCTGACAATTGTTGCATTTTCTGTTGCCACACATAACATTGGCTAGCAGTATTTAATTGCTGATTAATGTAACCATAATAATATACTTGTTTTATATGTAACTTTCCTGTTTATGCAGAAGGAATGTAATTGATTGAGACAGTTTATTGCTAATTCTTGCTGCCAATGAGATCTTAATTTAAGATATCTTAATTTAAATGATTAAGTGTTAGTTGACTCTCAGTTCCTCACATGGGGTTATTTTGCTGAAATCCATGGACTAGAAAGGAATCAATATGGGGCTTCTGAAACCTGATGGAGGTTTGCAGTGTTCCCAGTACAATTGATTACAGCTGCTTTTGTAGAGCTGTAAAAAGAACAATATGTATTAAAAACATTATTCTTTGGTATGAACTAGAACAACACCAAATAGGTTTCCATGGGGCCTGCCCTGCAATTTGACCACTTCAAGGGATTGCAGTAATCACCAGTGGGCCAGGGCAGTGAGGCAGAGGAAAGGCTATTAGGTGGGAAGTTATTGGCATGCATGCCAAAGAGGTTACCCTGGCAGCTTTAATCATTCAATCACACTCTCAAGAGGAGGGAGGAAAATACAAGTGTTAGTTCTTCTGATTGATTAGCAAAAAGGATCAGTAAAGCATGAAAGGAGAGAGGAGGTGTGTGCATGGAAGAGCCAGTATGCGTTAGGCTTAAAAGCACTGACTGGGGCAGGTACTTGCAGTTATGACCTCTGCACCAAAAGCTACCTGCTTCTTCTGTTGCTTTCAGATTTGGGACTGGTAATTCAAAGACAGGCTGACCTCTTCATTCAGCATTTCCAAAGGCATGCATTTAGCTTCTCAGTCATAGCTATGCCTTAAATTTAACCTGTCTGCACATGGGCTGATGTGTCCTTAAAAAACTGATTAGCATTTTGAGCGGTGACAACAATTTGCATGGTGATTTTGATCCTATTTTTAGGGAAAGCAGTGGATGCTTCTTGGAAAATGTGCAGGAAATTGCTGTGCTAATTGAGATAAATCAATCTGTGATGCACATTGCTGGCTGCTGGCTTCTGATGCTGTTTTGCCCCTATATTGCCCTTTAATATTTCAGTCTGGAGTAGCACTTTGGAAGCTGATTCAGCTGTAGCCCCTTTAAAATAGTTTCCCTGTTGTATCGTGCCTACGTCAAAGGCAGAGTTGAAGAATAAACTGTTCTTTGCACTGATTAGTGGGTTGGCATGAAAGCTTGGAAGGGCTTTGAATCTTGAAATTTGGGGATACCCAGAGAAGCTTCAGAGATACTGAACTTCTGCTTCTACATGGGCAACGGGAATTGATGTGTACTCTGATTGACTGTTAAGCAGTCTTGAGGTTTTCAAGGTGAAGGAAACAACTGCAGTGGTCATTTCTGGGTTTCACATACAAGAAAAGTTCATATGGGGTGGAGTTAGAGAACATCAAGCTGGGGGGTTTGCATAAACAGCACAGAAGTACTGTTTTACTCAGTTGACATCAGATTTGGTGGGCCCCTCTATAATTTCTAAGTAACCATTTTGAAGTTGGAGTAAGTTTGATGTGGTAATGGAATTAGGAAGGTCTCTTGGTCCTAACCTGTAGCCTGTGTAGAACTGCTCTTTAGTGTACTATAGTGGTGGCAAAAATCCACAGAGGTAAAGTTTGGTTTTTGCAGGAGGTTATTATAACTGAATGAAGATACAGGTAACTTTCTCAGGGTAGATGATGAATATATCTTTGCAGTGGTGTAACTATGGTCTCATTCAGCCAGCAGTCCTTTAATAGTACTCATGAGCTTGAGCCTAATTTAATACCCTAGGGTAGGCTGTAGGGCAACTGATGACCATGGAGGAAATTGTTGATCTGTCCTTCATCATGGATTAGGCTGTTGGTATTTGTGTAAGGACAGAGAGCTCTGCCTCATCTTGCTGCTATGCTTGCTCATCTCCCTCCTGCATCCTCATACAGCAACCTCTGTCCCACCATGGGCAAGACAATTTCTGGGTAAGGACTAAAGTTTGGTCTCATTGTGCATCTAGTAGATCAATGATATACATCTGGAAATCAGACACTGTGAAAATAAATGGAAAGATAGAGGCTTTTCCCATTGGAATTCATCACAAACAGAACTTCAGAGGACATTTGTCTTTCTCCTGAAGATAGGACAGGCTTCAGCTCCAAAGCTGTAAGCAGGCCAAAGACCCACTGCACAGATCTGAGAGTCTTTATAATGGGAAGAAAAACATTTAAGGTTAAACAAGATTTCCTGTTACCATTTTAAGTTCTGTTACCACGCAGTGTAGCATACGGCATGTAATTGCACATTAGGGAATATTTCTGAAGGCACAGATGACTGTTGGAAAACAGGCACATGAGTTTCTGTGGCTTCGTGAAGAGTGTGAACTTAAACCTATCAACTGCAGCACTGTCATTTCTTTGGTGTGTGGCTGTAAGTGAACATTAGCTGACATGGTGGTGGCTTGTTGGTGTCTCCTTGGATGTGGTGTGTTTTTTTCAGTGTGAGCCATGACATAGACTGCTGAAATGCCTGACACTAGCAAGAGTTGTTTTATTAATGCTGTCTCTGTCAAGCACGCCTCTGTTTTGGTAATTAGTCTGGCATAACAGATTGTGTGCATCCTAAAAGCCAGCATATTTAGACTCTTGGCTCTGACATGAGGCAATCTCTGTAAATCAGCTCTTTTGGTAGACTTCTCTATTGTTGAACACTAGCAGTAGTAGAAGCAGTTTGCAGTACTTGTGTTTATTTTGGGCTTTCTGCCTTTCCTCAACAGCCACGAGCGGTCAAACCCTTTCTTTATCCGTCATGAGAGATTGGAGGCCTAAAGCTATAGTTTTGTGCAGGATCAGGAAGTTACACATGAGGTACAAGGAGCGTGAATAATCTTTCTGGCAGGTGCTCCAGCCGCAGTAGTGCCTCTGCTCTGCACCATACAGGATGACAGCACCACTACTGGCACCAACACCATCCCTAGAGGCAAACACTACACTGGTAGGGACCCCCATACAAAGCCAGTTTGGTCTTCCACCCTTACCTGAGAAATGACAGCAAATGTTCTCTAAGATTTTAAAAATACCTGTGGGAACGAGCTCTCCAGAATGAGTCATGGCAGTCAAGGCTTATTATTTAATTGACCAAAGGCAGCAGTGATGGAGGGGGGGTGGCTTTTGCAATTCCAGGCAGTTCCCATTGCAAAGTTTCACATTGGGCATGCAAATGGGCACAAGGATTGGCAATAGTTTTAAGCCATTTCAAGGTAAAATTGGGAGATGGTAACTGTCAGAATGATTTGGGGGAAATGAGCAATACAGATACTGTCCTCTGTATAAAATCCTTGCTCTCAAACTTGGAAGATTCAGTCTGGGGCCTATCATTGTGGAAAGGATATTTTGGCTGTGATCACAATGACCCTGACTGTGGTGCAGGGCAGATCTCCTGCAGCCAATTCCTGCTCCAATATCAGTATTGTGCAAGCAGGATGGTTCCTCCACAGAAGAAAGTTGGGAGTCCTTGGGTGTTGTTCTTAAATGGTGTCACCAATCATTAGCATCTTATTTCCCAGAAAATCCCACAGCCGTACATCCCACCAGCATTTTCACTGAATGCTCCACCATGGTTGGCACAGTGCCCTTGAGATGGGGTTTGCTGGGAAGACCTTATTATCCTGTGAGTCCTTAAAAGTGGGCAGTGTCACCTTGCAAGGAAATAATGGGGACTACTTCTTTTCTACTGTGGCCAACGGTAGGGCATACCAGTGAAAGAAAAGGCAGACATCTGTACTAAGACAGTGGTAAACATACCTTGTAACATAAAATCCTCCATCAAAATTACATGTTTGTGGCTGGATACATGTGGGCAGCATAGGAAATTGCAGACTGAAGGAGCCAGGAGAGGCTCATCTCTGAGAACCAGTAACACAATGAGAAATGCAAAGTCGATGCTCTTCTGGTTTGCATGTTTCTCTGGGGAAAACATGGTGTTTTGAGGTGGAAATCTGATTTTGATGTTCTGTACTTCATTTTTTTGTTTGTTTGTTTAAAATCATGCCACTCATTCCTGGACAAGGTTAACAAACTCTTAATGGGACAGTGTCACCTTTCCTAGTATGATGAAAGAAAGCAAAGAACTGGCAAACAATGATAGAAAGGCACCTGCCAGCTTCAAGGTCAGCAATGCTGAGGTCTGTTAGGACTAAATCCTGTGGCAGATCACAGTTCCTTTTGCAGGAAGCCTAGAGGGAAATACAGCTTCTTCACACAATTGCCTTTTCTCCAGCCTTCAGTGGGAACCTCTGCAATGACTCTCAGGCTTTAGATGAATGCATTCACATAGTTAGCTTTCCAAAAATGTAGTGTATGTGAAGAGTATAGCACTTCAGTGAACTCAGACTCACCAGCTGAGCCTGCTTTTATGTAAGTGTATATGAAGCTGCACTATGTGTTAATAAAAGAGAAAATCTGTTTTCTTTCTCCTTCTTACATTGAAGAATTCTGCCTAATCAACAGCTGTAATGCTTGCAAGTTTTCAGAGACTTCTGGCTTAGATATTTGTAATACAACATCACTCTTAAAATATTAGTCTCTGGTTCTCTGCATACTAAATGGGTTACATATAAAAGAATTCCATCTGGGGAAAAGGGAAGTATCATTAGTAACACAGCTGCAAACCTCAAATTCTCTGACCCATGCGTATACCCAAAGACAGAGGACAAAACTTTGAGTTTGTCTGTAAATAATAAAGCATTTCCTTCCACGTGTCAGCTACTCATTGCTCCAGGGTCTGAGTTTCAACAGCCATGGTAGACATTTCTCCTTCATTGCTGGTCACACCAGATTTCTTGGCTTCATTCACATGGCATAAAAGTCTTTACTGTCTTACTCCTAAACCACCCCTATGGAATGGGAGGACGGACAGTAACAGCAGCACTGGGAAAGGGAATGACTGTGACAAGGCACTTTGTATTTTTTTCAAATGAAATAAGCTATCCATTCCCAAACCTCCCATTGTCTGATGATTGTTTTCAATTTTTTGTCATTGTAATCTTGATGGATGTTTTATGTCTTTCATGAGATGATGAGACAGGTAAAAGGGGTTTTTTGCTTTGTTTACTCTCTCAGTGTCAAAATAAGGGTGTTGGGTTATTTTTTTTTTTAATATGTCCTGTATGATCCCAGTTTATTAAATTAAAAATTACTGTAAAAGTAAAATATAGTAAAATAAAGACACTGGGGTTTCAAATTCAACATATTCTTGGTATGGGAATATCTTTTATCTAGTACTTAATAGGTGCTAATCTACACTACTTCCATGAGATTTAGATTTATGCCAATGCAGTCAATAACCAGGCAGGAATCAGTGATCATTGGCATGTAGCATGTGAAGTATTTAGGTCACAGGATTTTGCAGCATTATATTCTTGGAATAAAAACGTAAGTGGGATAACAATGATAGACGAGAATGCAATCTCTGTCAAGAGGTAACGAGCAGTTTTTGTGGCTTCAGGGCCAGATTAAAGGGCTGATAGCAGAGACATCCTTGCCTGCCGTTTTAATAGGTCTGAAAATAAGGCTGTTACTTAAAAGTGACATGAGTGCTCTCATTTCAATTGTTAGCCACAGGAAATAATGACTTGAATATTTGGTCTTTATAATACCTAAAAATAGTTTTATGGAACTAGAATTTGCTAACTTTTTTTTTATTTTTCCTCCTAAATACATTGAAATGCTAGTACAGACCTTTCTGTGTCCAAGCCTACTGACAACAGATTTGTTTTCCCAACTTGTCTTTTGTGAACATCCTGGAAGTAGTCCATGGACCCCCATGGATTCCCAGCTGGCAAGTGAGAAAACATTTCTAGAGCAAATACTAAATCAAGTTTATTTTAACATAGCATAGCATTAAATGGTAAAGTGTAGCTTCGATGCTTGGTACTGACTTAAACACCATAAAGTGTTATTTTGTTTTCATTATTTTTCACTCCTTTTTCTATGCTTAATCTTCACAGAATTGTTTTTAATGGCTGTGGGATTTTTTGTAAACTGTTGGGCTTTTCTTTTTATTCTGAGCCTTAAGGCAGTTTTCATTCCAAGTGGTCTAAGGCATCTCTGTGTTTCTGAGCAACTGGGATAAAAGATGCAAGCTGTGGGTGCAGAGGGGGTGCTTCTACCCTGAGTCTACTAGCCAGCTTGCAAAGAATGCAGTGCACTGAATGCTTTACCTATGCAGATGCTTGGAAATTTTTGAGCTAGACTGTGCTTCCTTTGCCTTTGATTTGAGAGGATGCTCGTGTCCTGCCCAAATTCCACCAGACGAGATTCATTTGTACTGAAACAGGTTGAGCTGAAGCAAGGGGGCTCTGGTCAGAGAGGCTGCAAAGCATCTTCCTCAAGTGGAGCTTGATGGCTGATCTGAATGCATTTGGAATTCACTGAACCATGTATTTCTTCCGATAGTAAATATTGTACTGGTTCTATAAGACTGTTGGGAATAGTTTGCTCTTTCTGATGGAGTTGTGCCATCCACAGTCCTAGATATTAAATAATGTTTCACATTGTATTCTTTGCATCCCCAGAATAAAATAGAGCAGATGCTCAAATTCCTGCTGAAAGCTTCCCAGGCTTCTCTTCCATTTCTGTGTTCAGCTGGTTTAAATCCTGAGAATATCTCAGCATAGTGAGAAATAAAAGCTTTTGGCAGCTGAAGAGACACAACTCATCGAAAGGAAGGGGGTGAATATGATGGAGGGGAGCCTGGCTGACCAGGCACTTGCAGCTTGGGCTGGGTTGGGTTAGGTGCTCATCTGTCTTACAGAAACAGAATTGTTAGAAGAACTGTCACGAGTCATTTCTGTCTTTTCCGAGTTCTGTGAGGCTGGAAGAAGCAACAAAGCAGGCTGGTTGTTTTGAGTGGGGAAGGAGAAGTGGGGGTTGGGTTTTTGAATCCTACTGATACAGTTTGCTTCTGATACAGACAAAAGTTGGAAATAGTCTAGGGAATAAATTTATTGTTAAGTTCATATTTTTACTGAACACTAAAAATTCTGGGCATGGCTATGTGATGCTTCTGTTCTCATGAAGACTAGTTTTCATTCCCTTACTTTTGCAAACTCAAGCTGTTTCTCACCTCTTGCCCAAAGCAACTTCCATTGTTGGGAAATTTCTGCATGTAGATACTAAATTTTTTCCCCCAATTTAGCACTGGGTAACATTCACTGCCTCTGATACCTTTTGAATATTGTATGCCTTTTCTATACTCACAGCCAACCACCTGCATTTCCTTTAAAAAAAGTTTTGTTTTTTCCTGTCTGATATTGAGGAGTGGTCTGTTTTGTACTATAATTGTGTCTGAAAGCAAAACAGGGTGAAGTGGCCTGGTCCATTGTGGCAGCTGGATCAAGAGCAGGGTATTTGTCCTGTGACAGGGAGTTGTTTTCCTATACGGAAACAGTCTCAGCTGTGTCTTAATTACAATACCACCTATACACCTACTGAGGTACTTAATGACTTCCTTTGGAAACATCTTTTAAAGGAATTAAGTTGTTTGATAGTGACCACACACCATCTTGAATTTTTGCTTTGGACTGCAGCCAGTTCCAGGAAGACCATGTGAACTAACAGCAGCAGAATCAGAGCAGGTCTTTTTAAGCTTGTCTTAATAACAGGGCACTTTTTCACCCCTACATGTCCCCTACGTAAGAGTGGCCATAGGAGGAGTAGACTTTGACCAAGAATCATTTCTTTTTCTCTGTAGAAGAGAACTACAGGGGTAATACTGTTTTAATTGAGAGCTGTTCAGAGAAGTGTTAGGTACCACCCATGTAAAGATCTTTAACTCTGAAATACACTAATAATCAGGATGGCCTTTCTGCTTTACATGAAGAATAATTTTTTATTGTAGATCAAACTGAAGAGCAGTGTTTTGCTGTGAAGAAGCTTTAAACAGGAATCTGTTGCCAGAGAAAAGACTTATCTATAAAGAAATCACGAATGCCTTCAACAATCATTTTAGACCTCTGGGAAAGACCTCTGGGGAAAAAATTACCTTGTAAAGTCGAATATGAGTCTTTGCATACAGGATTTATCCCATTCACAGTTTGGTTCTCCTTTAGGAAAGCTACAGTGAATTTTGGGTGGAATAAAAGGGGCAGTCAATGCCATGCATTAATAAGTAAATTGGAAACCTTTGGGACTCAGAGCACCAGAATTGAGTGCTTATATGAGATACTGAATAGATGAATTCTGGTGTAACATTTTGTTATTTAGGGGTTTTTTACTTAAAAGTCCATTAATAACTGTAATTTTTTCTGCAAAATTCATAAAAAAACAGGCATTGACAGAAGCTGGTTAAAGTAATAGCAGCAATAATGCCAGGTGCCTTCTCGGCCATGCAAGATACTTGGCTCTCCCAGGGAAGTTATTCTCTGTTAAGAAAGTGCAAGCTGAGGAGGAGGAAGACAATTCTTAGTCTTTCTAAGCCTGAACTGTCAATTTAAAAGGTGACTGGTACCTTGTTCTTTTTGCTCATTTTGACAGAATATCTGTTTTGTGGGGAAGTACTTGCAAACGAAGAAATGTGATGATAGTCACAAGAAACCAGATTTTTGGCCTGTTGAAGATGCAGTTAAATTTTAGGAGAGATGTGTTCATTTAGGACTCGGACCATGATGCTGTTTGATCTGGCTGGAAATGTCGTAATCCTTAATCAATAGCACTGTCTTAGAAACATTTGTAGTCAGTTGTTCATTCTAACTACTACTGGAGAGTTTCATGAGGTTTGGCTTGACGAAACTCTCAGTTTTTGATGCGTGCTTTTGTTCCTTCTCATCTGAGATCAAATGAACAGACTTCATGTGACAGCCTATAGATTTGTATATTTGAGATCCTGGCAGAAGGCTTCAATCCTGGGATTTGCTTCTTGTTACAGAAGCTCTGCAGAGTATATTTGCAAATCCTATTTATTCATTCATGCATTTAATGAGATGAAGTGTGGTTTTCATTGTGCAGACTTGGTGGGTTTTTTTCGGTTTGTAATGCTGTAATTTTTACAAATTTCTTTAACAACTTAGATGAATGTGTGTCATAAACTGAAAGTACAAACTTCAGTGTGCCACCATCAACTTAGAAAGTCGAACTGAAGATGAAGAGACTGCTGCACTGGAGAACTGTTATCTTTTTAACCATTCCCTCTTATCTGTTTTCCAGAGAGCAGATTTGACCTCTGATAAAGATTTATACCTTGACAACAGCTCTGTTGAAGAAGCATCAGGCGTCTATCCAATTGATGATGATGATTATTCTTCTGGGTCAGGTTCAGGTGAGACAACATGTCACAAATTGATTTTTAAAAGTGTAAGAAGTAATGCAATTATTTGAAGGAAATCTGTGCAGTTTTGCCTTATGAGCTGGAGATTATACTTTCAGTGAATATTTTGAATGCTTTGCTATTTACAGAGCACTGGGCACCCCTGTGGGCTGGGTTTTAAGTATTAACTTTCTGCTCTTTTCTCTTACTCCTTAGTTGCATCATTTCACTGCGTTATTCCCTCTCTGCTGGCTGTCTCCGTTCCCTCTGATTTCTGTGTACATCTCCCTGGAGTTTAGAAATAAGGATTAGAGAAGGTTTAGTTCACCCATGATGTAATACTAATTTAGCACTCTGTAAGAAAATATAGCAGCAGCATTCTTGTTTTCTCTTATATGCAGTCAGGTTCACGTAAACATGGTGTCCATTCCTATTTTGTTGTGGTTCTTTTACATTTAGAAATCTAGATACTGCCAAAACTGTGAGTTTTCTCTGAGGAAATTACATCCGTATAGTGAATAAAGAAATTCTTAAATACAACGTACTGAGTTCTCAGACTTAAATACTCATTAGAGACATGTAGCTAGCTCAAAGATTTTCAAAAAAGTGTCAGTGAAACCTCCGTAATATTTTCTCTTAGAAAGTCTCTTTGAGGAGTATCTTCTAGACTAGCTTAGAGACTCCAAATGTTAAAAGCTAAATGCAGGATTTTCTGGTAGTTCTGGAAAAGACATTTCCTTATTGTTGTGAGTATTTGCTGAGCTGTTTTGGAAATCCCATTTATTTTCCAAGTGTGTTACTTATGTGTTTGTTTTTGCACTTTTTTTTTAATATGTCTTGATGCTTATATATAATTAGTGTGTTTTCAAAGGATGAGCCCTTGTTCTAGTGTATGTCTGTGCTAACCTGTAAGGGACACGTGAGATTTTTCAGATGGATTTTTATTTTTCTTCTCTGCAGACATCTGATTGTGTTGCCAGGCAAATCCAGGCCCGTCATCATTTATACCTGGGTGATGTCCTGTGTTTTGGGAGTCCTCTGTTGGGTCAATTTGACATCCCAGCACGATCAGAGGCTTAATTGGGCCTCCTTGATGTAGACTCGTTTGAGAAGAAATTTAATATTTCATTTGAAAAAAATATATTAGTGAATTGGTGATTTCATTCCCGGTTCCCAGGACTGTCTAAGGGCTATTCTGACCTCCAGAAAAAAATGTGCTTTCAGTCAGCATCCCATTCTGTTGTGTCTTCAGCTGCTGGTGATTTTGTAAGCCTCAGAAAAGGAAAGAGGTTGACAATAAACAGTTACATGAAGAATGGTCTAGTGTATAGTCTATGTTGTTTGGCTGTTTCTAATAAGAAAAATGCAAAATTCAGACCTGCTTTTGAAGTAGAAAAGACTACACAAGAACTGGCTTCAGATCTTATTAACCCAGGGTTTAACAAAGGAAGTGCAGGATCCTGCACCTGGGGAGGAATAATGCGGAAGAATCAAGAATGGGACATCACTCCCTGGTCAATATGATCAAAGTGAGCCATTTATTGCAAAGTAACAGTGCCTTTTATACAGTTTTCAGCTTCAATCACGCATTCCATGCTGCTTTGCAATTGGATATACCCTAAAAGCACACGTTAGCCTTTTAGCCTGGATTGGTTAATGGTTTTCGCACATACAGCAGGTTTATGCAGTCCTTCTTTTGGCTTCTATCTGATTCTCACACTCTGAGGCTGTTAGCGTCCTTTGTTCTTCTTCGGACGTGACTCCTGTCATCCCTTGTTCCTTCTTGTACCTGGCTTCGCTGCCCTTGAATGGTTACAGGCCTTTTTCATCCACATAGGCTGGATTGCTCTCATGTCCCCATTTCTGGAGGAACCCATCCTCCACAGAATAACCTCGAGTACCAACCCAGGCTGGGGGTTGAACCTGCTCTGCAGAGAAGGACCAGGGAGTTTTGGTGGGTGACAAACTGACCATGAACCAGCAGTGCCCTTGTGGCCAGGAGTGCCAGTGGTATCCTGGGGTACATCAGGAAAAGTGTGGCCAGCGGGTCAAGGGAGGTGATCCTGCCCCTCTGCTCGGCCCTAGTGAGGCCATATCTGGGGTGCTGTGTCCAGTTCTGGGCTCCTCAGTACAAGAAAGACAAGGAGCTACTGGAGAGGGTCAGCAGAGGGGCACAAAGATGATGAGGGGTCTGGAGCATCTTTTATGAGGAGAGACTGGGGGAGCTGAGCCTGAGAAGGGGTCTCATCAACACCTATAAATACCTCAAAGGCAGGTGCCCAGAGGATGGTGCCAGACTCTTTTCCGTGGTGCCCAGTGACAGGACATGGAGCAGTGGCCATAAACTGGAACACCTCAACACGAGGAAGAACTTCTTGGCACTGAGGGAAGCAGAGCACTGACACTGGCCGCCCAGGGAGGTTGCAGAGTGTCTCTCTCTGGAGACATTCAAATCCCACATGGGCATATTTCTTTTGTAATTTGTTCTAGGTGACCCTGCCTTGGCAGAGGGGTTGGACTGGATGATCTCCAGAGATTCTTTACAAGCCTAGCAATTCCGTGATTCTGTTGTAAGAGTGAAGCTAAAAAGACAGAAACTATCTCTACACTTCACCAATAGTAACACCTTGTCTTTCTCTTCTTTCTGTTTCTGTGCTCAGCCTCGAGCCATGGGTAGAAGTTGGAGTGCACTTCTGCTGTCTCTGGCAATCTCCTTTTCTTTTCCTACAGGAAAGCAGGGGAAGTCTCATTGTAGATTGAGACAAGCTGGATGCCCCTGCAAAGGGCTAATGTGAATTATCCCCAGATCTAATATTTTTGAACCAAGCAAAAAGTCTTTAGTTCAGGGAAGCAAAGTAGCATCCTTTGCACCCTACTCCACCCATTCTTACTGCTCTCTGTTTTTTGTTGAAAATGTCCTACAGATGTACCATTGATCAATGTTTCTCATATTATGTTCAGTCTCCCTCTCTTTACTTGATACTCAGTGATGTAATGTAATGTTTCTAGCAGGAAGAGCCTTCCCACTCAAGAGTGGTTTTCTTGCTATGTAGCTAGCATAGTCCAAGCAGACGGATCCAAGATGACAACATTGCTGACTCCTTTCTTTGCTGTGAAAATTGTTAGCTGCCACCAGGCCTATGGAGATAAACAGGAATTGTCAGCACCACCATTAATGCCCTTGCAGGTTTTCAAGCAGCATTAACATGGACAAATGTCACTGTAGGCATGACACATTTCAAACTAGAAATTTGCTGAGGGCTTTTTGTAAGGAGTAGCAAAGGTGATGGTGTTCTGTTCTTTTCTTTCCCTTCATAGCCCCTTTTTTTTTTGTGTACATTCAGCTACTGTTGTGCATTTGCCCAAGTGTTGAATCTGAATCCATCGGTCAACAATTTCTAGAGAAGCCATGCCTGCCATCTGATTGTCCAATATCAACAGTAGAATATCCATAGTGATTTAATGAGTCCATTGTTTCCTTCTTATAGTCTCCATCTCTGAGGAGTCTATAATCTCTACTTCAGTCTATTATCACTCTTTTTAGCATTGGTGTTTTGTATAACATAATAATAAAAAGTAAAAATATTTTTCCAGCCTGTATACAACTTGAAATGCTTTTATAACTATTGTTACTTTTTCATCTGGCATAAAAGATTTTAATAGAGTCTTGGTCTGGGGGATAAGTGAAAGTAGCTGCTAAGCAGCATGACTACCCATTGCGTTAAGGAAAGGTACCATCTCTGCCAGATTTATCTGCTAGTTCTTTGAAGAACTGTCTGTCTTGCTCTTGTGTCTTCTCTAAAATTACTCATGGTAATATATATGAGAAAATCATGCAATTTTTTCCTTCCCCTTCGTCTCTTCCCGAGCCTAACATTTCTCAGTCAATAGCAGCTTGAGGTGAGAGCATTGGCTTAGGATGAACTATGTGTGTTCTGATGTTGTGACTGGGGACTGTTCTGGGAGAAAAGTTGTGGTGGGGTTGGAGCTTCTTCAGGAGACACAAGAGCAGATCTGCTTTGGCTCTTGACTGAGAGGGAAGCTGATGTTACACTCCAAGGCCAGCAGACAGTTTGGGAGGCTTGGGGGCAGGGGGTGATGTGGCTGGGGGATTGTGTGTCACAGTCACAGGGCTGGGGATGTTGAGGGGCACAGATGCTCTCCCAGGTGCTGCACAGGAGCCAGCATGGGCCCAGGGCTGACACTGGGTGCTCCTGGCCTGTGTGGCAGCATGCCCAGCAGCACACCTCTCCTGGTGTGCTTCCCTTGCTGTGGTGCAGGCAACACCACAAGGATTCATTTTGCATTTGCTACAGTCCCACTCGAAAGTGCCTTTCAGATTGTCTTGGAGCAAGATCTTCTTCTGTCCACCTGCTAAACTAGTCCTGAGCATGCTTCATGACATTGACTGCCTGGTTCTGCAGGTCTTCTGACATAAGTGGTACTGTTTGAAAGTGTGTTTTGGATGTGCTGGACAGAATCTTATACTTCAGTACAGTTAGGACTATTCCTTTTAATTCTCCTTCAGGTTTTGTTGGTTTCTTTGGTTTTTCTTCCTTGTGTAAGAGCTATCAGAGTTGTGACATCCTTGCACTGTCTCAGTTTATTTCAGCTGCAGTTCCCTGGCAGGGCATAGAATTATGTTTACAGTGTCATCTCTGTAACACTGTGTTGATTAAGGGTTGCATTGGGGACTGTTCAGTGAATGGAGGTGAGATAAGTCAGCTAAAAATATGTAATTTTGGTGTGTGTCACATTGCTGATAGAGATAGAAGGTGTGAAAGAGATGGTGATTGTGTGCCCACCTTACCACAAATTTGCTTGTGGTGGTGGTGGTACTCTCAGAGTGTGATATGCAACAGCAGACAAGTAAGATGCCAAAAGACAGGGTGAAGTGATTGGATTTTTTGATAGGAGGTGTTAATCACTGGCTGCTTTGCAAGTCAGAGTGCTAACTTCTATGGGCTTTTTTCTACAAAAAATACTACTATCTGTACAGTAATTTCTACTTTCTATGCAGTAATTTAAGGTGGCATAATCTTGGTTTCCTGACAAGTTTCCTCAAGCACTAAGAATGTTAAAAAGTATTCACATTCCTGTCATCCAAGGATGGCTAATAGACATGTCACTGAGGGTGATATTAGAGATTTCCAATACTACAGCACAATGTAGAACTATTTTAACCACTGAGTTGGATGTCCTGAAGAATTTACAGTGGATAAAAGATGGTGTGTGATGGTCAAGAGCTCTCAGATCTACCACAGAGATGGCTATGTGTTTAATTACTGCAGGGATTTTGTGGTGCCCTCAATAAGAGGGACTGAAGGCAGTGAACAGCCAGCACAATAACCAAATCCAGAAACCAGCTATAGAAACAGTGAGATTTTCCAGAGGAAGAAGTAAGTTTTTATACTCCAACCATTTCACAGTATTCCTTTTAACAACCTACTTGGAAGTCACACTCTTGACACTGTAGGCTTTCGTTCCAGTCTTACTTGGATTTGGTGATGCTCTTTTTTGTGCTTTTTAGAGAACATGATACTATGTGAAATGCTGTTGCTGTGTTCTGGAAAGGACTAGCGAGTGGTTTTTTTGGTCCCTCAGTCCTATTTACAGGTAATTCCAAAAATACTACAGTCAGTTTAGCAAGGGCAATGTCTTCTCCTTGTTTAGATCTATTCCATGTCAAGCAGAGACCTGTTTAGAGAAAGCTAATTAGAAAGCAGGAACCATGGGGTATGTGTCTTAGCCAGTACCCAAATCAGACCTAAATGATAGTTGCCTCAACATTTTGGGGATTGTCAGAATTCCCCTGAGGCTGTATGGAAGAAGAGCTGGGTACCTCTGGTGCAAGTCTAGTGACTAGTGCAGGGATTAGATTAGTTGCCCATTTGTTGAGAGAACATGGATCTGTGTCCTCCTTAGCCAAAGAGGTTCAGACAGTAACACTCCCCATTATGTCTGGCAGACACAACTATTGCCTGAAGCAAAGGTGGCATTTAAGGATTTGGAGGAGTAGTTGTGATTAAGTGGGACTTCTAATTTCATAAAAAGAAGAAAATACATTTCTGTACTCTGAAGATGTGTTTTATCAGATCTCTAATCTGATAATCAATTTTAATTTCCTTGCCTGTGAGAGCTTTGTGTAATATGGAGGAACTTCAGAAGATAAAGTAGCTTGAGCTATCCAGTGAACCATTATTTCTCAAAGAAAACTCTTGGGTCAAAGCCAGAAAAATTTTCCTGTTGGATGCCTTTCCACACCTCTGTTTTGAAGCAGGATGTTGACTTTTTTGATCTTTGAGTTGTATTTCAGGAAAATACCTGATTCTTGATGTGAGGTCTTCATTCTAGAAGCTGTGCTGTAACTTTGGTATCTCTGAAGGTTTTCCTCCCAGTATTATTCTGTGTCAGTATCTTTTTGTAATGATTCTAAATTTTCTTTTCTACCATGCAGAGATTGTTATAGTTGTTGTCTTGTTAATGCCCCTCATTTAAATGCCAAATACATGTAATTCTTGATCATGACTTCAAAACATTGTGCTCAGATCTTCAGCCTGTCTTCTTTCTTTAAAAAAAAACAAATTAAAAATCAGTTTGGAATGAGTGAGTCATACTATTCTGTTGTAGGAGCATTTTATTTGTTAGGAACTATTCTTATGCACACTTGCTAGATTTATTACCCAGGGGTTACTTGGGTAACCGGTGCCTGTAACGAGCAGAACACATTGAGATTCCTAAGGAGTGGTCCAAGAATGGGTCAATTCTTTTTTCCTCTTTCAGGCCTTGCTAATAATTTAGTCTCTTTCCTGTGTCTTCTTCCTTTCACTATCACTAAAGGATATTTATTAGAGATGTCCATTACCTTATTCTAAAGGAGCCTTCATACTCCAGCAGGGCTTTGAATGTGGAGGAAATTAAATTTAAGGTAATCTGTAGGGAGTTTTTTGTCCTCTTACTCAGTTCAAAAGAAAAGGGCTTCTGAATTATGTGGAGTTTAAAACCATGTGAATTCCTAGTGACTGAAACATAAAGTAGTAATAATCTTCCTGTAGATAGAAACCGCTTTGTTTTTTAGAATTCAACAGATGTGCTGTAGAAGAGCAGTTTTGTTGTTGAAGCAGTGTGTGGCAGGCAAAAACTGTTCAGTTCATATGGTTTAATTAAGGATAAAGAAGTATATTGATTTATTTATGGTATGTAATTAACTAGCAATTGCTGAACTATACTTTTAGGCTTAATATCAACTGTACAACAGCCAGCCACCGTACCTACCATTTATAACGTGGTAACTAGCAACTACAAATGTCTAAATCACTTTCTGTAACTGATCTAGTGTGTGCCACATGCACACAGACACCTGTCTCACAGGCCATGGGTGTGTAAGCCCCCCTTATCTGAGTGTACAGGATGCTCTGTCCATACCCCCTTGCTGTAGGAGACTTGAGTACCCTCATAGGAGTCTGGGGCCCCACCAACACCTCCTGCCATGCCCAGGGTGTGGGTTCTAGGGGTGCCCATGGTGGCTCTGGGGAAGCTGGAGCTAGCTGCTGAGGGTACCCACAGGGTGGGAGGTGGCACTGCCAAGTTCCAGCAGAGCCCCTGATGCTGTGGGACCTCATCAGAACCCATGGCACTGGCATTTGCCATGTCACACTGGCCTGATGGCTGCTGCTTTCACTCCAGACTTTCTGCCCCTGTTACAAATGTTAAAGCTTTTTTCATACCTGTTTTCAGGGAGGGTTCTTCTGTTTGAAAAGTATCATGGTAATTTCCTGGTTGCTGCTTATTCCATCTGATGCTCTCCCTTCCTTTTTCATGGGATCACTTGGGGCAAGTATCCCCCGACAGTCTGGGCACACTGTTTGCACTCACATCTTTATCTTAGCAGGCACTGTCCTCTAGGCCCCTTGCCTAGGGTGGGCTGTGCAACCTTGGTGTCATAATAAAAAATGTAATTGGTCTGAAAGAATTTCACAGGTCAATGAAGTGTTACGTTTTGTCTCCAGGTGCCGAGGAAGATGAGGATAGTGCAGTGATAACAACATCCAGAACAGTTCCAAAGTTACCAACAACTAGTGATGCATCCAGGGCTGAGACCACCACAGTGAAAATGCAGACCAAGGTGCCTGCACAAACAAAGGTATGTGGCTGGAGAGCAAGACCATTTAAAATTATTCCACTGTACATTCTTGACGGTTTGATGTCAGGGCTTCTATTTATATGGATTAAAAAGCACCCCCAAACTTGACTTGCTTCTACAGCCTGCTACATGACTACAGAACTGTTTGTTTTCATTCCTGCTAGAGAGTCTGTATGGCAACATCTGGATTTCACATGAAAGAAAAGAGAGATGCAAAATAATGTATCATCATACACTAGACAGTTTCTCAAGATACCTTTGAGTCTGACCTGTACATTTTTTACATTTCTCAAGGAGTTATTCAAAAATTCTGTGTGAAACTTCCCTTCTCAAAGGAGAATGCTGTACGGTTTGGATGTAGTTTGAGCACTCAATGGGTTCTGTTTAATATTTTGGTACTTCCTTCTACCACCATAGATAATACTGTCTAAGTTACCCTCAAAGGTGTTCCGCATATAACATGTCTGATGTGTTAATTCCAGAGTTGTTACTTGGTTCAGAGGCTGTTGTTCTGATAAATACAGGCAATATTAAGAGCTGTTTGCTAAATGTACTTTCAGAGGTTTTAGGGGCAGTGTTTCTCATTCTGACATGATGACGACAAATAGATCCAATTACAATGTCTAGACCAGCTTTCTGTGCTCTAAAAGCTTCCTGTATGTTGTGTTGGTGTTGTTCTCTGTGTGTGGAGCCACAGCTGTGTGACTGCCCACAGCAGGCAGTGACTCTGCCAACTTGTGGTCTGCCCTCTCTGTAAGCAATGCTCAGGTTTCTTTTTTGTGCCACAGTCACCTGAAGAAATCGATAAAGAGGAAAGGTCTGAGTTGGATGCCAAGAAAAAGAGCGATGAGCCAGGGGATGACACCGATGTGTTCACTCAGAAGCATTCAGAAAACCTCTTCCAGAGAACAGAAGTTCTGGCAGGTGAGGCAGTGTTTGCCAAGCTCTATCTCACCAGAAACAAAACAGAAAACATAGAGGATCTGTATCAAATAATGCAAACTCAACATTTGAGTTTTCTTGGCAGATTCGTACTACTAAACACATTAGTACTAAGCACATTCATAGTGGGTAGCCAGGGGTTGATTTGATGAGAATAAATTGGGCATCTTGGGGAAATACTTAATAGTGGAGTCTGTTGCTAATTGATTTGATGCCCACAAGTTGAACGCTGTCAGCTGAGTATCTGGAGCTTTCACAGCTCACAGAAGGAGCTGGAATTTGATTGATGCTTGTAATGAAGAAATGTATTTCTCACTTCCCAAGAGCACATTGCTGTCTGGTCCATCTGGTGCACATGAAAACTGCTTGGGGAGGAGCTCATGGCAGGCATGGGTGGATGGACAGAGATGGATGAGCACAATCCCTTAGGGTACAGAGATCCCTTAAGATAAAGAGGGTCTATTTCTATGCATAACCTGGGGAGGCACAAGCTGGCCACCAGTGTTTTCACTACCTGTGAGATTTTTCTTTTGCCTAAGGACAGTGTTTACAGGTATACTTTACCTCCATGTATTTGGAAGGGGAGTTGGGAGCCATGGAAGTCACAAAGTTTTGGATCACTTCTTCCTATGAGCATCAAAATGGGAAATAACCTTAAATCCACATCAGTGGAAGCATGGGGGGTTTCCTGTTGAAGTCTGGTTGGGAGTTGATATTTTTCACACACTCAAAAGTGCATGAAGTGTTCTCTCCTATTACTGATCAATAGGAAGTTTATTTCAGCATAGAGTCAGAGTGAAAGCTGACAGAGAAAAGTAAAAGCCCATTTCTTAGCTAGGGTAGCAAAATCTTTTTTAAGTTGAAAATGTAACTGTTGAAAAATTAGTTTGAAAGATAACTTTGTGCTCTGGCAGTACTAGTGGTCTTGTTAGTTGCTTTTGAAAAAATTTAATAACTTTTTTAAAACTGGCTTGTTGGATCTCTGACTTGTAAGTAGAATGTCATTTTAAATGATTGCCTTCATGAATGCAAACAAGCTTTCTGACAGTATATTTCAGGATATTAATAATGAAGACAGTTGCATAATGGGAGCCCTTTCCTGCAATTTGAAAATAATAGCAAACTCATTGTGTGAGATGAAAAAGAAATATGGTGCTAAACTTGTTTTACTGGCATATTGTGAATCTCTGTTTCTTTGATTGCAGCTGTTATTGCTGGCGGAGTTATTGGTTTTCTTTTTGCAATCTTCCTTATCCTGCTGCTGGTGTATCGCATGAGGAAGAAGGATGAAGGCAGTTATGACCTTGGTGAACGTAAACCATCCTGTGCTGCCTATCAAAAGGCACCAACTAAGGAGTTTTATGCATAAAATTCCTATTTAGTGTCTCTATTTATGAGATCACTGAACTTTTTTAAATAAAGCTTTTGCATAGAATAATGAAGTTTTTTTTTTTTCATTAAAGAGCCGTTATGGCACCTTTATGATAAAACCCCATTGTATTTAAAACTTTTCACATATTCGTTTAAAAATGTAAAATTAAAACTTAACATTTGCAGTGTTCTGTGAATAACAGTGGCAAAGCATTATTTTATAAAACCATTGATGTTCACTGAATGATTTTTAAAACTTTATGCATAAATATAAAATAATGAAAATTATGTTTTATCCTATGATTCAATGAAAGTTGTTTAATTTTGGTCAGCATGTCTCAGATTGATCTTACAAGTTAGTTTTTATTTCATTAATTTATCTGTTTCCAAAAAATGCCTTTTTGTAGTTGTCATGGTGCAATTTGTCTTCAGATAATTCAGATAACAGTAACTTTTAGTGTAAATGTAATTTTTCAGCTATGTAAACTTCAACCTCCACTTTGTATGAATTTAAGTGTCAGAATATCAATTTTACACTTTGCATTGTTTCTCAGCGTACCTGTAGCTTCAGTGAGATTTGTAACAGCAAATTAATGTGTAAAATTGGATTATTACTACAAACTGTATAGTCATATTCTTACTAAACAAATCTCCTGTAAGGAAGATTTGTAGTAAGCTACTGACAAACCTAAGCAAACCCAAAGACTCTAACAGTATTTTGAGAAGTTGCTGCAGATTTCTATGGCCACTGTATTTGTTAATTATTTGCAATTTGAAGGTACAAGTAGAGGTTTAAATTTTTGTTCTTTAAAAATGCATTTAAGTTGTAAACGTCTTTAAAGCCTTTGAAGTGCCTATGATTATATGTGACTCGTTGCAGACTGGTGTTAGTGAGTATATAACAGTAAAAGAAAATGTTGGTATTTTATAAGCACAGACAATTCTAATGGTAACTTTTGTAGTCTTACATGGATAGACATAATTGTAATTTGGGAACATAAACACTACTGAATAAATCATGTGGCCTAATACTGAGAATTCTATTGTGATATATACTTTTGTATGTTTTTCATTTGATGTCTATTTGCTTATGTTCTAATGTCACAGCGTACATCTAGTAGATCTTAAAAATCCAGACCAAAAAAAAGAAAGGCTGTTGATCAGGATGATCCTCACACCAGATTTATTGCTAAGGTGGCAGAGAGAAGTGGGAATGTTTAAGTCTTGCATCTGGTGTATTAGCTGTGAGACATTCGACTTCTGGATTATGTTTAATGGCAGCCTTGACACATGCCTGTTCTTCCTGCAAATGTTGTTTTCCCTACTGTAAAATTCAAAGGAGTACCCCAGTCCGTTTACTGTGTGTATTTGTTTTGGATTTGTTGTTCGCGTTTGTTTTTTCCCTGTCCCTTTGGAGAATTTTGGTTTATTCTGCTCAGACTCCAGCAGAAGAGTTGAGACAAGTGGAGTATCTTCATAAGAGAAGAAAGAAATATTCCGAGTAGAAGAGAGAAGTCTCTGTTGCTTAGACCTTAGATAGGTGCTGGATAGAGGGACACACAGGGAGAAGATGATAGTCTGCCTCCTTATATTATGCTTTGTAACAGACAAATGGCTTTGTCTTCTGCTCTGTTGACCTCCTCATTTTTTACTTTTGAGATTCCCAAAATACAGGTGTTCAGGATGTCAAGCTGAAGTGCTTTCTGGAAATGGCAATGTATTGTAAATAAGATCTGGTAGCTCTTCAGATAAGAGTTGTGCAACTTGTATTTGTTGCTGTCCCAAGTTCAGTGGTCATTTAGGAACAAATGAATGCTATCCTGTGCTAAAATATTTAATATATTGCTTTTTACTTATACTTAACTGGCAAGTTTTTCAAAGCCATACAAGTTCAGCAAGTAAAAACAGGGTAAGAATTTAACAGGTATATCTTGTGCAATATTTAGTGAACTTCAATTAGTAAAATAACTGCTTGAAATAACTGTGCCAAGAAAAGAAAATTTCTGGCAAATGCTGTGCCACTGCTGTAAAATAAAGCATTTGTTAAAGTGCCAAAATAAAGTCTACTATGCCTAAACTAATACTTTATTTGTATAGTCTGACATCCAGTTTTTTGAAGCCCACTTTGCTTAAGGTAGTAGATCTGAATTTCTTTCAAGGGTGCAATGAATATTGCTGTAAGTATAGCTATAAATATTTTTTTAAACACCAGATAAGCTTCTTCTTCATAAGCAAATTGATAATAAGTAGCTGTTTTGATTTTATTTATGTATGTTAGGCTCTGCCTCTGTATCTACTGTACAGGCCACTTTATCCAACATAGACATCTGTTGTAATTATGCAGACTACCAAATATTATGCTTGTCTGGTTCCTCCTGCATCTGTTTACAAACAGAAGCAGTGGTAAATTTTCAGCTTTATTTCACCATTTGCCTTCTTTTCCCTGCACATTCATTATCCACTCTGTTATATTCAGAAGAGGTTTAATGCTTCAGCTGTGTACGTGGACCTGAAATACTGCAGTCTTCCCACCCTCCCTAACAAAAACCTGAAACTTCTGAACGGGCAGTAGGTGTGTTAATAGCATTTATTATCTCATGATCTCTTTGCCTTTCTGTTTTAAGTGCCAAACCATACTATTAGGGAAAAGTTCTAACAGAGCTATCATCTTGGTTATAAACATTAGTTCAGTTTTCATCAGTCTGAAAACCAGTCTGATGCAGACACTTGACTCCCAGCAATGCTGTTCAGAAGAAATTGGCAGCTGAATGTGTGTCTCTTACGCTGAGGCTTCCTAGCACGAGTTGGTCTTTGGTTTCCTTTCCCTTTTGTTCTCTGCTTCCTGGATGTGTTTCTAGCAATACTCTGGCTACCCATGGATGTTGCTGGGCAGCTGGCAGTCTCGGTGCCAGGCTGTGGTGCTGCGCCACCTGCCCTCAGCTAGCCGTGGCTTTTCCTAGAGACCCTTGGCTCTGCTCTGCTGGAGCCACTGGAGCAGCTCTGGAATTCCTCAGCAATCTGATACAGTGTCTCCTTGGGATTGATAGGCTCTACTGTTTATCAAAATCCCAATTTGCTTTGATTTACCCTGGGTTATAAATTGTTACTTCCTCTTAGATTCTTAGTAAAAGAAGCCAAATGCAACTAGTGTAAAGCTTCTGCTGAAAGAAGGCTCTTGACTTTGCTTTATTCATGACAACTTCAGAAGTTGAGTACGTGGTTCCTCTTCTTGCCAGCTTTATGAGTGTATTGTAGCTCATGTTTACAAGCTGCATAGTTAGCTTTTTCCTCACTTTTGAGAATTGCCCTTCACTGAAATAGGACAAATTAAAATAAAAATTGTTCTCTTGCATCTCCTAACAAGAGTAGCATATTTGTAACTTTGACTAGCTGTTCTTTTTTTTTGTACTTAAAGCTATGTATGGAAATGATGGTGAAGTGCAGTCTTAAGGAAAATATATAAATACTCAGAATAATATCATCATCTGCCTCACTCCAATAGCTTTTATTTAATGTTTACCTGGGCAATTGTTTCCTTAGAAAAGTTTCCTGTATTCCATATGTTGCTTAAAATTGTATCTGTCATTTAAGTAAGCACGTGAGAAGGGAGGAGGAATCCAAGGAGGAAAGCTCTCTGGGGAAACTATTATTCTTATAGATGGAAATAATATAGCAAATTTTTTTAGACTTGCAATCAGTTATATTTGTTAATTACCACTTGCTTAATCAGACTGGCATAATTTCCTTTAAGGAAATATTTGTCCACTTTTAATGAAATTAATACGTTAATTTTGTTATACTTAAGCTCTTGGCTGTGCATCCCAGAGCTCTGAACTTCGGTGTGAAAACTCCATGCTGGGAACCTTTAGCATATTGCCTTTCCCAAACTTTCATCAGGCTGAGCGAACACGACTTTGCTTTACAGTTCATCTGAGAAAAGACACAGCTAGTATACCACTCCCTGCCATGTCTTCTGGTTCTGGGATGGTTCGTGGCTGGAGCAGGAGAGGGGGATGCTGACATGTGCATTTGATTTCCTCACAGCTCTCAGGCTGACCAGGCACTGGGTTCAGCTGCGTGGGTGGGAGCGGAGGAGCTGTAACCCAACCCTGCCAGGGGAAAAAGGATGCATTGCTGAGGTTTCTTCCTCTGTGAAATAAAGTTAGATGTGTAATTTTTGCTTTGAAATCAAATAAATGATAACATTTAAGCTCAGTAGAGCTAGAAATGGAGATGTGGGTGTCTGCCCTGGCCCCTGTGAACCAATTTCACATGTGCATCAGATGTGCCAAGTAGCTGCTTACGTGGGTGGAAATCTGAAAATCCCTCTGTGTACTTGCAGTATCTGAGTTTAGTTTATAGTGGGAATGAGGGGGAGCGGACAGGCAGCTTTAGAACTGCAGACATTAATTGGGGGTGAGTGGAAAGAAGGCAGGAAGAGAAACTGTCCTGACAGCCCCCGTTTTCCACTGAGTTACAAGGCATTTTGGTTTTTTGAGTTGTTACCATTGCGCTGAAATTGTCCTTCACAAAGGGAATCTATAGGCAGGAGAGCGAGCAGGTGCTGATGTCATACCCTGAGAGACACTCCTGGATGCACACAGTTTCCCAGCACATCAGAGCTGTTGCCAGTCTTCTGATGGTTGCTCAGCCCTGGAATTTTGGCTGGAGCAAAGCAGGTGAAGGACCTGAAGGGTTGACCCCACGCGTATCCTGCTGCCTGCCCAAGGTGCTGGCAGGGTGACAGGAGGGCAGTGACTGGGGTGCCGGCAGGGTGACAGGAGGCAGTGACTGGGGTGCCGGCAGGGTGACAGGAGGCAGTGACTGGGGTGCTGGCAGGGTGACAGGAGGCAATGATTGGGGTGCTGCGCTGCACTTGGAAGGGTCTGGGTTGTCTTGTCCATGGGGGGTGGGAAGAAAGGGATGAGATGTGCAACAGGGACTTTGCAGTTGAGACACGCTGTTAGCTATTGAAGCAACTTTCCATTTCTTTACCATGCTTGGAAGATGTCATACTTCCACTACATCAGACTCTTTTGATACATGTTTTTATAGCATAGCTTGCAGAACTCTTTAGTTTTTTAATTCACATTGCAGCTTTAAATCTGTAGATGAAATAGATCTGTAAAATGCTGTCACTTGACTGGGGCTGAGCGCCTCTGTCTCTCATGACCAAAGGTCAGGTCCAAAGAATTCCTCCATCCTGGCAGTTCAGTCCTGGCCTGGAATGAGAGGAAGTAGGAATGTTTGTGAAAAACTTCCAGAAAAATATTGCAAAACCTGTAATAGTTTGTTGAAAATAAACAGAGCCCAAGTTCTCTGTAGGGGGTGACTTTAATTAATTTAGATTTCTTCTGGGGCAATATGCAGGTTTTTTTCCCATGGATTTTTATTTGCTGAATGCAGAGGAAGCTTCTGATATTTTTCTATGTTTAATCCAAGCGCTGACGTATAAGGAACAATAATTCCACCAGGCAACCTACTTGAAGTTTATCTAGCGGTGGGAAACTAAGCTCAGTGGAGGAAAAAGCTCTGTGTCCTAGTTACCCACCCACCTTGTATGGCCATATGTAGTCCTAGAGTGTAAACAAAGTTTGGTACCCATTTTCCTAAGTTCCTGTGGTGGAATAGGAGCTTTTTCTAAACACTGCATGTCCCCAAAGGATACCAAGGAGAAATGAGAACAGACTTGCTTTTTGATGTTTTTGTGTCATAACCCATAATAGTAACACTCATCTCCTTCCTACTCCCCTTTCTAAGTATAGCAGCAGGGAGAAGTCAACAACTATCACACTAAATGGTACTGAAAGAATGTAAAACAGCCCAAAGTTCAGTTTTCATCATTCATCCCTATAATTTTCAATACCACAGAGCTAACACAAGAGTCTCTTGTGAAAGGAAGAGAAATAGAGCATGTGCTTCCTTCTGGACCAGCCCACAGTGCCAGATGAGTTAATGCTGACTTGGAAAAAGTCTCAGATGGCAGAGGGAATGTCTCACTCTTGCTCAGACCAAAAAGCCTGAATGAAGGACCCTACCTTGCTGTATTGCCTCACTGCCAAGCTGGTGGCTGTGCCACTTCCATGCTGGTTGAGGCAAGACGTCAGGAGTTCTACTGAATCTTCATGATCTGAGCTCCATCCGCAGGAAAACCTTCCCTGACACTCACTGTAAGCTTAAATTATTGACTACAATCAAATCAGCAGCTAGAAGCTTGTTTTTAAATCAACAGCTTTCACCCTCTTTTGCATTTGCTCAGGTATTTTCCTAAAGAAAATTAATTTGTATTGGCTGGTAAACAAGATGGCTTGTTAACTCACAGTTTATTTAATCTTTACACTAAATTTTGCTCTGCGGTAGTACAGACTATTTTCATAGTTAGACCATTACAAAGCTTAACTTCAATTTTTTTATATTTTAGTTTTTCCATTTTGTTACGTTAAAATGGTAAATAAATATTTACCAGCTAATTCAGTTTATAGCTTTTATTTGTTTCAACTTGCTTTTCAATGTAAATTGAGAATTCATTATGAATGCATGAAATTAACATTTCTTATAAAGTAAAATATATTAGGCCCATCAGAACAAAGATTAGCAAAACTGTTTATTCTGACTATAAAGCACATGCAATTATTGTGACATATATTACGCAGGCGCATTTCTGCTAGTTACTGAATTGAGTAATTCCAATAGCAATGTCTGTTAATACTTTAGAACCAGCAAATCTCAATCTGTCTTCTTTTTTCCCATAAGTAGAAGTACAAGGTTTCCACTTTTTCAGCTTCTAAGTGGTTTTATAAAAAAAAAAACTGAAAAAAATTATACCCATAGAAGAGCTGTCAAAGTGTCTAAAGTTTTCTTTTATCATCTCAAAAATTGGTTACAGGTGCCCAGCCATGTGACTTCTCACAGTTCATGATTTGATTTTTGTAACAGCTCTAGCAATAGAAATCATAAATTTTTCTCTTCCAGTCTGTGCTTTTTATAACACACATTCAGCCAGTAAAAAAAGCCAAGCAGAATTTTACTTTAGCCTTTCCTAATGGAACTTTTAATGCAGATTCTGAAATTCTGTAGACTTGTTCAGCTCTGGCTCTCCTAAGAAATGCTGTACCTGTTCTTAAAGAAGCAGTATGTTCTTTTAGACAATGTCTCAGTTTATAAACTTTTTACTTTTCAGCATGTTTATCAAAACTTTCAAACCATGATCAGACAAACTTTGCAAATTTGAGTAGGAATCACGCCACCTTCTAAATATATACTGTAGAGGATCAGGACTCCAAAATTTTAGTTAGTTTTGGAAGTAACACATTAACTCTCTTGCAGAGTCACATTTTTTTTTCAGTTTAAATGATTAATGTGTGACTTGAGCAGCCTGTTCAGAGCCTTGCAGTTAAAGCTAGAATGAGATATTGGTGAAGCTAGGTCTCAAAGCATGAATCCACACATTGAGTTGTGTCTGTGCTCAAAACCTGTCACAAAATAAAGCACCCCGCACTTTTGGGCCTGTTCAGATGATAGCAAGCTATTTTAGCACTCAGTTTCTGTCCATCTGTCTAGTATCTGCCACTCCAAGAACACTCCCCTTCCCAGTAAAATGGCTGGCTGAAGCTTACCAAGAGAAGTCACACTTCTTCTCAGCCTTCCATCATGGAGGTTTTATGTTCACATCCTGTATGAACACTGTAATGTGTTCACAGAATCATGGGATGGTTTGGGTTAGAAGGGACCTTAAAGATTATCTAGTTCCAACCCCCCTGCCCTGGGCAGGGACCCCTTCCACTACACCAGGTCACTCAGAGCCTCATCCAACCTGGCCTAAACACTTCCAGTGATGGGCATGGGGCACTGTTAAATACAGTTCAATTCAGGCAAAGTCCAGAAATAAAGGGTATATTTTATCTGCATCTTTAAAACTGTCAATGGATTTAAACTTGTCTGGGACAAATATGAGTGGAAAAAGTCAAATTTAGATTTTGAGTTAGCTGAACCTGGGTTTTATCCTCATGAAAATACTGAGAAGAATGAAGGTACCTAGCTCTGGAGGGGAGAGTTCTTGAGAGAAACTACAATTTATTTGCTTCATTGTAAGGAAAGCTCTTATGAGCAGTATTTAATGTATTTTTAATGCAAATATATGATAATTGATGTCAGACATTCAAATACCTTTGCTTTGTAAACACACAAGTGGAGGCAGACCCATGTGTACTGCTGGACCAATTGCTACCTGGAAACTGAAAATCCGTATGAATGAACAGGGAGGGCTCCTTGCATGTCTGGTTTTACATCAGGTGCCTATGCTCTGTTTTCCCTCCGTGGCAGCACAAGTCACACAGTTTATAGGAGATTCAAGTGGGAAAATGTTCCACCAGTTTTTACCAAAACCCTGTCTGTGGTACAGCAAACCCATTGCCCCTGTCAGAAAACATGTCGTAGTCTGCAGGAGAAACCACCCTGCCAGACGATGTCTTTAGCAGCAAGTTTAGCTGCCAGAACTTTTGTGGGGTCATGAGTTGTGGACATTTTTATGTCCCTGGAGCATGTGTGTTCATCATGGGTTTTTTGAGATGCTGTGTGCCCTCGCTGCAAGAGGCTGTAACAGCAGAAGGGCTTGCAGTTGCCAGGAGAACATACACAGTGGCCTTTTGCTGTCGGCTGTCTTGGCTGGTGTTATTCAGAGAGGACACTTCACTTTGGCAGGAGAGGGCTCATTTTGTTGGCTCGTATCGACTTTTGTTGGCTTATATCAGCAATGCATAGAAACTTGAGGCAACTAATGCTGACTTCTGACTGCAAACCTGCATTGCACTGGCCAGGCTGCAGCTATGATGCATCACAAATAAGTACCCCCCACCAAGCCACTGCTGGAAGACCTTCAGTTCTCACCTGATGATCTGATCTTGATACCTGAAATAAACAAGTCTCTGACACAGCAGCAGAAAAGCAAACAGAACTGTGTGGAAAAATACATATTTTGAGGTACTTTCTGTTTTTCTTTCACAATGTCCCTGCTTTTTTTCCCTGTTGTATGCATTCCTAGGATATATTTATTTGCTGCTAGGCTGCATAAAAGGAGACATATAAGTCAGGATCAAGCTTAAATACTTCTACAAAGGACTGAAGAAAAATTATTCTTTGAAACTTATGAGTAATTTTTTTCAGCTCCTTTAACTGGAAAAAAAAAAAAAAAAGGAAATAAAAGCTGCAGTTTGCATTAACTGGCAGTCCAGTTTTACCTGCCTACAGTGCAAAGCAACAGAGAAAAACTTCAAATGAAGAAAACATCTTGTAGTGGTCCTAAAATCTAGTGTGAACCTAAAGGAGACTTTTGGGAGACTGAGTTAAAAAATAAAAAATGCTATGCTGAAGTAAATAAATGCCATAAAATCAAAATTGAGAGCATACTCCTAAACAAGGGTAACTGGTATATTGGTAATTCTTCAATCTGGTACAGTGTGCTTCCACTTCAAACACCTTTTGTATCTGGACCTGTGCTGGCAGCTTTTCAAAGGAATCTCATACTTTCTTCCCTCCTCCTCCCTACTTTGCATAATAATTAGTATGTGAATATGCTTGTGATTTCTTCTTATTATTTTAATACAGTCACATTTTAGAGACTTCAATAAAGTTTGGAGGACAACCAGAGCAGTTCTTGCTCCAAAAGCCATGCAGTCTAAATGGAGTGGAAAACCAAAGCACAGGGAAGTAGCATCATGTCACTCCCCCTTCTTTGCAGGGAGAAACATTGTACCAAGCCATCAGAAGAAATTCAGAAGTCGCTCAGGCAGTGTTTTGTGCCTAACAACACACTCCACCAGTTGCTTCATATGCTGTATAATAGAAGGTGAAAAAATCCAACAATGTCATATGTCCCCATTTTAGGCTGAATTCTCCTTTCCAGGTGTTAGGTACCAGCTTATTCCTTGAAGCACCAAGTTACAATCAGATAATTCTGATTGTTTTTGACATTCATTTATATCCAATCCCCTTCGTTAATAGTAAGTTCTTTAATAGTAAACTCTGACACTGTTTCTACCAGTATAATCACAGCAGTCTTGTAAAGAAGCATCCATACAGAGACCTTCAAGCACCAGATGGTCTTTATGAGTTCAAGAGTATTCAAGATGCATGACAAAGATGATTTCTGGCTGGTGAGGCTGGGATTTTGCCCAGCATAGTAGCCTATAGAGTTTGTAAAACTGATGACAAGACTCCTCAGCTCCAGACTCTCCCAGATTTACAATTACAGTCCTGAGTAGGAAAACCAAGCAATCCGAAAGTAAACAAATCTGTGTGTTTAGTGAATTATGCAAAATAGAGAAAACCAGGTAAGAGATGGGTATAAGGGAAATACCTTTCCCGAGGCTAAATGGGTATTGATGTGTTTCAAACCTGTAAACAGATTTGTGTGTGTTCCCGGCTGAAGAGGGGTGGAGCTCTAGGTTTTGTTATGCCTCTTAACTTGCTTTTGTCTCTCCTCTGGCAAGGACAGCTGACCGGGGATTAATGGCAGCTACACCAAGATATCTCCATCCTTCTGACTACTTGATGAAGGAGAAAAATTATGGCCTGACTCTGCTTTCAACTTCTTGGTATAGAAGGATTAACAAAGGAAGCTAATTAAGGAAGAAAAAAATGGGAAGCCAGTTGGGTCAAGTGATTTAACTGTAAAGGGAGCAAATGAAAAGAAATAACTTTCATGAATAAATCAAAATCCTGAATTTATATACTGCAAGTACAGTTTTACATGAACTTGTTCATGAAGACATGTCCTATGTTCTCTCTTGCTGTAAGTGAAAAGGAAGGCTGCACACTGGTAGTTAAGTTCAAGGTGTTGTGGGTGTAACAGCCAAACTTCGAGGTTAGAATATTGTCTTGCACGACTTTCAGTGCAGTATTTATCACATTAATCATGATATAATCTCCTTCCAGAGATATAGTACTAGATGGATGCTTACAGCTTATAGGATACTATATGTAAAGAATATACAGAATGTGCAGCAAAGAAGGAGCCAGACAGGAAAATCTCTGACAGCCTTTTCCTTGTGTAACATTTTTGTTGAAGCAGTTGTTTTGTTAGCCTCAATGGAACAGGAACTTTTGTGGCAGTTTGAGAAATATGTCGTTTCATCCCACCAGCATGCTCCCTGATCTGTATTGCAGAGGACACAGTCCCAGCTGCAAAAACATACTGTTCAGATGCTGTACTGAAAAATAGAAATGAAAAAAATATAGATGAGTCACCTCGAATACAGAGGTGGAGGAGTCAGGTTGGCAGGAACAGCCATTATCTTATAATAATGTGTTTCAAACCCCTCCTCAAGGTACACACCCATGAAGCTCATTAGTATAACAGTCATTTCACTGAGGCAGAAAATTCATGAATATTGGAATACGGTGTTGCATATTAGAGAGAAATTCTTCAGTGTCTTCCTGCTACAGCAGCTTTTTGGAAATGCACCAAAGGCTTTGATCCTAAAAACCCTTACCTCTGAGCACCTGGGTAGTCCCATTTACTTAAAGAGAATAAAATGAGAGCTTTAATTCAAGTGTTTACAGATTAAGAACCATGTTTGTATTTTAAGATCTTATCTACAGAAGAAAGTGCACTCATTTACCTAAGTGTTTTTATAAACACACCTTTATTTAAATGAGTGCAATGTTACTTCTGCAGGCAGCCAGCATCTGAGAAGCAGTGGTCCTGCCTCAGTTCCCAGGAGCGAGAAGACACAAAAGGTTCTTAGGCAGCTGGAAAACATCAATGAACTACACAAAAAATAATTGCCATGCTCTGAAATACTCAGAAGGATGCTGCCACTGTGCAGCCAGAAAAAAAGGCTCCTCGTGTTTCATCCATTTTCCGTGGGGACCACTATCACACGTTCCATATAAAAGGGAAATCAGAGAACCACTACAACATCATAGAATGGTTTGGTTTGGAAGAGACCTTAAAAACTGTCTCGTTCCAATCTCCTGCTATGGGCAAGGGCACCTTCCAGTAGATCACGTTGCCCAGAGCCCCATCCCAGCTGGCGTTGAATATTTTCAGGGATGGGGCATCCACTTCCTTGGGAGGCAGTTTCGTCCAAAGCCTCACCAACCTCGCAGCCCCTCTCACGGAAGGTCTCAGTCCCCTGGAGAACCCGCTGGTGGCGGATGATGTTTTTCAGGCCCCCGGGGTTGGGCAGCAGCAGCCGGGCCGGGCCTGCCTGCCCTCGGGGCGGGCTACGAGGCGCCAGGGCCGGGGGCAGCGGCGGGTCCCGGGCGGCGGCCCGGCCCGGCCCGGCCCGGCCCCTCCCACCCCCGCGGCGGCTCCTCCTTCCCCCGTCCGCAGCCGCCCGGGGGTCAGGGCTGTACCGGCTCCGCAGCCCCAACTGCAGGGGGAAGGTGCGTGTTTGCTCTGCCCAGCGCCTCATCCTCCTCCTTTTCCTCCTCCTCCTCCTTTTCCTTCTCCTCCTCCCCTCCTCCGCACAGGGCGTCTCCCCGCGCTGTCGGCGCTCCTCTGCCGGGCCGTAGCGTTTTTTCGGGAGGCTTCGGTTCCGGAGGAGGGGCACCTGGCCGCCATTCCCGGCGCCCGGCTGGGCTCAGCCCCGGCTCCTTGTCTTGCTGTAGGGCCGTGCAGCGTGTGCTGCCTCTCCCCACCCCTCACCTCTCCCGCAATGGGGCCCTGGCCCGCTGGGCCGCAGCCCCGCTGCTGCCGGCCCTGGCCCGGGTCGGGGGGCTGGAGCCCCCAGCCTGGCAGCGGGGTCGGGACCGCCTCGCTGTATCCGCTGTTCGCTCCTTGCTGGAGCGGTGGCTGATGCCAGCACGGTGGTGCTTCAGAAGCATGGCCATTCCATCCTGTGACACCGCGGAAAAGGACCTGGAGGTGCTTGTGGACAGTTGGCTGAACATGAGCCAGCAGTGAGCCCAGGTGGTCAAGAAGGCCAATGGCATCCTGGCCTGTATTAGCATTGGTGTGGCCAGCAGGAGCAGGGCAGGGATTGTGCCCCTGGACTCGGCACTGGTTATGGTGCACATCAAGCACTGCATCCAGTTCTGGGCCCCTCACCACAAGAAGGACATTGAGGTGCTGGAGTGTGTCCAGAGAAGGGCAGCAGAGCTGGTGAAGGGTCTGGGGCACAAATCCTGTGAGGAGCAGCTGAGGGAGCCGGGGGTGTTTACCCTGGAGAAGAGGAGGCTCATGGGGACCTTATAATTCTCTACCACTGCCTGAAAGGGTTGTGGCCAGGTGGAGGTCGGTCTCTTTTCCCAGATAGCAAGTGACAGGACAAATGAACATAGCCTAAATTGTGTCAGGGGAGTTTTAAGTTGGACATCTGGAGGAATTTCATAGAAAGAGTGATTAGACACTGGAATGGACTGCCCAGGAAATGGTGGAGTCACCGACCCAGGAGGTGTTTAAGGAAAGACCGGACGTGGCACTTTGTGCCAGGGTCTAGTTGATGTGGTGGTGTTTGGTCAAAGATTGGACTCAAAGATCTCAGAGGTCTTTTCCAGCCTAATTGATTTTGTGATTCTGTGAAACAAAATCCTTGCTTACCCTCTTAATTTAAAAACAAATATGGACTTGAAGTTGGCAGTCACACAGCGCTTGGGGGATGCATGGTCAGTGTTAGACAAGGCATGATGGTCTGCCATGATCCTGAAGTGAGCAAAGTTGACAGCAGTTACTGACTGAAAGCTAAAAAATATATAAATATTGTGAAAATAATATATAAAAATATAAGAAAACCATATAAAGAAATATGAAAAATATATAAATTCTGTGGGCTGAATCTAATTTGAGTAAGGAACCATTAGATGCAGAGAAACCTTTTGAATGTAGTGTTTATATCTGCCAAGTTGTATGTGTGCTCGAAACTACAAAAGAACAAGGATTCAAGATACAAGCAAAGGATTCTGTTTGGGCCATAATTACTTGTTTTTTCCTCCAAACTGCAGTATTTTGAGGACCTGACTTTCCTAGGTACTGCATAAACACCAGAAGAGCCTGCTCAGACAGTGCCATACACAAAGGCACCTAAAATCCTAAGGTCTTGTTAAGTGAGCCTTAATTTTCAAAATTTTGCCTGTTGTTCTTGCTCTGTTCAAAATCAGATTAGGTTTTACTGTTTCTGGAGATAGTTCTCTAGAACGATTGTAGGAGTGTTCTAATCTATTGATTAAAGGGGAGTATGCAAGTGTTTCTTCTTCCAAAGCAATACGTGGGATGGCTGTAGAGCAGACTCCCTGTGTGGAAATGGAGTAACTGCTTGTGTCTTCATCTGTTTGTAATGTATCTCTTTATTTCAGCAAATTTGTAAGATTTAAGGGGTGACAAAAGCTGGCCTTGAATTTGTTCTGGTTAATTTTCTGCAGGGATGAATGCTTTTATTAGAAGTCTTTCTCACGCTGATCTGTCAGTTCTTAAAATCACCTTCCAGTCTTGTCTGCTGCTCCTTCTGTTGTTATTTTTAATAAAATCTCAAACCTTTACTTTCACAAAGAAACCCCACAAAGCCTACCGTGTTCATGAGAATTCTTACGTCCCTTGTTTCCGTGTAAATTTTGTCTAATTCCCTTAGACATATCTACCCTGTCTTGAGTAACATTTATTGTCCCTTGCAATCAGTTTTTCTTTACCCAAACTTCTGTCTTTCAGATGTAGGCTGTGCAGATAAACTTGGATCAAAGCCACCACAGCTTTAGAGATTCATACAAAGCCTTTGTCTTACCTGATCTTGTTTCTTGGTGTTTAAAATACATATAGTTCTTTTGAACAGTGAAACAATAAGATACTGAATGAGATAACAGATTGCAAATCTGGGCTGGGGAAGAACAACCTGTCATTGACCCCTGTTGGGAGACATCTGTTAGCAAAAGCTCATATAAATTCGTATTTGTATTATAACAGTTTTGCAAATGCCTGCCTGTCTTTAATGCTGATTTGAGAAAGGAAGCAACTTATAATATCTTACTGTGGATATAATTGCATAAAATCATAATGCACATGGGATTCTTTTATCTATTCCAGCTATATTGTATAAAACGTCCTTGTTTTAAGATTGAAAACTTTGCCTTGTCATTTCTTCCTTTCTTTCCGATTGTGGGAGGATGAAGATGAAGGGTGGCAGTACATCTAAGAGGTAGCAGCTGCAGGGGTGAAATATTTTGCCTAAAGAAGTACTTTGTGGGTAGAAATGTACAAAACGATTACAATCTTGAAGCTCTACAGTTCTTTCTCTTCTGTCTCGACAGGAAATATTATCTGTCAAAAACTGCATTGCAGTAATCTTTCACTTTTTTGTTACCAAATGTCTGAAATAATCTCAAAGTAGTGAAGTAAATGTAAGTTCTTTCTTCAGTTGACCCCAAGTCAGTTACATTTTCACTGTGATGGCAGTAGTGAAGTTTTAGCTCAGATTTGTAATCTCTTAAATGCCAATTACTCGATTAAGTCAGTATTTTTGCCAGAATCTTTGAAGAATGCTTTGCTCTTTTTTGTTTCAGTTCTACAGTAGAAGGAAAAATTGTATGTGAGCTTGAGAAAAATGTTAACCTTGTTAGCCTGTAGTTTTAAAAAATGATGTTTTGGGTACCTTGATCTTACAAGAGACTTGATTCCTGATTTTGAGATAGAGAGAATGGACCAATGGTGGGAGATTTGCCTTTAATTTACTTATCTATTTAGCTACCTATTTTTTTAATGGAGAATATTCATACACCTGGCTCATTTGGATTCTTTCTTTTTTTTTTTTTTTTTCTGTACTGGTATTAATAATAGTAATATTTTTTCAGACTCTTTACATCTAATTAACGTAGGTCTCTTCTATGAATTTTCTCCACAGTGGATGAGAGAAAAATGTAGAAATTCCTTTGGTGCTGTTGCTGCCAAGAGAGACTTGATAGAAGTATCTAATGAATAGACATGTAGATTAAAAGCTCTAAGAATTACAGCTGTAAGAATTTATGTATTTTGGCAAAGTGTTTTATTGTACTACACACTGCAATCAGAGGTATGGCAAAAGACCTGTGATCTTAGAACCTAGACTCTAAGAGAATACTAATGCTGTTTTAAAAAAGAAAATGTATCAGTCAAATTTATCTCAGTTCTCTAAGATAAATTTCAAATCAATGATCATTATGTTATAGTAAGAAGATGTTAATCTCAGGTCACCTATCATAGACATTCCTTACATGATAGGAGTTATAAATTAAGATTATTTTAAACTTGCCTGAGTGACCATCTTACATTCAGTACAAAATTGAGGGTTTCTACAGGCTCAGGATTTGCCCAAACCTGATTTGTGACCCCACAGACTCAGACTGTGAATTTACCTAAGGCAAGTGAGTCCAAAGGAATTTTGTGTTTTAAGTAGCCCCACAGAAAGGGGCTTATATAATATTATGCATGTGCCGATAGTAATTTGAGAAGGAAGATGGTGAAGTATGATCTGAGCCAATAGGCTCCATTGGGCATCCACTATTTTATGAGTAACATTTGCAGACCAGAAGATAAATTCAATTTATCTTAAATTGTTTTCCCTTCTGCTCTGCACACATTTTGAGATTAGCATTTCAGATTCTGTTGGTTTATACTGTTCTGAATCACAAGGCTGATCTTCTAGTTCTCTCTCTGGTCATGTTCTCCTGTACAAAACACAAGTCCTCTTTTGTGGCAGACTATGGAACACTTCTTGGAGTTTCAGTTGAATGAAAATCTTTATTGCTTTGGAAGCAGAAAGGATTGTAAGCTACTGATTTCTTTGAGATTGATCATATGATCAATCTAAGAATGATTCTGTATACTGCAGTGGGCTATTAATATTTTCTCCTATGGCAACTAGGTAAAGCAGACAAGTGCATTACTAATCTCAGGTAATCTGTTCAGTGCTGCTGAAAAATACACAGAGCAGACAATTTCTGCCTCAGCAATGCGCTGTGAGGTACCCAAGAAGGAAAACAAATTCAACTTGGTTTCATTTACTTGTTCAGTTCGGTTGTCTTGAAATAGCTGTTGAGTTAGGAATCTCTAGAGGGTTTTCAGTTGAAAAAAGTCTCAAGAATAGGCTTGGAAAATTCTGTGCAGGCTCTGAGTTACTGCCCTTGTCCATTTCATCTGCAGCTGCTGCAGAATTTTCCACCCCAGCCACCCAAGTGTCCCTTGGTCAGCCATTCTGCCCAGGTGGCAGTGAAAGAGCAGAGCTGTCTGTTGTGCCTCAGAGTGCAGGGACTTCTGCAGTCCAATCTTCCTTTGAGTAGTATATCTTCATTTTCTCTTTGGCAGTAACCTCCTGGTTATAATGCTCGTTATTAATTTCTACAAACAAAGCAAAATTGCTTTTTATGGATTGGTTCTCAGCTGCTGATCAGATGGACAAGGTTCTGGTGCAATTTGAAGGGCAGAATGACTGCAGCTGGGATCTAGATGTAGTTAAGCCACAACTGATCCAAATCTGTGTCCCTCTCAGTCCAGGCTGGTAAAATACGCATACTCTGACTTTAATATACCTTGCTCCAGCAGCTAGAGTTTGTGATTTGTGCTTCATTTTGGACTTAGGTCTTACATCTGAAGAGAAACCTTGCAGAAAGAGTGGTAGGGGGCAGGAATGTCTCTGTGGCTGCCCTTCAGGGAGTAACTGAATGAGGGCAGATGTGCTTGCCTCCAGTGACCAATGCCACCCAAGTCAGCAGATACATTTTGCTTTCCAGTGCTCTCTGGTGTACTCTATAGTTAGAAGACCTGGCATAGCCAAATGCAATGTGTCCATAATAGATGGATTGTACCAGGCTTTTTGGTAGTTGTACAGGTTTGGACTGTTCAAACAAATCTGGCAATGAAAGAGGTACATAAGAAATATGGAGAGAGTCTTTTAACAGGGCATCTTGTGGTAGGATAAGGGGTAATGGTTTTAAACTAAAAGAGAGTGGACTTTGACTAGGAATAAAGTATTTATACTGAGGGTGATGAAACTGGAACAGGTTGTCCAGAGAGGTGGTAGATGCCCCATCCCCGGAGACAGTCAAGGTCAGGTTGGGTTGGGCTCTGAGCAACCTGATCTAGTTGAAGTTGACCCTGCTTGTTGCATAATACTTACTAATAAGTATTTTGTTGCAGTGACCTTGAACATGTCTTCCAACCCAAACCATTCTATGATTCTGTAGTGACTTTTCTGAAAATCCAGAACAAGAATAGTTGAGCAGCTGAATGGGAGCATAGGAAAGTTCCTTTGAAGAGTCTTATATAAAAATAACTGCTGGGAGCTTATCAGAATGTGAACTCTAAATAAGAAAAACAGATGCATAATGGATAAATAAAAATTAGAGTAGGCACCTGTCTAATGTTACCTCCCAAAAATGATCAAAATTATAAAATGCTGTCTTACATTGCCTGTCCCTACAGACAAGTGGGTAGGAAGGAAGATGAAAGTCAACTATTTTCCCTGGAAAACATTTTCAGCTGTGGTGCAATAACAACTAGGCTGTTTGCTGCAATCATCCTGCAACTGTGGGTAACTGTCTGTGTAAACTCAGCTGCTTCTCTGAAAGCAAAAGGTAACTGCTGTAAAAAAAGCCTTAATCTAGGAATTAAATAGGATAGTAAACTTGAGAAATGTAGGCTTCTTGCTGGTCTTGCCTGCTCTCCAGGTGTTCATATCTAAGTACTTCGTGCTTGTTGGTAAGACTTGTTGGTAGACGTGGATTAAGTGGTGTTAGGGTTATTGTTGCCTTCAGATCTGTTTCAGGAAATAACTGGGAAGTTGTCATAGGGGAACAGAACCGAAACATAAGTGTAGTCACATGTGGTGAAATCATCATTGTGAAAGGATCAGCACTTCATGAAGAAGTCAAAGATGCTTTTGAATGAAGGAGCATTAGTAACTTCATGTGAACTCTACTTTCATCAATTGCCTCTGCTTGCAAGCTGATGTATGTGATAAAATTGAAACCAAGTGTAAGTGATCCTCCAATACCGTTTCCATTTTAACTTGGAATTGCTTTTAATTAATCAAGAGACTGACATTTGCAACATCTGGATTTACTGAAGGATGCAGAGGCTCCATTTTTAACTCACACTAGTAACACCAGAGTCCCAAATGTTTGATAGTTGCTTTACTCATGCTGTGGATAAAGCCCTCTGGATTTTATGTAGTTATGACTGGGCAATTGTGTGGGTTTGAAAACCAACATTTATAGCTAAATCAAAGTAGAGTGCTCCAAGTGCTTTGTTTCTTCAAGCTTTTGTCTCCTCAGTGGTTGGTCTTGTGACTAGAAACAGTTTAAGGCCACATTCCCAAAGCTTGTGCTTGCAGAAGGTTATTTTGGAGGAGGAACCAAAGTCAGAGGTGTCTTAATTCCCTGAGCTCTCTGCTCATTTTGGTAGCACTGTATATAAATATCAGTTTAAAGAGTGTTGAAATAGTTTCACTTTTTGTGGTGTACCATACGTAACTTTTCCAGCAAAGCCAGGAGTTGTTTGTGGCTGTCACCTGCAATAGCAGAAGGATAAGGAGGAGCAGTGGGAGTATGGAAGTGAAGCTGTGGGCTCTCTGGGCTCTGTTTGGCTGAAGTGCCTGTGTGCTTCCTGAGCTCAGGTGCAGTCACTTACCTGGACCTGGTGTGTTCTTGTCAGTACTGATGAGTTGGTTGTCTCAGAGGTGGGTAAAAACTTTGTTGGAGTTTGGGAGCTGGCACCTGTGTGTTCACTTTGCCTTATGCAATCTGAACTGTGCAGAAGTATTTAAGATCTAGGAGGAAACTCCTGTTATGTTTCCTCCCATACTTTCTTGGCATAATCTAGTCTCTGAGTATTATTGTTCAGGTGCAGTATCAGAATCATGTCAATGCAAAGTCAGGAAGCTGTCTTACCATTTGCAGAGAGAGGGTTGATCACATTCTGTCACTGTCCTCCTTATATAATTAGTGTGTTTACTCTAGGGCATATTTTGGGGGAGGGAGTTGTTTGTGATTTTTGTTGGTAGTTTGTTGTTTGTTTGTTTGTTTTTCACTTCAGTTGCCAGTTGACGGTTTGTAACATGACCATTTGCTTCAGTGCAGCAAGCTTCTGCTCTTGGTAGTGTCAGAAGAAAGGGGCTGAGTGGTGTGTCACTTCTGGGTCCCTCCTCTTCCATTCATTTTGGTTGTAGTCATAAGGCAGTTTCTCTCAGCGTGTCTGTGCAGTGAATAGCATGGGGGACCCAGATGATAGCAGGGATGTGTTGAACATGGCTCAAAAAAAAATTAAAATAAATTAATACTGATATATGTCTGTTGTCCTAGATGACTTTTTTATCCTGCAATAGCAAAATGGTTTGATAATTTTTGTCTTTTAAATGGCAGTAAAAAGTAATTAGAAGTTAAATACAGAATCAGAACTGCTTTATGCATGGTGAGTGCAGTGCTTCATGATCAAATGTGTGCTGCACTGGGGAGTAGCTTTGATCAAGAAGTGGTGCTGGAGCTTTCTTCCACATCAGAAAAAGGTCTGGTTTTGCTAATTTATTTCTCAAAATTGGCCAAAACCCAGGTTTCTCTCAAGCTCTTTAACTAAAGTGTATTTATCTTGCTAGCAGTCTCTTACAGTCAAGCTTTTTAAGTTTTTTTTTTTTCCTTTTTTTTTTTTTTTTTTACATTTCAGTGCATTCTGCAGTTGGATGGTGGCCCCAATTGTACATTGCCACTGAACTGTAGCAACTTGTTTCTGATGTTGCTTTGTTGGAATACAGTGTGATATTTGAGTACCAGTATTATGCTCTAGTGAACATGATGATGAAATCATAAATGACATACTTCATAATATATCTTATTGAAATTAATATCTTTTCTCACCCTCAATATAAGTAAAGAAATGTGTGCATCATAGAGATAATTCTTCTGTCAATTGTAATGAGAAATTCTTCCTGCACTTTTTTGTGTAGTTGCATTTACAAATTCATCCTTCGTTGCTTTAGAAAGGGAAGATTCAGTGGGTGTATCCCAAATAAGGAGGAGAAAAAGTAAAATAAAAGTTCTTAACAAATCTAGCAATATGTTGACCAGACTTCTCAGCTTCACAAAACCACTTGATTGCTTTTTACTGTAGCAGTATGAGGAACTTAGCTTTTCTTGTGACTGTAGAGAAAGACTGTATGAAAATACATGAGAAATGAAGAAGATACTCAAAAAAGTTACAGTTATTTTAATCTGGAGATTTTGTTTATTAATAGTCTTAAATATCTTATAGTCAACATTGCTGAAGGATTATTGACTTAATTTGGAATTACGGTATATTTATTGTTTGTACACTGGGATTGTAGATGTATGAAGTAGCTAAAATGGTTTGATACTTTTGAAAATGTTGGTATTGCCCTTTTTTTGGTCTTTTTTTTTAAGGTGTTTAATGTTCATAACTTTTCTCTGAACCTGCTGACTTAAAATGAATTTTTTTTCCATATGCAAAGCAAAAAGTGCTTTGTAGATGTGTGGCTGTAGAAGTGTATTATTCTTGTCACATATGAAAATGCTAAGAATTTAACTTCTACTTCTCAGGTGGTATATAATATATATGTAGCTGCAGATATCTGGTGCAATTTTTGTTAAAATTTGTTAGAAAAGTTGGTCTGTTGCACTCCTGTTATGCATTGCATAATTAGTAACTAAGGTTGCTTAATTTGGTGGTTCATTTTGGCAAATGTCCTGACCCTTAGTAGTGTCCTTTAAAACTGAGATCTAATTGTTGGAAGGAGAAACTCAAAGTATTTATATTTTCTGGCCAAAATCTAGAGCACCATAGAGCACACACGTGTTCTGTAGGACTGAAGAGCCTTCTGCTGGAAGGCTGCTTGGAGGCGCGTCAGGAAGTACCTGTGAGTGACAGATGCATGGCACTGGGATTCCTTTGGCTTTCACAGGAGGGGCAGACAGACCTTTGACAGTAACAGCCCTGTACTGACTGTCACTAACAAAACTTGGTTTGCTCCTGTTATGATGTCTCCCCATCACTTTTAGCAGCTTTTGCTATCCAGAGGTATGCATTGATCATTTTCTCATGGCTCATACCTTCTGTCGTAGGCTTCCTCCTGGTAGGGCAATGGGTTTCATCATTTGGCTGGATGCAGTCTGCTAGTCTTTCAGTTAAAACTCAGAGGGAAAATATTTAACATCCCAATTTGTGGGAATGATTTAGTTTAATACAGGATATAAGATATCAGGATAATACAGGATATAAGATAAGATGTCTTGTTGAACATGTTTTCAAGAAGAAATTTAGTTCAGAATTTTGCGTGAAAGAGGTTTAAGAATTGTTTAAGCATAAATACAGAAGAGGTCGGGAGAGAAGATTTCTGTGGTTATGTTGCTTTAAAAAGGGTGTGCTTTTCACCTGTAGGAAAGGCTGACACAAAAATACGTAGTTTTGAAGAGTTTGTGTCTCAATAAGTTATGAATTTTGTGGAACTGTACAGGATACCTGTCTCGCTTTTTAGACTAGGGCAATACTTGTGGACTTGAACGAAGTTGAGCGTAAAAATACCAGGTAGTATAATTGTAGCCCTATTCTTGTATGTGTTGATTTAATTGTCCAAAATCATCCCCCCCACTCCCCCCCCCCTTTGTCTTTCAACATCATCAGCTGGCTTTAGCTATATATTTTGGCATTTAATGTAATATGAACAACACTGTGTTTTGGTGTCACTGTTTCCTAACTGCCTTCCATTCATTAGGTTTTTCTGTTCTCTTCAGTTCTCATCTAAAAATCCCACTGAATTCATATCTTTTGCCTCTGAAAAGATAATGTATTCCCTTTTGAGAACTGTATTTTCCATGCTTATTAAGAAGAATAATACCAGCTGCTATGTGGCTGAGGCATTGTTCAGTGCTTGTGGGTTTTTTGTTATTCTTAATTTTTGTCTGGACCACACTGTTTCTTGGAGAAGTAGCTGGCTGATGGTTTCTGTGGCTTTGCTGATACAGTATTCTGCACATGGATTACGGTGTGATTCTTCAGGATTATTGCCATCAATTTTAGCAGCAGCTACGGAATAAGAATATGTCAAGGTAGTCAGTTACTATTCTGAGGCTTGGAGGTGAAGAAAGAGGGAAGAGTGGCTCCTTTTGCTGCTTCCTTTCTGTGTTAAACTGCAGTACTTCCCCCATACTGACTATAAATAGGGTATGAACTTCTGCCAAATGGAGAGCTATGGCTGCAGTGTCTCTTGGAATGTTTGGACTTTCTCAGTCTTAATCTTTAGAGTTCTTAAAACTTCTCACTCCCTATTCTGTCTACATAAGTCTACTACTAGAGCCTATATGGTCATAGGTTACACTTATCTTTTCAAGGATTTCAGTACGTATCTTCTGTTGTAGAAAATCAAAATAGTTCTTTTGAAGTTGTTAAAAGTAAAACAGCTCAGGTGTTTCCTTTGGTGTTTTAGACTTTTTGGTCTAAGTAATAAGATTATCCAAAGCCTTATATCCATGTTGTGTTGTACTCTTCTTTACCTTAGTTTTACATGTCAGAAGGCTAATTTTAAGGGCTTTGTAATGTAAATGATAGCTTCAACTGTGTGTGTTCCCAATCTAAGATTTTCCAACTGATTAGATGTTCTCCCAGATGAGGAATTATGACAATTCTGAAAAAGCAGTCTTTGAGGAATGTCTGCTTTTCTGCTTCACTCTTTAAGATCATAAAGCTTGTATTTCCCCCACCGCCTCATCTACCCCTCCTCCTTATCTTTATAAGTGGTGGAAGAACTCTATGACTTTATTTTTAGGCAGAAATCTCCTCCTCATTTTGCAAGTTCACCTAGCCTTCCAGCCATCCTACTCCGCAGCTGTCACAACAAACTTTTTTCCAGTGCTATTAAATGTATCAGACATCACTCTGCAGCATGTTAGTTTCTTACCCTGGGGCTTTTCAGTCTATTCTTGTGTCATCAGAACCACTGTGTGATTTCAAGATTTCCTACATTCCCTGAAGGAAAATCAAATGGTGGTTAGGAAACTGGTAGATACTCTGCAGATAGAGCAGATCTCTAGCAATTAAGTGGTTAATAGCCTCAATTCATTGTTTTCATTCCTCATTTCCCATAACCGTGACTCCTGTGAACTCTCTGTATCCTTTTGTCTGTATTTTCAACTGGGATTTTGGAGAACTTTGCCACACTGGAGAAGAAGCTCTAGCTTTGTTTATACTATTTTTATGCCCTCTGTTCCTCTTTCTGTTATCTGATTGCTGTAGACAGTCATCAATCAGACAGTAACTAGTCTCTCATCTGAAAGATTCTTTTGTACTCTTTCTCTTATTCTTTTTCATCTGTAACATTTAAGTAATTTATATTGTAATAATTTTAATGGTGGAAATGCCAGTTAGCCTAGTTAAAGATTGGGTGTGCTCTTTTATATAAGGGCACCATTAAAAGGTGAAGATACCAATGAGCTTGCACTTTAGCATCAAAGACAGCAGTTATTGGGCAGACAATAGGTAGGAGCATCCTTAAAGTAACTACTAATGTATCTTCTGACACCCTCTGCACTACCTGCATAGTATTGTGCTGTCCATTTTATTCTCTTTCATACTAATTTGAGCTGGAAAAGACTTATTTTCTGCCTTTAGTTCCTCTTTTTCTTCTACATAACTAGAACTTTTCTCCCTTGATTTTTTAAAACCTTTCAGCTTGTGTCTCTGGTCTCCTTTCATACTCAGAATCACACATCTAGTTTCAAAGACATCTTTTGAGCTCTAGTCCAAAGTGCCTTTTGAAGCAGGGCCACCTGCAGCAGGTTGTCCAGGCCCATGCCTAGACAGGTTTGGAATATGTCCCTGTATAGACACTTCACAACCTCTCTGGGCAACCTCTTCCAGTGTTTGACTACCCTTGCTGTAATTGCATTCTCGTGTTCAGATGGAATTTCATATATTTCAGTTTGTTTCCATTGACTCTTGGTTCTGTTGATGGGCACCACTGGAAAGAGCCTGGCTCTGTCTTCTTTGTTCCCTCCCATCAGGTATTTCTATTCACTGATGAATCCCTCCCTCTCCTTCTGGAGAAGAAAAGAATCTTTTCTTCTCCAGACTGAACAGTTAAAGCTCTCTCCGTCTCTCCTAATAGGGATAATGGATATTCCAGTCCCTTAATCATCTTTGTGCCCCTTTGTTGCACTCTCCAGCATGTCCACATCTCTCTCATACTGGAAAGCCCAGGAATGAAGAAATAATCCAGGTCTGGCTTCTCTAATGCTGACTAGAGGGGATCCCTCCTCCTGCTGGCAGCACTCCTGATGTGCAGCCCATCAGGCTGATGGTCTTTGCCAATGTGGGGTTTTTCTGACTCATTCTCCTCCCACTCCTTTCCAGCTGGGTCTTCCCAGCCTATCTTAGTGTGTGGGGGTTAGTCTTTCCCAGATGCAGGACTTGAACTTCATAAGATTCCTGCATGCCTGCCTCCTCATGCAACCATCAAGTACACAGCCGCTCCTCCCAACCTTCCCATCATCTGAGGCTACACTGTCCAAGCATGCAGGTTATTAATGGAGATTTATAAGAGTTTTGGACCAGGTATGGACTTCTAGGGATCACCACTAGCTACCATCTGCCAACTAGATGTCACTCAGAATCCTCTGAGCTTGATTGTTCAGTTGATTTTCAATCCACCTCACTGCTCATCTAGCCTGTACTTCATCAGCTTCCCTGAGATCTTTATGGAGATTGTCAACTGCCCTACTAATGTAAAAGGGAAACGAATCCACTGCTCTATCCTCAAGCCAGCAATTTTGTCCTAGAAGGCCATTGTGTTGATTATGCAATTTCCCCTTTGTAAATCTGTGCAAACTATTCTGAGTCACCTTCTTGTCCTTCATATGTGTGGAACTAATTTTCAGGATTTTTCTCCTGTCCACTTGCCAGAGCTTGATGTGAGGCTGACTGGTCTGTAGTTCCCTACATCTTATTTCTTGCTCTTCTCAAAGACAGGAATGACATGATGAGTGTGGCCTTACAATAACATCAGCTCTCAATATTTGTAAATGCAACCCATGGGGCCCCATGGATTTATATATGTACAGTTTATTTAGCTGCTACCTGACTTGGTCTTCCTCACTGCAGACTTTCCCCTTTAAATGTTCTGCTGGGATTTTGCAGGGGAAAAAGCTCTTTCCTTGAGCTATATTCAGAGCATTCCCTTCCCTCTGTATGGATCCAGGTACTACTGTGGTTGGATGCCCTCTTTCTGCTTCATGAACAATAAAACACAGTGAACAAGTTTGACTGTCTTGTTATTTTTTATTAATTTGGCTGGCACTGTGAGGTTCATTTGCTGAGTCTTAACTAGTTAGATGTGGAAAAATAAATAATCTCCTTTGCTAGATGATTCACTTGGGTGATAAAGTTGCAGAGACTGGGAAGACAGATGTGTGATTCCTTCCCTGTACTAGCAGTGGAGTGATTCTGTATTGCAGTCTGAGTATGATGTTATTTTACCCAGCAGGGAAATATTTCAGATAGCTGCTTTTGAACAGATTATGCTGGAGTATTCAAGGAAAGCACAAAATCACGTTTCTTTTCTTGTGTTCTTGACCAAGGTTTGAGTTCAGTTATATTCCTCTTAAAATGTATTATTGGCAGGCAGTGAAATGCTGTGCAACGCAGGAGTATGTTACATCCACAAAAGTTGTGGAAACGTATCTGTTCTCAGTGTTCAGTGGGAAATTCCTGGAAGAAGTGTATCTCTTAAATGCAGGTCCTCTGGGGCAGCCTTTGGAGTGAGGATGCTGCTGGTTTTAGATGAGGCTGGGAAGAACAAAGAAAGTATTTCTTAGTTAAGGGAAATGTGATAACTGCAGTTGCATCTATCCATTGGAAAAAAATGCATGAATTTGGTAGCTGGGGGCTCTTTGAGGTGGCCAGTGCTATTTAAATAATCCCTCTGTGTCTTCTGTGTAACAACTAAGTGTATCTGCTTTTTCTGGTAGATTTTGCAGACCCTTAAACAAACAAACTCCCAAACGTTAAGTTTTTGAAACTAAGTCTACCAAACTGTCTTACTCCATTCAGCACTTATCCATTATCTTCCTGGCTTCTTTGTGTGTGAAGAACTTGGCAAAAATCAGGGAATGAGCATGGTCATCCTGAGAAAGTGACTGATGTCTCTAGAGGAGGATGTCTAAGAGAATGTAATTGACTGGTTAAGGGAAAGTACATGGAGAAAGTGCAGAGCATAGCAATAAAAATATACCAATACCCTCTGTGTAGTATAACCACAAATAAACAGTAACTCAGACTATAAAAGGCATTTTGCAGTTCTCAGGCAATGTCCTGAGATAACCCGAGTCTTCTGCTCCTGGGTGTATAAGACCTTTGCCCTGTCTGTCTCAGAGAAATCTCTGTGATAGATTCATCATTCAGAGATGAATCAGAGATGAAATTCAGAGATGAAATCAATCATGATTTTCTGTTGTTTTGCAAAAATGGTGCTTCACTGTGAAAAACCTATTCCTTCCTTGATCTCAAGCTTAGTAGACATTTGAATAGTTAAGGAGAATACCTTAGTATTCCTGTATTGCTAAAGCTGTTGCTTAAATTGCTGTTTGTGAAAAGACCCATAAAGGCCCATGGAAGGCTGGCAGTTCGTGTTGGTTATCATATGAGCTAGGCTTGGTGACTCCAAAATGATTGCATGAGTGTTTTTTGTGGGTATTGGGGTGTTTTTGTTTATTTGCTTGTTTCTGAATTCTGGTGGTTTATGGATCCTAGAAATGTGGTTAGTACTTTGACTCTTTCTGTGTCTTATTTCTGCATTGTACAGCCAGTGTTTCACATCCTATGGGTGCATGCCTAGTGGCTGTTTCAGATGGCATCTTATGGATGCATGCCTGGTGGATTATCCCCCCTTTCTGGGAGCTGATCAGAAGCTCTCATAAATGTTGTGGGTTGCCTCATCTGTTTGTGTTTACAAATCTATGCCTCTAAGTGCCTACACAGTAGTATTTACAACATGGGGAATAAATCAAGAAGTCACAGGTCTGTGTGCAGTTGTAGGGATCTTGTTGGGATCATGGAGGTGTAGAGGGATAGCTCACATGACTGAAATGCTGCAGTGGATGGATAGATTCCCTTTAGGAAGGAGAGATTGGAAAGAAGAGGAAATGGAGTTGTCCTTTATGTGAGAAGACAGCTGTAGTGCTTGGATGGGGATGGATGATGAGCCAACAGAGGGTCTGTGGATAAGGATTATTAAAGAGCATATACCAGCAGAGTATGGGTGACTAAAGCAGCTGTGTGTTACAAGCTACCTGATCAAGAACAAGTAGATGAGGCCTTAAGAGCTGGAAGCAGCTTCTCAGTCACAGGCTCTGTTGCTCATGCTGTACTTCAACCATCCCAATATCTATTGGAGGGTCATCACAGCAGACTATAAGCAATCCAGGAGGTGCCTGACACAGGTTATAGAGAAGCCATCAGGGAGAGGTGCTATGATGGACTTCATACAAGCAAAGAACGGCTGGTTGTGAAGGTCAAAGGCAGCCTTGGCTAAATGTCCATGAGGTAATGGAGTTCAGGATCCTAGGAGCAGATTGAAAAGCAAGGAGAGCAACTTCAGGAGAGAAGACTTTGAGCTCTTCAAAGATCTACTTGATATAAATCCTGTGGAGTAAAGCCCTGAAAGAGGAAAGAGGATCCAAAGAAAGCTTGTTAATATTCTTGCATGGTTTAGCCCCAGATGGTAGACACACATGCAGACACACACTCACTTCCCGCTCCCAGCCCTCAGTGATATAGGGAGGGGACATGGAAAAAGAGGCACTGTTGTGGTTTGACACTGGCCTAACACCAGGCATCTAGGAGAGTTGCTTGCTCATTCTCTACTGCCACAGCTGGGCAGAGGAGGGAAAAAAATTAACGCTTCATGAGTGAGATAAGGACTGGGAGAAATATTTCAAAGGCAAAACAGGCTCAAATTGCAAAATGTACTTTATTACTAACAGAATCAGAGGAGGATAATGAGAAGTAAAATAAGCCCTTAAAGCATCCTTTTTCCTCAGCAGCCTCTCCCTCCTTCCCACTGACAGAGCAGGGGGTTTTGGTCAGTTCATCACTGAGATTTTCTTCCACTGCTGTGGGAGAGGAGTCCTTCCTCTGTGAGACCATAGGGTCCCTCCCACAGGAGACAGTTCTCCATGACCTTCTCCAGCGTGGGTCCAATCTCAGGAGCAGCAGCCAAACCACACCTGCTGCAATGTGAGTCCCTCCCATGGGCACACAGTCCTCCCAAAACTGCTGTGGCCTGTGTCTCTTCCCACAGGGTGCAGTCCTCCAAGGACAGGCTGCTCCAGCCACCTGCTCTCTCCACCAGGTCTCCCACTGGATCACAGCCTCCTCCAGGCATCCACCTGCTCCAGCAGGGGTACCTCCCCCACAGGCTGTGGGTGGATCTCTGCATCCCCCATGGATTCCCATGGGCAGCAGGGACACAGCTGCTTCACCATGGTCTTCACCATGGCCTGTGGAGGAATCTTGGCTCTGGCACCTGGAGCACCTCCTGCTCCTCCTTCTCCACTGACCTTGGTGTTGCCATGTTGTTTCCCTGACATGTTCTCATCTCCTTCTCTTCTCTGATTAGGAGCAAAAAACCCGACTTCATTTTGATTTTCGTCTTAAATATGTCATCACAGAGGTGTTACCAGCCTCTCTCATTGGCCCAGTTTTGGCCAGCAGCATGTCCATCTTCAGAGCCATCAGGGATTGGCTCTGCTAGACATGGTGGAAGCTTCCAGCAGCTTCCTACAGAAGACATCTTTGTGGCCTCCCTGCTGCCAAATACCAGGCCATGCCAAACCAATACAGGTACAAAAACTCGTGGGTTCAGATAAGAACAGCTTAGTAGATGAAAAGAAGTAAAGTGTTACGATAATAATGATAATAATAAATAAATAAAACCCAGGAGGAATGAGTGATGCACAATGCAATTGCTCATCACCTGCTGATCAATGCCCAGCCTTTCCCTGGGAAGTGATCAGCCCCTTCCAGTCAACTCCCCCAGTTTGTGTACTCAGCTTGGTATGGAATATCCCTTTGGCCAGTGTAGGTCAGTTGTCCTGGCTGTGCTTCCTCCCAGCTTCTTGTGCAGCTCCTCATTCACAGAGCATGAGACACTGGCAAGTCCTTGACTTAGGGTAAGCACTACTTAGCAACAACCAAAACATCAGTGTGTTATCAATGTTATTCTCATGCTGAATCCAAGCCACAGCACTGTACCACTTACTAAGCAGAAAATAATCTCTATCCTAGCCAAAACCAAGACACTGGAGGCATGGGATCTAAATCTCACATCTTTTTAGTACAGTAGAAAGTACGTTCCTGATTATGAAGGTGGAGATCAGAAAGAACTTTTGTTCATGAATGGTTTAAGAAAAGTTTTTGTCTGGATGTTTTGTGTAAAGACATTTGATTTAGCACTTCTGAAAAGTCCTGCTCCTAACAGAAAGGAGATGCAAAACTCCTCCTGCATGGGAGCAGCCCTGTGTTTTGATTCATTGAAGAATGTGTTTATTTAAAGAGATGCAGCATTCCAAGGATATTTTTAAAGACCACAACAAAGATTGTGTCCAGTAGTCCAAGTATCTTTTTCATTTGCTTTCAATAACTCTGTCTTCAAGTTGAGTTTACTTTCCTGCTAGTTCTGATCAAAGCATTTTCATGATAAACGAGTATTTCTGTCTGCCAATCCAAATAACAAAAAGTATTGCTGATAGATGTATGATTTTTTAACTTTCTCCTTTTTTTGTTTCTTTTTGCCTCTGCAACAGGCCATCTGGAAAAGAAGAAAAATTTTTAAAATGAAGTACTTACTCTTAATATTTCTCATGAATTTATTACACCAGTGTGCTGGGAAATCTTTGAGAAGAGATGGAAGTTCCTTGAAGTCATTTGAAGACATTAAAAATGAGATAGCTGGCTATACTAATATTACTAAGGCTATTATTGATCTTGCTGTTCATGGAAAGGCTCAGAACAGATCCTATGAAAGATTAGCAGTTTTTGCTGATACCATAGGACCTAGACTCAGTGGTTCAAAAAACTTAGAGGCAGCCATCAAATATATGTTCAGTGCCCTGCAGAAAGATGGGCTGGAAAATGTGCATCTGGAGCCTGTGAAAGTACCACACTGGGAAAGAGGAGAAGAGTTTGCAGTGATGCTGGAACCAAGGAATCACAGCATTGCTATTTTGGGACTTGGGAACAGTATTGCAACTCCTCCAGAAGGTAACTCTTCCTTTTGGAATTACATATGACTTACTTTTTTAACACAAATTGTATTGTACCCCTAATAACTTCTCTCAGTGGTCAAACTGTGGTTTTCTGCTTGCTGTTACAGTTCTCCAAAACAAAGTGCTATTTTCCTGGGACTTTTCTATATGGCATGGTTATGACTGATGCTGTTTATATTAATAGTTTGGTTGAACAGACTTGTAAAATTAGAGGTGATTCCTGAACTTTCCATTAAATTTATACCCTTTTTTTAACACTGCTGAACCTCATTTGCAAAGATTCTGGTCCTCCATTGTGTTTGGTAGGAAAGAAGTTCTCCATGGGGTGTCAAGTTGACACATGGTTTCTCCTTCTCTTCATGTGCCCTGTCTTGCTGGTCTCAGCCCTTCACTCCAGTAAAAAACAAGACAGCAGGAAAAGGAGCTGAGCTTGGAGAGTTCAAGCTCCTCACTAAATATAGCAGTTGGTATCTGTGTGTCCTTCCCTGTCTCATGCTCACCTTGGAACTTATGTTCCCATTGTTTACATGCTCACTTTGTCGCTTACCTGTCACTGAACTCTGTGTTGCCTTTTAGATGATCATGTGTGGTATGTTACTCAGGAACAAGAATAACCATTAGCTACCCTCAACAAGATTCTGATCTTTTAAAACCCAAAATATTAGATTGCCTACAAACAAAATGATTTATAAGATTTTCTATTTGTACTTATTGATGTGAGCCTTTCAGGATTGTTATTTAAAGGCCAGATGAGAACCTTCTTCTGTGACTGCTCTCCATAAAAAACAATATACTTATTCCTAGACAACTTCAAAAGCATTCGTATTCCTTTATGAGAAAATAGATTTAGCTTAGGAAATAAAAGCTAACATGATACTCATAATTTTTTTATGAATTGTAAATTTTTGTGATAGCAAGCTTTCTGTTTGAAATGAAACAACATATAAAACTGTTTTGTTTATAAAAAATATATAGCTCTTCAAAATGCAACAAATAAAACTGGGTAAGATATGCTTGGAATAAATCATACTTGGTTTGCAAAATTGCTGCTGTGAATTTTTTCTGAGATAGTTCTGTCATACTGAGGTAAACACATGCCTAAAATGCAAAACAACTAGTACCATTACTATCTGTTCCATGATAAGTGCAAGCTTTAGTGCTTTGATAGGAGAAAATTTAGAGCAAATTTTAAGCCTACAACTTTTTTATCCTTTCCAGTCCTATTCCAAGCTTCCTAAAAAGTAAGCTAAAATTAAAAGGTCTTTTTTGGTGTTCAGCAAGTGTTGCTGAATGTGAAAAGAGAACCTGCAATTTAATTTTGGCAAACATGTTCACATCCCAAAAAGTCTGTTTTTCACTTCTCTTTCTTAGTTGTCTAGTTATTTGCACTTGCCTGGTTTTACTCCTAGGTTTGCCTTTTTTTTTTTTACTGATACACTGAATTTACATGTTAAAAATACAGAGGCTGATTATGTCCTTTTTCATCTGTAAAGATCCTATATCTTGAAAGATACGATTGTATTATCCAGTTCTGGTTTATACTGAGAAATGTTCAAAACCCCCATGTTAGTCTTTCCCACAATTTCACTTTCCTCCAAGATCTGCCATGTTTCTGACGAGTGTTGGTGCTAGAAGACTTTATGGCAGTGAGATCTGTCACAAAAGAGTGGGCCATTTCTCACACTTCATGGAATAATTTTGATTAAATTACCTTACCTTCTGACTCCCCTACCATTTGTGCCTGTTCTGATTTCTGCTGGTCTCATCTCTGTGCAAGCTGTGACAGGATTTCGTGCTTGAGAAGGTTGTGTGGGGTAGCTGGTCCCTGGTGAGCACTTGGCTCTTGTTCTTCCGATCACTGGACCATCCTCGTGGCTGATGGAAATGTCTGGTGGGAGCTGCTCGTCACCAGCCTCTGCGGGCAAGAGAAGCGGAAGGCGTGCTGTTGAGAAAAGTGCCTGTCCTGAAACTCTCACTCATACCAAGCATGGAATAAAAAATGTGTCGTTAGACTATTAAAACCACTGCCTTATCACTTCTGAGGATTGTCACAGCGCCTTATTACTAAGAAAGAGAGATAGAGGGCTGTCGTAAATCACATCAGGAATAGTTGAACAATTTCCATCAGTGAGGGGTTATCAGCAGTTCGGATACATCTTGTTTTAGCCACGAAGCTGTGGGAGTATGAGTCTTCTGTAATCAGAACAATGCAACTCAATGAGATGCCTGATGCCAGTTATCCTGTCGTTACAGTACTGTTGGTTACATGGGATCAAACTAGGGAGACCTGCTGCTGTGCTGAGCCTTGGCAGAGGGATGTTAAAGACTGTCCTTCAGATGTTGGCTCTATGATGATTCTTTGGTTCCTTCACAACTGCCTCTGAAGTGGACTGTGCAGATGATCCATGAAGTTGTTTGCTGTTAGCTTGATAGATGCTGCATGTTTTAAGTCAGTGTTCCTATCAGGAATATGTTTCAGACTCCTCAGTTTACAAGCCGCTCTCTTGATACAGCCCAAACAGATCCCTTCCTTGACAACACTGATGCCCACTTAGAGACAGGGGACAGTACAGGTTGGACTTCTTGTCTTTTAAGGTCTAGGAATGGGTTTAAGATGCAACGGGCTGACTCCCCCGTCCCAGCAGGAGATACAGCAGACCATATTTTGCTTTTTCATCTCCTGAGTTATGTCCTGTATTCCTCCCTTCCCATGATTTGGCCCCAGGCTTGTGACCTGAGAAGCTAAGAAAATAGGAGACATTGACAGAAACTTAAAAAACTTGGTGCTGGGCTTGGTGGCCTTTGGTTCCCTCAGAGCTCCTCCTGAAGCTCAACAGCAATTAAAAACCTGGCTTTGGATGTTGGAAATTCAGGGCTCATTTTCCTTCTGTCCATGGAAATTCAAACCAGTGTTTCCTAAGAGTCACCCAATGGCTGGAGCACGTGCTGAGGTTGGTTACTTTCCATTTCAGCATACATCATGCAAATGTGGAAAAAATCTGCAGTCCTTCAGGGCAGGAACAGAAAGCCCTAAACAGTAGCAGTATTTTTAGCTATGAAGTCCAAGCCAGTCCATTGACTCCAGGATACCAGGAGTGTCTCTTCCTGCAGGTCTTCTAACTCATGCCTATGGTGTTGGAACCCTATTGGGAAGTGCACAGAGCTTTCCTCATTTATTTGATTTTCCGAGATTTGCCCTCTTTGGCTCGGATACAGAACAGTTGGATGATGTGCAGGAGGCTTTTCAGTACCTTATGATCTTGTGGATAAAATCCTGCTTTCTTCTTCATGACTGGGAAGTATGCCAAGATGTCAAGTTCCCAGATTCCATCTGATATACACAGCAAAGAAGGAGAGTACAGAAAAGGTTAGATTTTTTTGTTGAAGAGGAAAAACCTCCAACATTCTCCCTCTCCAAGTGTATTCCAAGATACGAAGGTGTTGGGTCAAAGAGAAAGTTTTCACTTCCTTTGATCTCCTTACAAGGAGGGAGTAACTTCACTGCCCACTTTAGTGACAGGGAGAGAAGAAACATGAAACAGAGTGACCTGGATTTCCAGGAATCAGCAGGGACTGAAAATGGTCATCACTTTGAAGAAATGGATTCCTAGGTAACAAACAGGGTTGAATGTTAGAAAGTGCTCAGTTTTGGGAGCTGGAAAACTGGAGATTTACCATATTTAGTCAATGTCCTTGTCTGATTTTCAGTGTTTCAACATTGGCAAAACATAGCTATATATATATATATAGAGAGAGAGAGAGAGAGAGAGACTGTGTTGATTTGTGGTGGTACTGATTATATCCCCCAAATTCTGAGGAAAATAGATATAATTGTTGCTTTGAGAATCCCGTAATTGAAGGAAAGTAGTAGTTTAGCAGATGTTTGACCATAAAGTATCAAAGACTTCATTTTTTTGCATGTGTTTTAAAGTGCACTTTTTTTACCCTGATTGGTGACCATGCCCTTTAATTTTAAAGAGATACTGAAGCAGATCCAACTTCAGAGCAGCCTGCCCTGAACGTCTCCTAAAAAAAAGGAAGTCTCTGGTTTTTTTATGTACTGTTGCTTGCAGCAAAACTGAAGTAATATAAATATGAAGACGATACATTGGCAGACTTTTTCCTAGTTTTTGTGTTCAAGTCATGGTTTGTTTTTTTTCATTGAACTGTCAACATTTGGTCTATCTGTGCTCTTATAGAAGGTGGTAGGAGCTTTGCAGTTAGTTAATATGAAAATAGTTCCCAGCCTGTTATGTATAAAATGGGGATAATGTGTGTTATCTTGAAGCTGTTGGTGTGGGCTGTTGCTGTAGGTCCACTATTTTATTAAACCAGGGATGCTGCTGAAGAAGTGGTCTGGCTCCAGTCCTGCCTGATGCATTTTGTCTCCAGTGTTGACCCTCCTCTTTTTTATCTCAGTGGTGAAGTGGATTAGGGAATTCAGCTAGATAAACAAAAGGCCAACAAAAAAGTTATTTTTAATATGTATCAGAGGATTTACCCTTGAGTTTCCAGCATCTTGGATGACCACTGATCTCCTGGAAGAAAAGTGGTGCTTCTGGAGGGACTTGGGTACCCATTTGGTGAGGGGTTCAGTGCTGAGAACAGGGGTTGGAGAGAGTCATAGGCATGAGAGCACAATGCATGGCAAAGCCCTCCTGTCTTCACTGGATTCCACTTTTTTCATGTGTGAGGAACTATTGATTGACCTCTTGAGACCATGAGCCTCAATATTGCGTGCTTGGATTGTTTATTATTACGTAGAGCAGCACTGCTTGTGGTATAGTAATTATGCTACTGTTTTTCTTGGAACGTAAAAGGTGACATCCGTGAAGGACATCAGACACTGGTGTTCAGTGGCCCAGCATCTGGGCTAAAAGTTAGTGCAGTAGCATTTCAAAGATTTAGAGAGTAGAAGTAGCTGCATGGCTTTGAGATGTCATGATGTCTGGGGAGAACATGGGTTCCAGTTGCTACTTTAACCAATGTTCAAGTGAAATGTGTGGATTGCCAATGGCAAAAAATTGCATTTTCTGGTCTTGCCCTTTTGCAGTGTCACTGAGTTGAGGGTGGTTACCTCAAGGATGTTAAGGCCAGTCTGAAGCTATTGAAGGCAGGACTTGAATATGATTTTCTGCATGTGTGGGGTATGCAGACACGGCTGGATGGCAACTTTACCTTCATCCCAAGGGATAACTGGTGATCACTGGCACCTTTGGCTCGCTGAGAAGGGAATGGCTTCCTCAGCACTTCCTGCCCTGAGTTTCTGTGGTCTTAGAAATTGCTTTTTGTGGATCGTGGTGTTGGGTGTCTGATTCTCCTTATACACTGCATAGCAAGTCTGTGCTCTGTCCAGGGATGCTCCTGGGAGAAGCTAACCTGTTGCCCCACTTTTTTGGCATCCAAGGCTTTGTGCTGAGGGTTGAGACCAGCCCATTTTCTCCTAGGATTTGTGCTGCACAGGAAGCTACATGTCATCACAAACTATACTGTTCTAAAGAGATCCAGTACTGGCTGGAAATTTTAAGTCATATTTGTCAAAAATGTAATTATTTTATAGTGTTTATTTTTCTCTGTGTTCTTAAGGAATGGTGCAATATGTTTAGTCTCTGCAATGCATCAGAGCTGAATAGTTTCATATCCTTTTTTATAACTGTCCTATGTAATTTTATTTTCATGAAGTAATTCTCTTTTCTTTTCCACAGAGTAGGAAGGTCACATCTTCTAGAAGTATTGTTCATATTTTACAAAATCCTTCTTCCTGATAAAACCCTCTTCTTCATTTCACAGTTCCCCTAAAATATTTAATATTTTCTTTGTATTTTAATTCTTACATTAGTACATATTTATATGTGTTGACAGAGCAAATGTGTTTCTAGGTGTTAGAATAGTTCAGATTTTCAGTACATGCTAATAATTTTTGAGTGAGAAAAAAAAGAAGTGATGATATTAATCTTCCATTTGCTTTAGCCTGACACAAAGCCTTAATTGGATGAGGTCATTAGAGACGAAGAATTTGGGTTTGTTTTTCTAAAAATCTAGTCGAAGTTTGTGGAGCATTGCAGGAAAGCTGAATTAATTCCTGGCGAGTGTTAGAAAGCAACATGTTTTTAAGAGAGGTATGATAGAAGTTGAGGGGGAAAATGTTTTCTGAGCTGATTTTAGAGGATGTTGGACTTAAATGATTTAATGCCAGGTCACTAATCTTACTTAGCTTTGAAGAACATATTTGCATTTTCCCTCCACTCCCCAAGACCTTCTTTCCTTTGACCTGTCCCAACAACTGCCTTATCTCCAGACATATATACCTACATTTGTATTGTATGACCCATGCAAAAAAAAAATAATTCTAGGTTCTCTGTAACTCTGTGAAAGAAGCTACCTTGCTTCTTTCTAAGTGGGCACAAGACAGTGTTTGTGGGCTGTATCTGAAAGAAGCAGAGGCATGGTACTTTTAGTCTGGAAAGATGATCAAGACTGAAGGGCAATGGGAATAGCCAGACTAAGGTAAGAAAAGCTTGGGGCTACTGCTTGCATGTGTTTAGCATCAGCACAGAATACAGTATAGCTTGATGAAGCAGCTTCTGGGCTAAATTAACTTTGTGGGGAGAGCTGAAGTAGGAACAGAGAAATCTGGGATGTTGCAGGAGATGAGGCATGAGGGTGGCCTGACATGGCTGGTCTGTGAGGCAGGGCTGTGATCACCACATGGGGCTCAGGAACTGTGATTGTGGTGTGTTGTTGCCCCTGCTCTACCATGAAGAACTCTATTGATTTCCTGTCCTGATATCCTGATGCCTGGTTCTGATGAATGGGGAAGTAACATCCTGTCTCCTTCTTCCTCTCATGACTACAGAGGCCAGGACATGTTGCAGATACATCTCCTCCAGTTTCAACATTTCCACTGTTATCAGAACAATTAGATGTGTTGTTAACTTTTTGTGTTGATATTTCTTTACCAGCTTTGTCTTGTCTAGGCTTAAAATTACTGTATTCTAATTGTTTTAAGCAAAAATTGCCTTGTTCATCAGCTTATTTATTTGACAGTGGCAGCTTCAGTGCATGTGGATCACTAGCATCACTGTTCCATACTGTGATTTGTAGAAGAAATCATAATTCTTACTTTAGTGTGAAGTAAATGAGGTTTAGGAGATCCATAGGAGTGAGTTGTTTGCTTGCTGCTATTGAAAAGAATTTATTGTCAAATTCATGATGACTGCATTTGGCTTTGTAACTGGATCTCCGAGCTACTGATGCTATTACCTGGATGACAAAAATGAGACTGGGGGAAAAACGAAGAGAGTAAGGCCATAATTAAGTAATGAGGAAATTGGTATTCAATAAGATTCAACAGTATGCAAATTATGTTTCTTTCTGGGTTTACTAAATCCTTTTAATATAGTAATAGATTGTAACTAACTTGATTTAATTTCAGTGTGTTTGTGAATAGAGTGTTTCTGGGATAGTGATAAATAAAACTATGTTCTGTATGAAATTTCTTTGATGTTTTAATAAAGATTCACCAGTTTTTATAATCTGATAATAGGATGGATTTTCCTTTTTTTCTTTCTCTTCACTGAAACCTGTTACTAACACAGACAGATGCATATCTCTAGATACTAAAATGGCTTAAATATTAGCTGCAGTTAATCTTGGAGAGAAGTTATCTTGTGAGGAATCCCCTTTGAACTAATCTACTCCTTGCATCATTGCTGGCAGGTAAACAGCTGTGAGGAGGTGACTCTCCAGACAGAATTGTTCATGCCAGGAATCAGACTTCTTCTCTATGGCAGTGTTACACACAGCTGATTCATGGGTGCTTATATATGTATGTGTGTGTGCTTATATATATATTTATTTATGTAAATATTCACATATGTATATATATCTATACATATACACACACATCAGTTTTGTGTTCATCCTGCCTGAGACCAATTTTAGATTGCTAATGCATGCCATACCACTCATTTCAACTGGCAGTGTGATCATCAAAGTTGTGACATATTCAACTTTTGAGATAGAAACATGTATTTCAGTATAGAGAGGACTTTGTAGAATATAATTTTGTTGGTAAGTGAAAATTGCCTGCTTGTTCCCACTATGAACACCCTTCCTATACCTTAATTCTCAGAAAGAATAGGGTACAATTTGCTGTTTAATATGAGAAATTAGAGGAAACCCATAGTACTACCTAGATTCTTTTGCTCCCTCACCCAGCCCAACAATATGTTACATGTGATGAGATCAGATAAATAGTCTTCAGCTTTACACTCAGCCAAGTTGATCATGTTTGTAATTCTGCTTTCTATGATTCATGCCCTTTACTTAGCTAATTCCCCAAATACCCTGTATTCATCTCTTGGATTGTGTGTGTTATAATCTTTGTATCTTGCTTAAGTAAGCAGGCAATGTCTCCCTCCTTACATGGGGTTTCTGAAGAATTCTGTTCAATAACACACAGCCAAGAATATAACGACAGGTGTAAGAAAGAGAGACAATTATCTTTCAACATGGGAAGCAGAGCCATGAGGCACTGAATTGGTAGGAGACGCTAGGGTAGATTTCTATTAATTTGCTTAAAGGCTCAGTAAGGTGAGACATTTCCAATTTCTAAAGGTAATAACTTGTTCTCCTTAAACAGGTAAACTTTTGGGGGTTTTGTTTCTTTTCTCTTTTGCACAGAAGGTGTAAGGGTGGTTTGTGTATGTGTGTCCACGTATTTGTTTAAGGTAAACATTACACTTCAGTCACAAATGAGTAATTGGATTAGTCAGAAGCTGTGCAAGAGTGAAGTTTTACGTTTTTTATGGAAAGCACTGTAATTCATGCTGTATGTAAACCATGCTGCCACTAGATTAACTTGCAGAGAGAACATTTCTTTTGTTTTGTTTTATCAAAGGATGGCTTTATTTAGCTTCTTTGGGGACATTCAAGGGTAGAGATACTGAGCTAGTTTGCAACTCTGTTCTTTCCCTTAGCTTTCCCTTAGCACAAATTCTTAGTAATTCTCACTGTACAAACTTCTGATGCCTGCCCTCTAGGAAGGGCCATAAATGTATTTCACCATCATATTTCTTAGGAATTTTAGATACTTACTAGCTGTCTGTAGCTTTCTTAAAACACTTTTCAGAGTTGGTGTTTGTTCATGTATGCAGTAATGCCCAGGAGAGTTACACTCCTTGCTTCCCTTGACAGTCACCAAGTCGTGTGTCCTTCCAGTGCCTGCTGCACGATCCAAGTGGAGCACTGGGGAGAGATAATATGAAATACAGATTGCAGTATCAACCTACTGAGACCACAGCTTCTCTTGTGGAAAATGAAATTTTGCAGATACATGGCTTTATTTCCAGTGGCATGGTTTCATACCCAAAATTATCCTGTTGCTGGGATGTTCCTTAGCTAGGCGGCTGAACCTGCCATTAATTACAAGCAGCTGGAGTCTGCTGGTATGCTCACCTGCCTGCCAACAGCAGCTAGTAATATGTGAAGGTGGTTCTTTGGTTTGCCTCTCTAAAATATTGCCAGGTTAAGGTAAGAATCTGAATAGTTAAAATTTTTATGCCTCTTGCACTAGGTTATTTTTGTAGCTAAAACTCACTTCTGTTGTAGCAGCAAATGTCAGTTGAACTCTTAGTGGTGCATTCTAATGAAACGAAACTTCTGTGGAATGGTTCCTTCAAGGGTTTGAAGTGTAGTTTCAGCTTAAAAAAGCCATAAGCCTGGGCACACTGATGCTGGGAGACATTACCTTCCTATTTTTCTAAGAGTTTTTCTCATTTATTGTGGTCTTAAATGCAAGTCTTTGAAATCCTCTAAATTATTCTTATTCCATACACAAAAAAACAACAACCAAGCAACCAAAAAAGGGACTTTTTCAAGGAGAATAATTGTATTCTTAAAACATGATAGTTTCACTTTATTCTGACAAATCCCTGCTAGAGGATTTGTAATTAGTTACAGTTTCCATTGATGTATTTCATGACTGTTAGGTGAAATGTACAACATTAAAATTTCAGACATCCATTGCTTCTTCTATATTTAGAAGCAAAGTACCCAGCCCATGTTGTTAAGCAGTCTCTACTTATCTCTGTAACCAATCAACAAAATTGAATTTTAAGCATTGTGGTCATTTTAATGAATTACTTCTCAAATGCTGTGAAATATAGTTCCTCAATTAATGTCCTTGAACGTTAGAAGGATTCTCTGGCTTATCTGTAACATTCTTTGTTTTTTCAAGATAATACAGCAGTTTAAAACTATTCCAACTATTAAAAACAAAGATCTGGGTGGGATCTAATTTACCATGTGCGGATAGTCCTGCACTAGAACCTGCCTGTTTTTTCTGTATCATGCACTGGGAAATGTGGATTCCTGGAAAAACTCCCAGAAGGAAATGCAATAGAACTGTTATATTCTCCTGACTTAAATATGTGGATGATACTATTATTATTATTATTATTATTATTATTATTATTATTATTAAGCAGCACATTGCAAAATTTGTTAACACTGCAGAGCTTTAATTTAATTTCATTTATGGATTAAATCATTTTATAGGAGTTACAGTCTAAAAGTATGGGTTTCCAGCTGTCTTACGTTAAGCTAAGTTGTTTAGCAACATATCAAAACATTTCCATGAAAAGATTACTATCTTTTTTTTTAATTAATCCCATAGGCAGCTTTTGCAAATGTTTTTGTACTATGAATGATTACAATGAGGCATTAAAGCATATGCAGAGGACAAAATTCCCCCCATGTATCCTCCTTGCCCTTCAAGTTATGTTTTAGTATCAGCCTGATAGCGTGGTTTACAGAGGTGTGTGTACTTGGTCAGGGTTCTATTGCATCTGTTTAGTACCAACCCCTGGTGATGCATTTCACATAGTCTTCCTTTTGCAGGAAAGAAAACTAATGCTGATTTCCTGAGTTCTGCACAGTCCATGTTTCTCTGTCTGTTAGAAGTGGCCATAGGAGAACTGTAGGAAAGCATTGCTAAAACCACTGTAATATTTTCTTTCAGGAATTACAGCGGAAGTCGTGGTTGTAGCCTCGTTTGATGAACTGCACAAACGAGCTCAGGAGGCCAAGGGGAAGATTGTCGTCTACAATGAACCTTTCATCAGTTATGGTGAAACTGTGCAATACAGGTTACAGGGAGCAGTGGAAGCTGCTAAAGTTGGAGCAGTGGCATCCCTCATTAGGTCTATTGCTCCTTTTTCTATTCACAGGTAAGAATTTTTCTCTTTTCTTCCTGCAACTCACATTTCAATGTTAGCTGACATGTCATTTCTGGGCAGGCATTTTTGTTCTCTATGACTTAAACATTGCCAGTTATGAGTGGGTGTTTGGTTTTGAAACTATTGGCTTCACAACAGTTCTTTTCCCCTGTGCTTTGTCATTCTTTCAGAATGTGTGGGGGGTTTTTTTTGTTCATGATCCAAGTTTTGTATAATATTTGTTTTAAAGAACTTTCTGCATTCTCAAGACTGCCATAAATATTCTGAGGAGAACCAAAACCAAATCACTTTGGTGACAACAGCTGTCAGTGATGATATGAATTGGTCATTCAGTGTGTTTTACTAGAATGTATGTGTACAATTTTCAACATATTGTTAATTTTCCTAGCATGAGGCTGACTTGTACTAGATGAAGGAGTAGTCTGCTTTGAACATAATTATTTAGAACACTTGAGCAGCAAGATTTGTAATTTTCATATTGCTTTTTAAGTAGGTATGTGGAAATAACTCTTTTTTTAAAAATGTAAATATTTTTAGATTTCATAGTACATTTTTTTTTATCACTGCAGCATTATGTTACTAAAATTATATATTCTAGTTTTCTGGTTGGTAACAGAATTTTTTATTTGGGAATTTTTCCAGCTCTGAAAGCTTACACTTTAAATGCTTTTCTATTGTGAAAGAGTAGTCGAGGCATACAGAGGAAATGGAGAAGGGTTCAGCCATATAGTGGAAGGCTGACGGATGCACACTGTCCTTTAGCACAGTATTTTTAAAATCTTACACTGTTATTGGTGACCTTAATGCCTGCAGTGATCTTTGTGTAGGAGCCTGCTGGCTGTGATGGAGTTCTGGTCAGGCAGGCCCAGACAGCAGATCTGGACTGAGAACTGGCAAGGCATCAAGGATGCCAGACAAAAAGCTTAACTGCCTAAACTGTAGAGTTCTGTTAATAAAATAATTTACATATGTAAATATATCCAGTTTATACAAGAGGTGCTATATTTTGTGACAGTCTTTCTTTGGCCAGTACATGTTTAGAGCCATACAGATTGTTTATTCCTCCCCCTAAGTTGCCCACCCAGTAACTCTTTACCCACAGAGGAGTCATTGGCAGTAGCTAACCTGTCCCTGAATGTCTGCCACAACCTAACCTGGACTTGTAATCTGTTTAGGTAACACCATGGTTTCTTTTTGACCTCTCCTCCTAGGTGTTCTTTCTGCAAGAAGTCTAGGCTGGTAGGTGTAAAGCATGATATAGCTTTGGGTCCTTCTTGAGGCTGGGACTGGGGTGACTTGGGAGGCATTTGGAGGAATGTTTGAATCCACTTCTTCAGAGAGGACATGAATGGTCACACCTCAGCAATATGAGAAGTGTGCAAGCTTCTCCATTTATAATGCTTCAGAGGGTAAAAAAAAGCAGTAAAGCCAACTAACTGTTGGAACACATGCAGAGAACAGCTCTGCTGCCTCTGTAGTTGCTTGGTAGCATTTTTATATGCTTGTCCTGGTTTCAGGTGGGATAGAGTTCATTTTCTTCTTAGCAGCTGGTACAGAGCTGTGGTCTGGATTGAGTATGAGAACAACATTAATAACACACCAGTGTTTTGGTTGTTGCTAAGTAGTGCTTACCCTAAGTCAAGGACTTGCCAGTGTCTCATGCTCTGTGAATGAGGAGCTGCACAAGAAGCTGGGAGGGAGCACAGCCAGGAGAGCAGACCCAAACTGTCCAAAGGGATATTCCATTCCATAGGATGTCATGTTCAGCATGAGAACTGGGGGGAGGGAGGAGGGGAACTTGGCTGGAAGGGGCCAACCACTTCCTAGGAACAGGCTGGGCATCGGTCAGAGGGTAGTGAGCATTGTGCATCACTTGTTTTTCTTGGGGTTTACTTATTTGCTGTTGTTAAGGGTGGTTTTTTTGGGTTTTTTTGTAATTCAAGTTTTATTTTTATTATTATATCTTTTTTTTTTTCCCCCCATACTGTTTAACTGTTCTTAACAGCCCTCAACCCATAAGTTTTTGTATTTCTTTTCCTGAGTCTTCTTCCCATCACACTCAGGGAAATAATGAGTGAACAGCTGCATGGTACTTAGTTGCCAGCTGGGGTCGAACCATGAAAATGCTCCACATTCTTCTAAAGAAGTCAAAATTACCTGTTAAAAATGTTTTCTGAAATAGAGAGCACTTGAATTCAGCTACTCTCCAAACTATTACTAGTGTATTTCTTGGTGTCCAACAAATGTGATGTTTACAATGTATTTTTTAATACTTAGAATTTTCTAATAAAGCTCATAATAATGAACAGACAGTGAAATGTGTTTCAGAAACAGTTTTACAAAAAAATACATGGTTTCGAAATAGCCTTATTTGGTATCATCAAAGAATATTGCAATCTATAATGTGTTGATTTTTTGAAAACCAGAAGATGACCTGTACTGTGTGTAGTTTAGGTGCTATGCAGAATTTTTCAATTGAAAGTTACTGTATCTTCTTTTTGCTACAGTATTTATGGAAGTGCATTTAGTATGTAATGAAAAGCTTAGAGGTGAGGAACAGAGGTGGAGACTGAAGGAACTGGCATTACAGCTATTTCAAAATTGAATGGAAGCAGATGCCAAATGCATATTTCTTTAGAAGTATTGAATCCTTAATTGATACTGGGAGCAGAGGTGTCATTCCCCAAAGCAATTTCAAATGTAGATGCCACCACAAAGCATTTTTTACTGTATACTTTCTGTATACGCTTCATTTACCTTCACTTAGGGTTTTTTGTTGGTTTTGTGTTGTTTTGTTTTGTTTGTTTGGTTTTTTTAATATGGAGTGGATTGGTTAATGTATTTTTTCTTATAATACAGAAGTACTCAGGTCCAATCCCTCCCTTCGGTTACTCAGTGATGACTAGATCTGTTTCTCTTATTTTTAACAAGTAGGTATTGCTGTAGGCAGGATGGATTTTCTTATCTCCATACATTCTCCTATGTTTTCTTCTAATCACCAGCTGTATGTCTCCTTGTCTATCCTAGCAGTGTGCTGTGCTGGATGGACTATGTGCTGGATGTGGTGCTTATCTGTCAGTGACCAAGGCACTCTTTGTTCAAGTCACTTGCCTTTTTAATTGACTGGTGGGAAATACTGCCTCGCTGCAGGGAGTAGTGTGTTAGAAGGGTGAGAGATGAAAGGTAAAAAGCTAATAAAAGGTTTCTAAATGTTGTGAAAGTAAGTCTTGCATTCTTGCAATTTGTATGCTGCTGCATTCTCAACCAGAGCCTTTATTTCTTTGGCCTGTGTGTTTGCAAGTTCACTGATAATACGAATAGATGATAATGGGATTGTGGAGTTTTCCAAAACATCCTGGAAACATCTTAGAAGAAAGTATCCTCCTTCTCACACAGCACTATCCTAGTTTCAGGTAAATGAAAGGTGGAATTTCACAATTTTTCCTAAACTATATCCAGTTTGGTGGACAGGACTTTTTGTTTTATTTCTTTCTTTAAGGAGTTTTGTTTGTTTGTTTGTTTGTTTGCTTGTTTGTTTTCAAAATTTTCAACCCCTTTTCAACAGGGGACTGCTTGTTGTTATTTAGTTACTGTATTTGCTGGAACAATGTAAGCCACTTTGTGGTGTGATTTCTAGGTGATCTTGCAATATGAGTAATATTGATAGGTTAAAATTAGGTACTGTCATTAACATCCTAGGCTTATTAGGGCTCATTATTAAAGCTCACTTACAAGGCGGAATTGGTGAAATTACAGCATGAGTTAATCGCTGTTCTTTTGCAGGTAACTTGATTCCAGAAATAGCAAGTGGCTGCCACATTGTCAAGGCAAAAAGTGTGAAGGGAATCTTTGACCTAGGGACAGTTTATTTTTCTTTAAGGTGTGGTAGTATAGCTGTGGAGTAATGAAACACCCTGGGGACTCAAGCATCCCAATTCTTAATAAGGGCAAGAAGGGATGAATGTCATTATACTCAGGAAAACTCATTGACATGTTTGTACAAGGACTCATGACACTCACTGGTAACAAGTATTTGCTCTTGAGTTTCAAAGAATGGATTCATTCATTTTGAACAGCATTGCTAAGTGAATAGGAAATAAAATTAGCAAGCACATCTTCCTTGACCTATGAAGAGATGACAGTAGTTACATGGTATTGCAATGTTACATGGCAGTTGTGTCACATGGCATTGTCTGCCTCTTGTGTGAAATGATTCTCTTGCTACTTTATTGATGGCATGTAAGAGTGGGGGATTTTTATGTAGGAGAAGGTAACCGTAATTAGGAGGTGATTGGTGGAAGGGACACCCTCCACTAGATCAAGTTGCCCAAAGCCTTATCCAGCCTGGCCTTGAACACTGCCAGGGATGAGGCATCCACAACTTTTCTGGGCAACCTGTTCCAGTGCCTCAGCACCGTCACAGTGAAGGATTTGTTCCTAATGTCTAATCTAAACCTATTCTCTTTAGGTTTTTTTGCAGAAAAGTCGTGCTGTGAAATGCCAGTGTCCATAAAGGAGACAGAGGAGTCCTGCAACTTTATTCTAATAAAGGGAGAGAGTCCACTAGGCCATTCCCCCATGGGATCTCTCTTAAGGTTTTGGAGGATGCTCTTTTATCCTAAATTCCCAACCTCATGTTGCCCTCTTCCTTTCCACACTGATGAGGTACGAGGGAGGTACAGCCTTCCCGAACCGCCTATTGTATATTCCCCCATAAACACGTATTGTCATTTTCCCCTGAAGTTTGGAAGTTCAAGATGTCTGGGTTTTGCAGATCCATCAGAAGTTCAAACCATCTGGGCTCTGCAATAGATTTGTGTGAACCCATTTCTCCTATTCCCTTATTACAGTTAACTATCTAGGTTCTGTAACAAACCTGGTGATTTTTGTAGAGGCATTGAGACCCGTTTCAAAGATGTTAACACCCATTTCTCCTAAAGATCACCACAGCCATTCTGATTGGTTTTTTCAGACCTAGTCATTCCTGAAGACATTAACATCCTATTTCTGCTATCATTCGTGAAGACCCCCATCCATTAAGTCTTTTGTGAAGACATTAGCACCCGTTTTTTTCTACCAGTTTGAGGCCATTCCCCCTTGTCCTATCACTACGGACCCTTGTAAAAAGTTTATCTCCGTCTTTCTTGTAGGCTCCTTTTCCCAGTAACAATTTTCTGAAGCGCTGGCAATTTGGTGGTGTAATATTTAAACATGGGTATTAGGTTTTAAGGGTAACAGAACTATTTTTAATGAACCTTCTCAAACGTATTATTGTAGTAATTCAACAGTGTCTATAATATTTGGCTTTTTCTAGAAGTCTGGGTACTTAGATTTTTATTTCTGCTTTAATAACTTAACTGTGCTGAGATTAATGATACATACCTTTACTGTAGTGTAAAATAAACTGATGGGTGTTCCCAGTTCATAATGGATGTTTTTTACAGTGAAAATACTCAGTTTACACGATATGGCTGAAGTTGAACTGTAATCTGGATGACCAGCCCCATGCTACAACAAGCAGTGTTACTGAAGAAATAGTGATGACAGAACTATTTTCTGCTACCATAGGCTTGCTTTTTCACAGCAGTTGTTCTGTTTATTAAATAATCAAAGTGAAAGAAGATAGGAAAAGTGAAGTAAGTGAAGTACAGCCTTAGCTGTAAGGCTCCTGAAATAATTTGACTCTAATAAGCTAGCCATAAGTCTTTGGGGTTTTTTGTTTCCTAGCTGTACATTTTTGAGACATTTTGTAAATAGGAATGTGTCCTTTAGCTATTGAAATGGTCCAGTATTTATTCTGTGGTGAATGTACTCTTATGAATCTAAAACTTTCAGTAAATCCTTCTGTTCTTCAAGAGCCACAGATTAGATAACGTCGTAACACTGTGTCTTGAAATAATAACTCCTTTAAGGGCTGAAGAAAGAAGCAAAATTGAGTGCTTTTCTGAGAACTCCAAAAAGAAGTTCCCAAGAATCCTCAGGATAAATACCAAAAGCCCTACTCTTACAGCAAAATGTTTACATTTTGCTGCAGAGCAATCTCTCCAATATGCAAGAAATTCAACAGGGAACATATTACAAGGCCAAAATAGACCAAGTAGTACTTTGACACAATCTAGAGACTCTTAGCAAGGACACATATTTGGTCAAGTTCTTTTCTTTTTGGACTGAATTCAGCATTTTATACTTACTTTCCTGAAGTAAGAGTTTTCTTTCACTTTTTCTTTCCTTCTTCAGTCTACAGGTGGCCAAGACACACCACCAGCTTGTGAAGCTCTAGTAGCCGTAATCAAAAGCTTTGTCTGGATGAAAGCTGAAGTCATTAATGTCATGGTGCAACTCAAGATTTATGACTGAGGTTGCATAGGTGATCCATGTCAGTACATATGGCACAAGGCTAGTACATAGTCTCATGGAATGTATGTGAATTCGAAAACCATTTCTTTTCCATTGCATTTCCATTATCCTAATTTCCCCTTTTTGTAATCTCACTTCATTTATTTTCTCCTACCATGTATAGTCATGTCTACCTTTTTGTATATAAATTGTTTTCCTTTGTATTCCTTATGGCTTGCTAGACAGGTCATGCCCTTCTCAATCTTGCTGTTGATGTGTGTGCATTAGTGGCATTTTTCAGCTCTCAGGTGCTATCACAGGGACTTTTTACCACATCACCTCTTCCAATGCTTGGTCTGCTGCCGTTGGTTCCAGATATGAGAGCTGCTTGCCAAGGAGATAATCTTCCTTTCCCTGAAACTCCATGTCCAAGAAAAGTAAGGAGTTATTCACATCAGTAGTGACAGATTCAGCTTCCTCTTCTTGCTCTGCCATGTTTTCTGAATTCTAGGATGATACAGTAATTTTACTAGGATTTCTTTTGCTTTTTGGCTGGCCTTTGTTTGGTGGGTTGGTTTAGTTGTTTGGTTTTGGTTTTGTTTCAATAGCAAAGAGATTCATCTGACCCTTAAAATCAATGTTCTATCTTTGAAACTGTATCTTCCTATTGTGTCCTGAGCCCTGAAGTCTCCTTTCCCTCCTGTTTTGCCCTTGCTTCTACTATGAATGCCAGTATCCCATTTTTTTGCTGCCGTCTTAGGGATCTTTCTTCTTGTGACCCCTTCTGCTGTCCATAGAGGGGAAGCAGTGCCATGCTGAGTAGGCAGCATCTTCCATCTGCTTCACACAGGCTTGGGGAGTGCACAAAGCATAAGGGCAGCAGGAAGCAGTGTGAGGATTGTGGAGATGTGACAGTAGTGATGTAGCATGACTGAAGCAATCAGGAAGTGCCATTGATTATTTGTGATCCCTTTTCCCTTACTGGATTAGACTAGGAACAAGAATGGATCATAAGAAACATCTCAATGAGAGACTGTCCTAAAGCAATATCCTGTGGTGATGGGATACAGCGGTATTGTCTCCTGTTCTACTAAGGAAGCAGGAAACAAGGATAAAACCCTTATTTGGGGTCTAACAAGAGAAAATAAGAGCAGCCCATGTTTTATAAGTCTCTGGGGAGCTTGTGGAAAGATTCTAGTTATGTTTTATAGTGCTGTGCATGTTGTCTTGTTGCCCTTAGAGATATGAATTGGTGGTGTGCTGTGGGGTTTGCTCTGCACTTAGAGGCTTTCCCTCCAGGATGGCTGTAAATTTTGTTGACTGACAATTTGTTAATTTTTGCTTTGCTTCCTGTGTTCCCTTCAGGCCAACACACCAGGCTGAATTCTGCAGTGCAGTCTTTGTGCTCACATTTGAGCTGTCAAAAAGAGAATTAGAAGTCATTAGAAGAAATGGAGCCTATGTTTTAGGTGATGATCATATTGTACAGTGGGTTCTTGCTATTTGCACAGTGATTAAGGAGTCAAATTTCAGGTAACTTCATAATAGTGAGAAATCTGTAGATGTTTCTTCAGCCCCAATCTCTCTTTGGCTTTTACCAAACTTTTTTCCTCTTTTTCCTTTGAACTGCATAACTGGGTTTGGCTGGTTTTTTTGTTTGTTGATTTCCAGTAGATGGGGCCTGATGTGACATCTGCAATCTCTGTGTAATTTCATACACCTGGCATATTTGTTTTCTTACAAAGTCACTAAAATGGCGATGAGACTAACAAGAGCTTTCTCTACCTCCTCCTAGTTTTGACTCCTCCTGTTCAGGTATATGTTAATGTAATTGTGAAGAGTTCCATCCATTTAGTGTCTAGTCACACAAGCAATGTCCTGTAACTTGGCAGAGGTAGATAAAGGGCTAGTAAAATCTTTTTTGATAGACTCTGTTATCTCGAAAGATGCTCTGAGGATAACAGCTCTATTGAAATCCAGGCTTCCTCACCAATAACTTCCCAAGGCAAATCTTTAGCAATGTAGTATTCATTGGATTTTTTCTTGTCTTCTGGACTTCCCTAACATTACTGAGTCATACATTATGTTGGGGGCTGGATGGCCATATCACAGTTAATTCTGATCTTGTTTGAGTACCATGAGCACCCACTGATTAGGTTCCGTAGTATTCTGAAGTTACTAAGTTTTATTCCACCTTTGCATTACTGGTTCATGTATATAAAGATGTTCAGTATATAAAACTTGCAAGTTTTGGCTTTCATGTACTGGTCTGTAAGGAGCTACAGCTGTGCTTGCTGTGGGTTGAGCACCAGGAACTTCAGCAATTTCCCGTGATTTCCTGTTTCTCCCTAATCAGCTCCACCTTTCTTCAGTGCTGCCAACCTCTTCTGAGTCTGCATGAGTTATGGTACCTATGAAAACCCATTAGTAAGTTCAGAACCCTCTGACATGATTATAACGTGTTGATCTATCAACTTCAGGTTTGTTTTAATGTCCTCACAATATTCGGTTTTCTTGATTACACCAACAAGTGTCTCATAGTATGTGGTGAGCATATTTGTGGAGGATTGAAGGAAAACCTGATAACACAATGGCAGATAACGATTACAAAGAGGGATCTGACTAATACAGTGCCAGTGAATTCATTTCTCAATCTGTGTATTTATTTTCAGCTGCTGATAAGATCTGAGAAGTATGTGGACTGTTATTTTGTTTCTCTGTAATTCTTGTTGTTTCTTCTGTAAAAGTGCAGGAACTGTGGACTTTATCTGGAGTGTTCATATGGAGAGCACATGAGCATTTGGGCCTGGACAACTGGAAAAGATTAAATAGTCCCAGAATGTTTGTGCCAGAATGCTACAGAATTGGTGTCTTCATTTAGAAAGAAAGAAAAAAAAAAAAAGACAGAGAAAGATACAGTAAAACCTCTGTTTCTTCATGTATTCTAGGATTACTTTCAAGGTACACAGCACCTCACTTTTTAAATTTTAATCCAGGCAATGCTGAAACAGCTTGTACAGAGGTCTATTGTATAGATTCACCTGCCTATCCAGTTTTATTTTTTCATGTCTTTTTCCATTTTTGTCGTGGTTTTCCAGTTCGTATTTCCCACTGAGTATTGTTTCTACTTCCTATATTACTCAATATACTTTTTCTGAATCTGTTTGGCATTATTCTTAATTTGATGATGTTACTAAAATTTATGTACATATTGCAAAACCATTTCAGCTTATATATATTGAAGTTTTATTTAGGAAACATGTTGTATCGGCTCTAAAGCCCCTGAAGTACTTTTTTACTCTTTTCAAGGTTTACTGCTGAATTCCAAAAGTGAACACAGGTTTTCACAGGGACATTGGCTGGATTTATATACATGTATACAACATAAAATTTTATTTTGATATATAGCTTTTAACTTATGTAAAACAACCAACCAAATATCGGTGCTGATTTTAAAATATATATTTGATTCCTAGTCACCTGATAACACAGTTAAATCTTTCTAGTCAACACCCTAGGCATGCAGAGGATTTGGAAATGCTAATTCCTCCTTTTGTATTGCCTTGTTTTCTTAAACAATTCTTAATTTCTTAAACATGTGATTAAATGTGTATGGTTTATTCCAACGTGTTATGATTTCTCTTTACAAGAATGCTATCACTGTTTTCAGAAGGCAGGTGGCCTCTTCTTTCTGCTGTTTCTTCCACTTCCCACAGTCTTACTTGTGGCTTGTCCATATGGTAGGGTATTTCTGTGTTCTTTCATTAGATGTCTTCCCATAGGATGGCCTCACCCTGCTGTGTTATCTTTGCTACAGTGTATGTCAGATATGTATGATTAGCTAGACCTATTTTTATGATGCAATGCCTTGTTTATGGCACACAAATTTTGACTTGTGTTTTTAGAAGTCAGAGGCAATTGTTCCACAGCTATTGTTTAGAACTGTTTTCTTGATGTAGGCTGGTGTTGATGGCCAACAGTAATAATGGGTTCTTCCCTGTAGAAGCAATGTCTTGTGCCTCAGAAGTGTAACCATTTCAATTACTTTAATCCTTTTCTTTTTAATGTTTTCCCCTCCAAATCCAATCAGTCACCTGCATTTCTCTTACTGTGTCCATTTTGTTGCATCAAATACTAATGATTTTGTGTTGCCTGTAGGGCTAAATGGTGAAAATCCTTCTCCATCTGGTTTATTAAATGAGAGGTGCCAACTCCTCTCTCTGCTCTGCCAGTGATGCCAGCTTTGATTACTTGCCTGTTGTCCACTCCTTCAGGCATCTTATACTTTCTCTCGTTGTGTTTCTATATTTAGGACGATGGTACAAACCTGAAGCTGTAACTTTGTTCTCTTCCGACTTTGCTTTTTAAATCTGACTTTTGTTCAGTACTTATGGATGGTTTCCTTTAGCTGGTGAGATGAGTAGAGTCTGTGACTTCTGCTACACTGTTTCACCTTGCCTTTATTTCGTGGTCACTATCCACAGTACTTCTGCCTTGGCTGTCTAATGTGAATACTGCAAATACCCTGTGAAACAGAGAGGGGTTGTCTTTTATATGCTTCTGTTCATTATTATTATTATGCAGGATTAAGCTTTGACTGCACTTCATGGCTTTTTAATCCATTGTGAATGCAAAAGAAGAACTTTTATTCTAAGAATAAAGAGCAGAAAGGAACCACATCATTTCTGACATTTCTATTTGGATTTCTTCACATTAATTTGCTTGTGACTGTGAAGCACACAAAAATACCTCAACAAGAAATATCGAAACTATGTACTGTTTAGCTCTTAAAAATCCAGATTGATTCTAGACATTTATTCACCAAAGAACAAAAGGATACTTTTGTAAGAGAAGGGAGAGTAATCGTGTGAATCAATTAAACCCAGGGGTTCTGAAGTTCCATTTGTCACTCTGCCTTGTGCCCCTGAGGATCTTGAGCAGGTCACAGTATTCTCTCTCTTTCCCTGTTTATAAGCAATATTAATATTTCTTGAATGTTAATTTAGAATAGCATTTGTACATTGTTTACTGTAAAGAAGGCAACATTAAAAGTCAACTCTTCTGAACTGTGTTGAAGTAGTCAGGAGTAGATTCTGCAAAGACTTGTGCGTGCCAAAACCAAGTAACAGTTGTATTACCACGTAGCAGTGGGTGACTACTGCTGATAAATAATCCATTATGTAACCATGGGGGGAGTTTTAGGTTGATTGTTGAATTCTGCTAGATTGAGATTGAGGTCTGTGGGAAGGCTCTGGCGGGAGGTGAATGACAGAGAATACAGTTCATTATGTAGGAATGTCGTATTTTCAAATGTAAATGTTTAAAAATAATTTCTTGCCTGTAATTCAAAGGATTTGAGTTATATTCAATATCAACTCACCATTAGAGAGTTAAACCCACTGAAAAGAGCATGAACGAGCTGGAATTTCGAAAAAGTAGAAGGCTTTTTCTTAATAACAGTTTTATATAATCAAGAACAGCATGAACTTCAGAAATCAGGTTCTGGGATTCAAATGTGATTTTGCCAAAAATCTGGACTTTGGAAAGAGTGAATTCCCAGGAGAGATGGAAGGAGGTTTTAGTTGTATTTCTGTAATCTGTGTATGGCTTGCACCTCTTCAGGAAGCAGTTTGTGATCCTTTTTTGAGGAGAGTTTGTGTCTCCCTCTGCATATCTCTACCTGCAGTCTCTGAAGGAAAGAAAAACTTTCAGGGCTCCCATTTTGGGGTTTTGAGAAGGCTGCAGTTGCTGTTGGGGGAACACTGGAATGCCAGAAATTATGCGAAGAAGACCAGGCAATTTGAGTAAATGCTCTGTATGTCCATAAAGGGCATTAGAGGCATGTACATTTGTGCTCAAGCTCAAAGACCTTGAGAAGGGACTCAGTGCTGTCCACATGCAGCCAAAATCCTGGGCAGTTGAGTTCATCTGAGAGACCATCCAAGGCTGTAACTCCACAAAACTATGGGGATTTCCCCCCCTCTTCTTTTACTTAGTTTATAATGCTGACAATCTAGGAAAACAGAATTGGTGTGCTGCAGTGTCTGAGAGAATGCTAACATTTCAGTCTTGCCAGAAATGCAATGTGAATAGGCAGACCCATGAGAAAACTTTAGCAGAGCTACTTGGAATAACAAGTGCAGCTGCAACTTATGTTTTTAGAAGTATAACTGCTTTTCAGTGTCTAAAATTAGGTTTCAGTCATGTAAATCTTTGCATGGTACTTCTGAGTGACAACCAGTGATGGATTCCTTTAACTCTTTCCATATAGAGTGGTATTTTTTATTCCTTCACTATTTTGATTTTACTTAATGGAGTGGCTTAACATTTAGTGAAAGGATGCCAGAATCCAGGCAATTGCAATGAGATGACAAGGAATTGGTGAACACCATTGGAAAGCATGAGATTTGTAGGTGACATTTTTCCATGGAAGTCTCCTGAGAAAGGAAAGGAGAGTTCCACTCTGACCTCTAGAATCTCCCACTTAAGGTTTCTGAAGCTCTTAGTTTTGTTTCATTTTAGTCCAAATATGTTTGTGGCAGAAATTTCAGCCACAAATGCACTATTATTTCCACCTCCACATGAGTTTTTCAGGGCAGTACAAAGGTTAACAGGGAGCAGAGCTTGTGAGCTGGACAGTCTGACTGTCATGGTTTCGTAAGGATGGTCCTAGACAGGTCTACTTCCCCTACATGTTTGACAAATCATGGACTTCCAAGGAGAAGTTGTTTTAGCAGCATTTTTGCAGCAAAGCTGCTGAGCAGTTTCGTAACTCTGGCAGCAAGAAGTGCTACCATGTGATATGCAGTGTGTCCTGGGTCACATCAACCATCAACAGTTCATTGCAGGTGAACAGTTCTGTGCTTAGATCAGGGATCAAGCACTGTCACCTTAAAACAAGAGTTTTGTTAATACTGGTATTAGTCAGTGTATTGGTTACATCACAAGATTGACCTGCAGATCAGTGGAACTTTAGCTTCATGTTGATGAAATTAATAAAAGCCCACTTTGAGAGCTGGGTGTAAAAAGGCTTTGCAAACTGCAGGTGATCTTTGGGCTGTGCTTACAGAACAATTGGTTTAAAATATTTGATAAATACTTATGAATTGCACACATTTGGGTTTGATATGTAGACTTCAGTATCTTTTTCTAGACAGGTTAGATTTGAAACAAGTACAATTTCCAGTGAATAATTTAAGTAACTCTACTACGCTTACACAGAAGTGTAATATAGAGGATTTTAGAGGAAGAAATTTTAGCTTGACAGCTGCAAGGTAATTTAGCCTGTGTATATATTAGCTTGTAAAACACAGTTCTGCTTCTAAAAATTATATGATGCACTTCTTTCTAAGTAGGTATATTTTTTTTTTAGATTTTCTATTTATATTATTCATGAAGTTCTATACATGGTCTCAGTGTTAACATTAATCATTCAGAATCAGGAAGATAATTTTCTTGCACAGTGTACTTTGTGGGGTGGGGGAATAATAACTACTTAGTACCTGAACATTGGGAGGAAAATTCCCACTTTTTATCCTGTTACTGTCTTGCAGTGTTGCACTAAGTGATCTTCAGTGTTTTCCTGTATTGAGCCCTACGGCTGTGGGGTGTACATGAGGCTGAGAGCAGGTGACTTGCTGCATGCTTCTCCTCATGGAGGCTGCCTGACACGAGTGAGACCCTGGACACATGGTGACAAGGAAGTGGGGAAGCCTGTGGTCCTCTCTGAGTGTCCTCTTCTACTGGAGCTACCAGGGGGTGGACTTGGAGAGCTCTGGCATTCTCACAGCTGTCACTTTTCAGGTGGTCTGGAATCTTGTCATATCCCTAAACTCATGTCACCTCAACAATTCATCTGATCTGACTGGCTGTGTGCCTGTATCTCTTGGTTCAGGTCCAAAATCATTTGTGTATTTTAATTTATGCACAGGCTGTAAAAGTGATGATCGTTATTGTACCAGCCTCCAGCCTGCTACCTTTTTTTCCAGCAACATTTTCCTGAGCAACATGGATCAACTAATGAAAATGAGAGAAAATTATATTGTTTCAGATAGTCTCTCTTCCAGCACAGACTCTCATAGGTACTCTTCATTAGATATTAAAGAAACCCATAAATTGCAAAAGTGGAATTGAGAATAATCTTTTCTCTCCCATTCAGAAGATGATGAAGGAATTGCTGTATCTCCAGGATTGAATGGGAAGAAGACAAAACTGTCAAACATCAGGCAAAACAGTATGACTATATAGAGTATGTTGGAGTGCACAACAAACTTGATAGCAAAAATGAAACAGTGAGAAAGTGTTGCATTTTGTCAGCTACTTCTCTTTTCCTTTTGGGGAAGGAAAATTATTTGAATTCTCAAGACTGAATTACTTTCTCAGAAAACCCCTACACTAATTTCCTTATGAAAACTGCTGTGTACCAGGTGTTCTTCCTGCATGCTCCCAAAGAAACCTGTAGCATGGAAGATCCCCAAAACTTATTCAGTCATTCTCTCAACCGTGGTTTGTGCTGGATTTTTTTTTTCCAAACCTGACATTCTTCATTTCCCAGACACAACTAATTGCCAGGAAAGGGGCTGTTAAGAGGAAATACATACCTATTGGGACAATTTTTATTTCATCTGATGTAGATTATCATGCTTTTGAGAGAATCTGCCTAAGTCAACAAATACAGCTGGGGAGAGAACATTCACACTTGGCATGACATTTTGCTGGGCTGCTCAATATTTAGTTGTAGTTCAACAAAGTTAAAATATTCTAATTAACTTTAAAAATACACTCTGTTCCTAAAAATAACTTTTCTGCTTACAGTGGATTTCAGGTTCAAAAATGAAAAATTCAGGATGTCTGTGAGATCGAAGTGACAGGCAAGACTTGCCTGAATTTTGGAAATAAAAATGTCTATTTATTGGAGAACGAGCTTATCAAATAAGTGTAATGCGCTATTAGATAAAGTTTTCTTATCACTTAGGCATTTACAGTGCATTTTTCATTGCATAAATGGAATTGTATAATGTTTGTTAACTAGATAACAGGTATATGTAGTGATCAGGAGTAGTTAAAGCAGTTCCTTTCAAGTGACACTACTAAAAGTTCTCAGTTGAGAGGAAAAATAAGTGCTACCCCCATCTGTATTATTTTTACTAACATATTTTTTATTCTATTTTTTATTTGAATGGTAAAAGTATTGGATTGTTTAACAGAACATCAGAAAGATGTTTAATATTCTATAGAAATTAGAAGTGTAGGAGTGAAAGAAGCATTTATGTAGCGAAGATTTTTCAGAGTTTCAGTTTTCTTCAGAAAATGTTGTGGCTCACCTGGACAAGTGTCTTGCAGTGGCTTTCTTCACTCATTCCTTGAAATTGAATCCAGTCATTCCTTTCACTTTCTTCTCATATCCATTTAGGTTTTAAAGTCTTCTCCCCTGTTGTCCTGCCTCCTTCTGTTGAGGTTAATGGAAGTGTTTCAGTGGAAAAAATTGTACTCACAAACAGAAGAAAAGAGAATTAGATTTCTCCATTCCCTCTCTTCTATTTTACTTTTGGGATTTAATTCCATTCTATCTGAGATGATAATAACTATGTTTTTCTACTGTCTATTTTTTCTTTTTAAAAGCTCTCCTCTTTAATCCATCCACATAGTTGCCTTTGATACTAAGATATTTTGTCTCCTGCTGACTTCAGAAACATGTTTACCCTCTGTCACTGCCATTTCTCTTATGGTTTTCCTTGACTACCTTTGTATTCTTGTTGATATTCATCTTATTTTTTACACTTTAAAAGTGTATCTCCATGAGACTTTGTTTGCATTGCCACAGCTTGTTGAAGGGAGATGGTTGCTAGATGCATGTGAGTTTAAGATTGGTTTGGTTTTTATGGAAGACAGTGTCCAAAGAACATACTGCTCTGAATGGTGGGTTGCATGGAGGAGGAAGGGAAGAAGAAAAGCCCCATCCATATCCTGTTCTGTGAATTTGAGACTTTCTTCTGCCTTCTTTCAGACCTTGCTCCCCTCTGTTTACTTCAGTGGTCAGCTGATTAAAAGGGAGAATTTTTATGGTGATAAGACGAATATCCTCTATCCCTACCCTTTTCCTTCAGCTGAGTGTTGGCTATGCATTACCCTTTACCATTACCATCTTTTCAAAGGAGGAGGAAGAAGCTCCCTGTACAGCCCCATGATGTATTATATTCAGTGCCAGGGCTGTCTCATGTTTCTTGTGTGTGTGTATGTGTATATGCCTGTGTGTGGGAGAGCTTGACCCTCTCTGCTACTCCCTATCTCTAATGAATCAGAGACTTGGAAGGGCAGATACAGTGCCCTGAAAGCTCTGATGCCTCTTCACACCTATTTGTGCTTGATAATTTTGATGTAAGAGTTAATTATGACAATGAAAAACATCATTAAATGGAGACAGTATGAAGAGCAGGTCAGTATTGTAGACAGCTTGTTCTTAGGTTGCTTTTGTATTGCTGGCCTTGTGGTGCTTCTTTGTCTGATGTGCTGCTTTCCAAATAAAGAAAATGAGGGGGGGTTGCTGTTTTGGGGTTTGATTTCTTGCTTGTTTGCTTGTTTGGATTTATTTATATCCTTCTTGTAGGTATAAAATATAACATCTGTTCTCAGGAGGTTTTTTGAATTTGTTCTCTGCGCATTGGTCTCTGGTGATAGAGAGGGTCACTGAAGATACAAATAAGACTTGTGCTCAAAGCTGAGAAGCTAGGAATTCAACAAAACAAAATTAAAAACAAAGCCTATGAAACCAGAATCCTTGCAGCTGCTGGCAATTTGGATTGCCAGTGGTGTTCACCCAGGAGCCCTCTCCTAATGTACCTATTGTAGCGTGCAGCAGGCAGCTGCATTCTCACAAGGCAGGGATGTAAACGCACAAGGACAGAGCTTGGTGATTCATACTGAGCACAAGGAGGCCAAACAGGTGTATGACTTAAATAGTTCCCTCAAGATGTCAGCTGCTGGAGAGCCATCCTCATGTCTGTAAGATCCAGCAAGTTTCTTTTTCAGTTGAAGAGCAGCTGATGCAAACTTTCATTTTCTACAGATTCTTGGAAAGCTGTTCTACTTTCCCAGCAGTTGGATAGTCCCAAGGTAGAATTCATCAAACTTCATTTGATGATTTTTACTCATCAGAGTTGTTTTCTGCTTCTTGTTTGGCAGACCATAACTAATCCATGCTATTTTTAAAAAATTCTGTACTTATTGGAGAATTCTCTTGGACTTGTGTGACTGAATATTGTAGTGGAATACAAACATATATGTGTAAGTTATGTTCTGTAACCTAGGACATATGTAATTATGGCAAAGCTATTAGGCTTGTTTGGCAAAGCCTAATTTTATTGAGTGCTTAGCACTCACTAAATGCAGTTTTCTAAATATAAATTTAAATGGAGTCGATGTGGTAACATAATAACGCTGTGTTCTTCTTCAAAGGGAATTTTCCTTTTACCTAAGGCTGGTAGCTTCTGGATGGAGCCTTTCTTACCCTCTATTATCCTTGTGCTGATGCTGCACCAGTTAAGGATTGGTGCAAAGAAATCTGGAAGAGACACTGTGGGCCTGGATTCCAGATATTCTAATCTTGGTAAAAGACTAGTATTTTATTTGTACTATTTAATTAATTTATTTATACTGTTTAATTCCATATTTGTATAGTACTTTTTACTCTGCAGTTTCTTAAAATTTTTGGTGCATATTCCTATTTGGTTTTGAATTTGACAGTCTTTATATCTTTTCAACTTACTGTAAACCAACAAATCAAGTCCCACAATGACAATATAAAAAGCAAACAAAGCAAGTAAATCTTGGGACAAATGATGACAGAAACACAAAATTAGGCTGAATTTATTTCTTTTGTCTTTTGCCAAGTGGTTGTAAATGGGGAATAGTCTTGATTTTATTTTTATAGACCCAATTCTTCTGAGAAGATTAACAATCCTTTTGAAATTTTGACTAATTGCAATTACAGTCGGCCTCCCTATTCTGATAATGGTGAGAATCTTGGAAGAACATGCACAGTTGGGGTGCACACAAGGGCAACTTCTGTTTTGTAAGGACTTTATGGTGCTGGAAAAGGGGATTCACTTGCATGGAGTTCAGGCTTTGCCATGCTGCTCGTGTTGCAGAGAAAGTTACAGGAATGAGGCACTCAGGAATAGCTGCTCTCTGTAAATAACTGAGAGAGGAAGATGTGTGGTTTTCCTTCTGTTTTGTTGCAGTATGTTCCATCACCTCCTTTAAAGTGTAAAACTTTGTGTGTGATGAGGAGATTTTCTCTGATGTGTAGAATATACAAGTGAGAAACAAAAGCAAAGTATTTGGAAGATGTGAGCCTGTTACCAAGTGAAGGCTGTGATCTTGCTGCGAGTGTAGCTAGTGATTAATGTAGTCATGGTTCTGTTCAGGTATGTATTTTATGATTTAAGTCAATATTAACAAACTGCTGATCTGATCCGAATTTTTAGTTTACATGTGGTTCATACAGTGAATTTTGCATGGGTCCTGTAGAAAACAGGTGGTCACATATGGAATTAGAGTCTTGCAATGTGTTTGTCTGAATGAGCAAACTTAGACCACACTGGCAATACTTAGACAGCGTTGATTTTGTATTTCCCAACTCTAGATTGCGTTTTGAGGTTGATGTGAAGAATGGTGCATTGGGGGTATGTGCATACAAGTTATGGCTGAAATAAATATTTCTAAGCTTTTGTATAATCAAGTTTTGATTTTTTTTTTTCTTTTAGCCATGTTAGAGTTCTTGTAATGTCATGCTTACTTCTCCCTTTAGGAGATTGCTATCATTTCCCATGGCTTCAGCTTGAGATCTGTTTCCCATCAGAGCATCCAGTTTAGCTTGAAGCACTGGTTCTTACATAGTTTATTTTTCCCTGGGCATTTTAGCTTATCTTAGAGATAAGGGTTGGAAGTGCAGGAACAAAGTAATGGAGCATGAGAGGTCAGCTACCACAGTAAGAGAAGTTAGAACTGACGTGACACCAGCAGCACATCTTTTCATCCATGTTTTAGTTTCTCCACATTTGATTGTTTTACTCAGAAGAAAACTAACTAGCTGCTTTTTGGGGTTTTTATCCTCCCTTTACACTTTTGTGTAAGATACAAGCCACATCTGTTTCTTACTAGTCATTTGACATGTACTTTTAGCAGAGAAAATGTGGGGGATATTTTGAGCCTTTTCTCTGCTTTTATTCATACCATGGCAATTCTCTTAAATACTTTCCAGGATATGAAATCTAGGGGTTTATCAAAAGCAAAACTCAACCACTTTATTTATCTGAATTTTGGCTGCTGTTGAATGTCAGGACCAAATGACTATGAGTTTGTAATAACATTAATATATTTTCAATTAATAGTTTAAATATGGATGTGAGGTGATTCAGTAGATCTAAAATCAAAACAGGTATTTTTGTTAAGTAAATAAAAAATAATGGAAGGGGTGTATCATATATTAAATAGCCTAATTACCCTTAAAGTTTTGCAGAATTAATTTAGGGTTTGTTGGATACCAGCATTTTTCAGAGAGTATGTGTTTGAAGCAGACATCATTCCCAGGTATTAGTGGGAAATACCAGAGGTCCACCTTGCTTGCCTGACTTTACTCGTTGTAAAGCTGAATGCTGATTCTGAGTCAGGGTTCTTTGTGATCTCTGTAGCTGGTTTTATGTGATGCTTTCCTTTCATTTCCTTTTCAAGGTGCAAGGAATGGTAAATGCAAGAGAATTTTTTTTTTTTTTTATAAGATCCTTCTTCTGGAAGTAATAGTCCCAAAATCATGTTTGTTCAAACTCAGTTAAAAAAACTTCCTTGTTGTCCCCCCCTGCTTCCCCCTGCCCCAAAAATTCTTTCTCCTGATTTTCCCAAACTACATCCTGTTTGCCCTGTTTTGAGCCAAACTTAGGAATGCTTCTCTCCATCTGTTACACAGAGTCTGCTAGTAATTTCTGTTTTGTCAGTTCTTGCTCAGGTCTTGCCATATAGTCAGTAGCCTTTCCAGTTCTTGATTATCTCTGCATAAAAGGCACTTAATTTGCTTTACTTAGATTTTTTTTGATGTACTCTTGGCACTTTGTTAAGCAATTTATTATGTAGGTGATATACTTAATGCATGGCATGTTTTGCATGCATTGCATGCATGTAAACTTTAACCAGGTGCATCCCAGGATGCTTAGTGCCTGCCATGGATGTTTTCTACATGAGTTCATCTTGTAGCATTAGGAATCTGCAGTACTCTGGTATTGCTTTTTGTCTTTGTACTGGTCATGCTTAGGGTCCATTTCGCTTTTTGTAGAAATAATTTGGACAGTCATCCATTCCTATCAGGTCCTGGTATCATCTGAGCTGTTCCTGGCTCTGCCTTCCCATGCCAATATAGTTGGGTTTACCTTTGTAATCTTGGCAGAGTATAGTTTGAGCATACAAATGGCCCTTCTGGGTAACTTCAAGGTTCATTTCTTGGGCTAGCTGAGTAAATTTTGTACCTGCAAATGTTCATTCACTTTAGGTGTGTAAGCATGTGTGGATCATAGTGAGTTGTCAGAAGCCTTATCCACAGTGGTGGTGGAACATCAGGATGGAGCATCTGCAGGAAATGTGCTTTTGCTGCCTAAATTGGAGAAACAAATACAGTTTTAGGGGTTTCTTTTTTTGAGAATCTGAGAAATAACAAGGACCTTGAAATCAGTGATAAAACTTGAATTACTGCAATTCAGCATACAACCCTGTTAGTACTAAGACATAAACTTGCCAGAAGATACAGATGAAAACATTCATTTAAAATTACCAGAAACAAACAATTTCTGCTCAGTTGTTGAATGTAGGGTTTTGTTTCTTTTAACCTTAGTATATGAAATTGTCATCTCTCTTTTTCTTTTTTCTTTCAGTCTGTTTATTTTACATTGTTTGGAAAGTCTCTTGGTTAACATGCTGGATTTATCCCCAAACACTCAAAGAAATATTAAACATATGCAGCAAGTTATCGCAGTTTAAAAGTGGGGATGAGGGGTGCCTTTTTTTCTGACAAAGAGAAAGAAAATAAAAAAGAAAAAAAGATCTGAACTTACAAGTCTACATGAGTTTATCCTACTCAGGGAGTATTACATGGCACAGGAGATTCTGAGTTTCAGGTTAAATGTTGTTTCAAAGGTGAGCCATGGGTGAGCCTGACCTGCAAAGCTCATGGGAAGAGACACTGGCCTTTGATTGAGGTTCAGCTCTAAGCAACTGGGAGCAATTATTTCCTGAACTGTTGTCACTTAATAGACAGATCTGTCTATACTCTGAAGCAGCTCCTGTAAGACCTCTGTAACTGGATTTTAGTATTTCCATGTGAAATAAATATTTATACATACCTACTCTGCAAGTTATGAGTCATTATTGTTGAGAAGGATTTATTCTTCTAAATAAATAGAACTGAATAATCTCTCCCATTTTTCCTAATCTATAACCTTAGAAAGTAGGTTTCTCCTTTCCTCCTTAACATATCTCTTCCAGGAAATACATGGGTTTTTTTCCAGTTTAGAAGACTTAAAAACAACCTAATTTTTTGTTATTATTATTTCTTTAAATGTATAAAAGATGTGTCTGCTGCGGTGAGAAGGCTCACAGGTGAAGATTTTCATGCATTGTTCATGGTTCCAGGCAACTGGTTTTGGGTGGCCCACTTGAGCAGGGGAGTTGGTCCAGATGATCTCCAGAGGTTCTTGCCAACTTTGTCTGTTCTGCAATTCTGTTATTTGGAAAATAGAATTAAAATTTAATAGCCGTTTTTGATTTCATTACTTGTCACAGGAAAAAAATGCACTTATCATAACCTGTTCATTTAGACTTTTCATTGCTTTTTCTTTCTAGTAAAGCAGTGAATAGAATGTGATATCAAAGCAGGGCAATGACCTAAACAGAGCTGACAATGAATAGATTTCTAGACATATATAATAGTAACAGTCAGATATTCTGATTAGTTTAAAAACACTTGATGTATTTCGTCAAAAAGTTTATTAAAAATTGTAGCTACGTCCCTTTTAAAAGTGTGGTGGGAATGGTCATGAATGTATTCTTTTTAATAATTCTACAGTAATGCTAAAAAAAACCTACAGAGCTAAGTTGTTAACACAGTGTCTTCTTGTTTTGTTTTTTTTTTAACAGTCCACATACTGGGGGGCAGAGTTACCAGCCTGATGTACCCCAAATTCCCACTGCTTGCATCTCTGTGGAAGATGCTGAAATGATGTCTCGAATGTCTCTCCGTGGCACCAAGATTGTTGTGCACCTGAGGATGGGAGCTAAGACTTATCCAGACTCTTTGTCCTTTAACACTGTGGCAGAGATAGTTGGAAGCAAGTACCCAGAGCAGGTGGGTGAAAATATACAAAAAACTCCTCATTTTTTCTTTAAAAATGTGGAAGAAACAAACAAAAAAACCCCAATCCCTTTCAAAGAAATCCCTAAAACAACTTTTATTCACACGCTCTTCTTTATTTTAGACATCTTTTCAGTCCTTTCAGGTAACAGGTTTCATGGCTATGTTTAGCAGGTGCTGTATGTGTGTTTGGAATAACCTGTCTGCACCACAAATTCTGTCTTGAACATTACATAATTCCACATTGTTGACTTCCATTTACAGGACTTTTCTTCTTGCTTTCTCTTTTCTTCCAACTTCTTAGCTAAAAATCATGCAAACCAAACTCACGGTGCTGAAGGATTTGTGCCTGGTACAAGGTCTTTGTGTCAGCTTACAACATGGAATTACTTTTCTGGCAGTATGTTTTATTCTGAAAATGTTGATGCAACGCTAGCAATTGCTACTAGAGTACCTACTGAGCTGCAATGCTTTTTTAAACACTGTACTTTTATGGCTTCAATGGAGAAGAGGAATTACTATCTCTGACCTTTAAACCAGGCAAGAGATTTTATCTATTTAAGAGATTTTATCTATTCTGAGATGACAGCTCAGTAGCTCTGGCTTGTGGTGTCTAGAGATCCTCAGTGTTAGCATGAATGTACAGTTTCAGCAACTTGATCACTGGGCAGGGAAAGAGTAACTACAGTGATGGGTGATTGGTTTGCATAACATCACCTGTGAGTCTAGCTTCATGAAACACATATTGGCCAAGTTAAATGTTCCAACTTTCTAATTAGGGTACATAATTTAATTTTCTGTCATCTGCATTTTTAACCATGTTTCTAACCAGGCTATCTTTCCAGAATTATGTTTGGTGTATTTCAGTATTTGACATTTCAATTCAGGTTATGAAGTGTTCAAATGTAGACTTCAAAGATATGTTAAGGTGCTTGCCTGGACTTGATTTTCTCTTTGCTGTCGTGCTCTATTTCTTTAAGTAATGAAATGGATTGGAATCTCTTCACTACTTCCATTGACAAGCTAATTTTTTTAAACACTGGATAAAGGCCTATTTACAAGCCCCCTGCTGATGTTAAGGGGAGTGGTAGTGGACACACTTTGAAAATGTAACCAAGAAACAGAAAAATAAAACAAGTGAATGTTTAGGGTTTTTATTACTCAGTCCTTTAGGAGCCTTATTGGGTGCTTCACCCTGCTCATTCCACTGCGTTACTTTGGTAAAAATGGGAACCATCTCACTATTTAGGCCATAAAATACATTGGAGATCCAAACTCTTAAAATGCCCTCTATGCCAAAGTGTTTCAAAATGCAGTACAAATCCAGGGGAAAAGAAAGGTGCCGTTTCCACAGGCCAAAATTCCAGTTTAAGTTTTGAATTGGAACAAACCCAATTCTGGATCTCTGAACTCTGGCTGAGAAATCAACAGTGGGTGGTATTGCTCTTACAAAGGTCTAAAGCAAAACAGTTTAAAATTAGGGTGAAACCTGTGAAACATAACTGGTCACAGGTATTGCAGCAAATTATAACTTAAACCCCTGAAACTTAATTAAAAATGAGGATTGCTGTAGGACACTGAAGAAAGTGTGTGAAGTCTGGTGAAAAGTGATTCATCTCAAGATGTAACTACACATTTAGGTATACTTGTGTTCATCTATATATTGACCAGAATTTAATGTACTGCTTGATTTATAAATAATTCATTAACTCCATCTGTGAGATTTTAACATATTTATTAAAAATAATCACCATGAACTGAAATAATATTTGTCTGACAAGCTTATGTTACAAGCAATATAAATTATTATTATTAAAGCACGTTAAAGGAGAAAATAATTTTTTTTCCTAACTGTTAATGGGTTTGGGGGAGTTATTTTTTGTTTTGCTTTGATAATTTTTTTGTTGTTGTTTGGGTTTGGTTTTTTATTTGACCACTTCTGCAGCATATCCAGTTCTGTTCCTCCTTTTTCAAATCATTTTTCCAAGTGTTTTATGTGGGTTCTTGCATATAGATAAAACTAGAAAAACTAGAAAATTGTTAAGGAAAACAGAAAAATAGTAGTTGACATGTTTTTGATATATTTTCCTAAGGGTTTGCTGTATTTTAGTCTTAGCATTCTGAAAGTCATTGCTGCTGCAAGAAGTCATGAAATCATCAAAATAGATATTTAGAATTGTTCGATTTGAGAATCTTATTTTAAGCTCCTGTGCTTAACTTCAAGACATTTGCATTTCCAAGTAACCTAAAGCAGTAAAAGAAATGTTATTACTGCTTTGTGAAGCATCAAGCTCTCAGGGGTGCATTCATCTTCAGAGGCAATGATGTGACATGAGCGCAGATGTCCTGTGTCTTTTTGAGGCATCTCTGTACTCAATGTGCAAGTACTTTTGAAAAACTAACCCACTGATACTTCAGGTTTCCTTCCTGCTTCATCCTTTCTGTTTGGCTGGCCAGTAGGCAGTAAGCAAACATTCCAGCTATAAAAAATGCATGGTGAAACCTACTGCAAGCTGCAGCTTTGCAGTATCAAGTTTTCAGGTGGTGTAGAAAGCATCTGAACAGAAAAAGGAAATGGATTTTGTCATGCTGTCAGTAAAGTTCAGTGTCTCACCAATGTCTCTGTTCTGTTTGTAATTGTATAATTCCTTCCAAGTTAGAAAAGGACCGTTCACCCCAGACAAGACTCTTCTTCTGTCAGAGCAGGTGTGATCGTGTGTGATGGGAACAGAGACTTCACCATCTTCATAAGAGTTAAGGTCCTTGTTTAGGGCCTGCTGAGGCCTGATTAACCTGTAGGTGCCCAAAGGAGGTGAGCCTGTGCCTGTAAGATACGAATTCAACATCCACCTTTTCTTCATATAAACAAATGGGAAACAGTGGGACCAAACATGCTATGACTTGATGTCCTGGCAACCTTTCTGAGCTTGGTTCTCACATTCTCACAGTGCTTAGGACAGCAGTGAGAGTAGAAAACCTGTGGGTTGTGGGTCTTAACACATTTAAGCCTGTATGACTGCTGACAATTGAGCCAAGGAGTTTGTGAAATGACAAAGGTGTGGTAGCAGGACCTGCTGAGGTCCAGCTATTGCAGATTAGAGACATTTGCAGTCATTCCTGACTTTTATCTTGGAGGAGTATTTGGACACTCTGTTGCACCTAGGCCCATGCTGTTAGCATTCTTTTTTGCTGTATTGTGTGTTGGTGAGATGTTTTATTTAAACTATGTAAGCTGACACTGGAGACTGACTGACTGAGAAATTCACAAGTTAACTAATGTGGTTTTCATTTGAAATTCAGGCAGAGCTGGCAGTAAAACATGTTTGTCTTCTCATTTTAATACAGATGTAACATGATTGGTCTTACAGTGCAGCAGCAACCATTCCCAACTCTGGGGAAATGCTATAAATAGCAGCTGTTTGTTGTTAATCTGACTTCAATGTACCTAATGTGCCAAACATGGAACCACAAAATATGTGATTAACTGAAAAGTTATCAAAGTGCATAAAGTTATAACTCTTCTACAATCTTGACTTTCAGTGTCCTTTCGTACTGTGTGTTTCTTGATGTGCAGTGCTGCTTTACTTATCCTACAGTTACTAAGTGATGGAAAAGCTGTTTCCTAAGTGCCCTACAAAATACATTAATTTGATGGCTGCTCATTATTCTGTGATCCAGGATAAATACATTGGAGCAGAAACAGAGGATCTTATAAGTGGCCTTTTCAGAATCCTGGAGAGCTGTAGCAGGAATTCACTCTACAAAGCTTCTTGGCCTCCTTTTTTTATGGAATGCCATACCTACAATATGTACCACTTGAAAAGTGTCTCCATTTTGATCACCAGGGACATGAAAGGCCATTGAAGAATGTACTGTAGCTTAGAGCCAAGCTCGAGCAGTGCTTTGAAAGTAGCAGTCCTAGGGATGACCTGAGAAACAAAGATATAAGATGATAGCGTAGATTGTGAGGTTCTTTACCAGTCTGTGATTGATGTAACAGAACCTGTTCTGCAAAGGACATAAATGCTTATTTACTTTTTCATTCTTCTTCCTTTCCCAGTTTCAAAGATCAGCCCTGTCTCAGATTTTGTGATACTGGGCAAAGATCCAGGGAACAAGAGAACATAAAAATTGTCCAGGCTTCTGAGCCTGTTAGGCATTCATGCACATAACGGAAGAAATAATTTGTAGACCAAAAATCCACCCCAACCTCAAGGAAAAAAAAACAATCAACACAAAACAGCCAGACTTTTCTGAAGCTGTGTAATACTCAGTGCAGTGTTGTTTTATGGCCTGGCATCAGTTCTACATATGTTAACAAAATGTCTATCCATTAGCTCTTTGATGTGGCTTCCAGATATCCCTATGCTCAGAGTAAATCATGCATGCAATAGAACTTTGAGGAGAAATGTTTTAAGAGCCTGATGCCATCATGTTATGGCTCCATTATCACATTTGCTCCGTGTGGATAGTTTTGCTATTTATTCCAAAATGTTGAATGGTTTGTAAATACAATTCTGTGAGACTCTCTCCTGTGACTGTAAGCTGATACCTGGTGCTGCTACAATTTAAGTGAATTTGAAAGAATTAGAAGATTATTATGGAGATTTGGTTTTGAAAGTTTTGAGAGTGCCAGCCCATTACTTCATGACAGTGAACTGATGGGCAAGAGAAGTAGAAAAAGAAATGGTAAAACAGAAACAAGAGAAAGGGTGAAGAAAGAATATTGGCATTGTTAGCAAATGTATTTTCTTTGAAGTATTTTTGTTGATATTTGCTGAAATAAGTAGTACCTCTGGGTGTGTTTGTTTTATTAATAACTGGCTTTCATACTATTAATTGGAGGCTGTCTTTTATCCTGTGCCTTGTGGGAGGGGCAATATTGCTGTCATTTGTTCTAAAAAAGAGGTCTTGTCATGATGAAGAGTCAAATTAATATAAAACTGATATCGAAGAATTTTTTTCTTTGTAATGTGATAATGTTGTGTTTGTTTGTTTGTTTGTTTTAACTTCCAGAAGGCCTATCAGATTTTAAGACTAAAGTGTATGCTGGATTTTGTAGTGTAAAGCTTGGCAAATATTCTAAAGCTTGAATCACCTATTTAAAACGCAAGAGCTGACTGAAAGCATTTAATTCAGCTAGGGAGAACTTGCCAGTAGTTTGCTTTCTGATTAAATGGCCATTGCACCCTAATGTAATCATGTTTTTAGAAACTTCAGTGTCTGGGTGTGTAATAGCTACAACTTAAATTTCATTTGTACATATGGGGTTGATGTTGTTTAGTGGCAACAGCTGAAAAACACTGTACTGCTTAGAGCTGGGTGTCTGAAATACTGGTGGAACAAGTTGAATGTTTATATGTGGAAGAAAGATTCAAAACAACTTGGGTATTTTCAAAAATTATTTTCCTGATACAGTTTTTCTTGAAGGAATCAGTTCAGGTTCACCAGGGTGGTGTGACCTTTTTGAAGTTCATGTATTTTCCAAATGACCAGACTGTGTCTGTAAGTGGGCAAGTGAGAGTGGGGGAGATGGTCAGGGTGGTAGCAGTCTCTGCTTCAAGATCTCTCAGCAGATCTTGAAGACACCTGGAGCTGCTCTGTGTCCCAGCTTGGTGATACCAGAGGAGGACTAAGGGATGTGCTCCACTACGTTTGGGCAAACCAGCAACTCTTTGAAAGGGTTTTCCTCTTACCACCTGAGGCACTATCAGTTGCTATCACTGCATATAAACCATTGCAATATGAAGGAAAAATGTATTTGCTTTAGTGACCACCAATGCCTGCTCCACAGGGAGCAGCACCTTCTTAGAGTCTCAACTCACTGGCCTAGAGCTGGCAATGTCCTAGGATATGCAGCACCAGGTTGACAGTGACAAGGGATGAGGCCATCCAGGTGGCCTTCCTCGTTAGAGTCAAGTGGAGTTTGGAAGAATTGAATTATGCTGTCACCCTGCTATATATGTTCTATTTTTATTCTCCTGATGTCAGTCTAACCAGTGAGCTTCCTGCCTTCCTCCTGAGCGTGGTCATAGATATCACCTGTACATGACAGCTGGCTGCTCAGCCCCTTTCTTTATTTGAATCTAGACTGGTTTCTGCCCAAAGCTACTTGCTGGACCTTTGCTCTGGGCACCGCTCTTCAGAGTGTTTGGTTGTGTTTTAAATTCTTTACATCCTAAACTGTAACCAACTAAATTCTGAGACTAGAAATTAAAAAGTAACGTTTAAAGTGCTTGTTCTGTTGGCTAGCAAATTCATCAGAGCATGCAGTTTTGTAGTCCTTTTGATAGTGTGAGTATAAACAGATATGCTGTAATATTTTTTCTTTCCATCCATTCTTTTGTCTCTACTCCTACACAGCAGTTTAAAGAATTACTGTGGGATTTTATTTCAGTAATAATTTACAAATACACATAGGATTTACAAATGGTTGTGAAAGCTCTTTCTTTCCACATTGTAAAAGTTATCTTCTAAAATTACACTGTGTCTTTCTTGCATTCTGATATGCAAGAATATCTAAAGGATAGTCTTGGGTTTGGCAGATGTAAAACTTGCCTGAGGCATGAAGTAAGAAACACCACAATATTGAGAAGGAAGGAGGAAAGAAACAATATTTTTCTTTTCATTGTGAATAAGTAGGTGCCAGAAAGACTACTGCCAAGTGTCAAGGATTAGACTCAGGACAACTGTTCTCTACAGGGGTTGTCAAATACCTGTACTTGTGTGTTTGTATTTTAGCTGCAGACTTTATATGTGTAACCTTGTACAACAGGAGGAGGACTACCAAGACCTCGTCTTTCCATGAATGTCATGTTAAAAAGGTACATATTTTCCATGCAAGTTTAATGGAAAACTGTTTGTCTAAGAGTATGTGGGTTGGATGTAGAGGGCTACACAGATTCAGAGATTCCCACATAAAGGAGCAAGGTGGAAGATCTGACTGTGAGATTTTTACCTAATGGACAGAGCTAATGTTGTTGATGAAATTAAAGGAGAAATGCGAAAAGAAGTGAAATGTAGAATGGACTGAGGTGAAAGGAGGAAAGAACTTGGTCTGCTAATCACACTGAGATATCCGCAGCAGAGTTGTTACTGTACAAACTGCATGGTTACAGCAACTGAGATGGTTACTCAAGGATGTAGTGGAGTATGTAGCAGAATTCATAGTTTTATTGGGCAGAGAGCTGGTGAAACCAGCTCCTGAATTGTGAATAGACTTGTAGGGTTTTTAGGCATCATATTGCTATTTTGTGAGATCTGGGAGTGGGGAGGGGTGGTGTAAACAATAAGCTGACACAGTTGGTGTGGTCTCTAATGGAATTGATCTCAAGACCTTGGTTTATTAACAAAGTACATGCTTAAAATGTTAATATCATTTGTTCTTTTTCTTTTTAAAATACCATTGTCATGTAGTTTATACTTTGGTCTAGAAGAAGGCCCCCAGGCTTCTGACACCTTAAAGGTCTTGAACTTTGCCACTCTAGCTTTATTGTAAATGTAGTTGCAATGATGCAAACATATTTACTTTGGCTTGGCAAAGCGAAATATCCTGTAAAACACATAATACAAGTAAAATCTGTCTGAAAGGCTTGTTAATAAAATGTTAAAGATCTTGGGAGTCTGGCAGGCATAGATCTTAATTAAATCAAAGAAAGAGTTTTGTTCATAGTGTTTCTTGATTATTGTCAGTACTTATGCCAATATGTCATGATGTAATATATAAGTTACTTAGAATTTCATTGTGCACAAATATAATTCATTGTAACAGGTAAATGGAATTTTGGACAAGAATCCTGGTTGACTGTTTTCAATAGTATTTGTCACAAATGTAAACTGATTTATGTGTTTAGAACTGAGATCCCATTTTTTCTTTACTGAAGTTGCAAAGGGAAATAAAGGATGTTACAGGGTCTTTAACAGAAAATATATTTTGTACTGCAGGTTTTGTAGATTTGCTTCTTTATACGTGCTGAAAAGCATGATCCTCACAGTCTGCATTGGCTTTTCACATTAGTTTTTATTCTGTCATTTATTTCATAGATTAGTTTGTAGATTTGAACAAAAACATGCTAAGGTGTATTCTTCTGGTAGTTACATAATTCCTTGACATCTGAATTCTTTCCCAGTGTTTGAATTTACAGCCATCATTGTGAAATATTAGTCTCAAAAACAGTTTACGATGTTCTGGTATGAATTATTCAGAAAAAAAACCCTGTGTTCCAATTAATTTAATCAGACATTATCATGTAGAGGGTGAATGGAATAATATCGTGATGTAAGATTAAATAGTCTGAAAACTATATTGTGTTAGAAATTGCACCACATCAGTGGGCTTTTTTCCCTAGAGTGCATAGAAGGAAACAGAGGTAGAATTCTCTCTGTATTTTAAATATTTTAATGTGGGGAATGATATTAATACTGTCTCACTACTTCTGTGATTCTGGGCTTTGTTTTTTTAATCGTGTACCTGGCCTTTTGATCATTGTGCTTAGTTTTTACTTTTAGTGATGTCAGCTGGACAAAGATTTTTCTCATCCTCTTTGTGTGCCAAGTTTAATATGCTGCTTGTGTGAGAAGATACTTTATGAAATAATAATCTTTCACTGTAAAGGAATTTGTTCCTGTAAGATGTGTGTATATACATACATAAGATAGTTTTAGGACACTGCCTTCTGTGGCATGCTGCTCGGCAGAGTAGAGCATATTCTATCGTTCCAGTCATCCAGCTTCTTGCCAAGAGAAAATTACTCAGTTCTGAAATGTGATGTCCTCCATCCTCTTCTTTCACCTTTCAAATAATCAGGAAGAGGACCTGAGGTCATGTTATTCTTTGTGAAGGAAAGGAAAAATCGTATCTTTAACTGTCGTCAAGTATGTTCCCCTCTGTCTTATCTTACAAGCACATAATACAGCTCATGGTCTGTTCTGCTTGTATGACTTTGTTTCTTTGCATTGTGAACCTGAAGTCTTGGATTTATATTCTCCACTTCTGCCTGAAGTCACTGACCTTAGTTTATATGTTAAAGTGCTCCAGGGATCTGTTCACTTAGCTGGAATTAATGTTCAGATGATACTTTATCTGACCGTCCCTTAACACGTTCTGCAAGTTGTTCTGCGGGTTCTTCTGGAAGACTGCAGCTGCACATATAAATAGGCTGTAGTTAATAACCCTATTTATAGCAAGCCCAAGTCTGATGTTCTTTTCTTGCTCATTACACTTTCCAACCTTCAAATAAGTTCAAAAAATAATTAGATTGCACCCTTATCCACTAAGTACGGTACATTTACTTTTTCATTGATTATTTTGGCAGTTTAAGTTAAAATTGCCTAGACTAATTTAAATTATTAGTTTCAGGAAAGAGATACAACTAAGTATAAAGAAATATAAATATTCAAGGATGTCTTTGATAGATTGGTTAAATCACAACAAAATTAGTAAGGATAATACTCTAGATTATATGAAAAGCCCAGCAAGCCTTTCAGAATGCTTGAGAATGCTTTCAGAATGCTCCAAGTCAGCAATAGCTAGGACTCAAATTACTTCAATTTTCTTTACTCTCTAGCAGAGTTTTCAGTGAATTAAGAACAACTTGAGCTAAGTTCACAGGCACAATTCATTGTGACCTTCTGAATCTGGTGGTGACTGGACCATGGTGAGGGAATGTGATTACAGGTGTTGCCAGGGTCAGAAACATGAAAGTACTAAGTACTCTGAAGAAGAAAACAGCAATTCAGAATAGTCCTGGCAAGTTCGTAGGAATCACTCATTCTCATCAGGATGAAATGGGATCTGTTTTTCCTTAGGAAGCAGAAATGTAATGTACAATGTGAATGTAATGTACAATGTGCCCCTGGCAAAGTGCCTCATCCAAGATCCTTGCCTCTATTCACTAAAAGCAGTTCTAAAGTACTCACGTCTTAGCAGACATAGTACAAATTGTATGATGAGATTATGTCCAGCTTTTCCTTGGAAGGTCTGCCCTGCCTGTATTAAAGCATATTTTAGACACATTCACAGCTTGGGGAATTGAAGAGTCACACTTGAAGGACATGTTTGTACAGAGACAAGTGGAGGCATCTAGACAATCTTTCATGAGTGCATAAATTCCTAAAAGAACATCTGGTTGGGCATGCTGTAATTGCTGCTGTTTGTTTCAAAAGCCTCTGCATGAAAGAGATGGCTTTGTTTTCTAATTATCTATGTAGCCCATTTAAAAATATTTTAGTGACCTTTCAGCATAGGATTCTGCAACATCACAAAGAACAAGTCTGAGTTATTTAAGATCCAGACAGTAATACATAGTTGGGAAAATACAGAAGTTGCATGTCTGTCAAATTAAATCATTTGCTATTAAATTCAATGTTGGTAAAGGAATCCAAGTTTGTGTTGAAAAGCACAGAGATATCTCATCTTTGGTTTCTAATAAGAAACTTTTCCCTCATTGAGAAAGGCTGTGTATGTTTAAAGGTAAAACAAAAAGAAAATTCCAACCAAACCTTCCCCTCCTTGACTGAGGATCACTTAAGGCATTTAATTAAGATGATCTCTGAAAGCCACTAAAATGTTGAAGAACAAGCCGCTAGCTTGCACTAATTTTAGCTGTTAAAATCTAGTGGCATAGAAATGGTATAAATTGCTATAAATACAGTTTTAGTGTTTTGAAGAGATCTTCTTTGTCTATAATTGCATTTGCATTTAAATGTATATCTTTTAGGAATAGATAAGGATTTCTTCTCTCCGGGTGGCACAAAAAGATACTAGCATGGTTTCAATAACTTCATTTTGCTTCTTTGAGCACTTTATGATCTATTGTTGAATCTTTGAAGCAGAGAACCTATTTTTTTTCTTTTCCCTTATCTGAAACCACATATTTGATTTTAATGTGAATCATAATTGCTAATACCAATTTGAAACTGGGCTGTTGGAACAAGCAGAACCAGAGATCAAAGGATTATCTGCACTGTGTTCAATAAATACAGCATGTGGCTTAATGGATGCAACACTGACTTGGGTGACTGTAGTGACTCAGATAATGTTGTGTCTTTTCTGTCATGTAACTCAAACCATCCATCTCTTGTGGAACAACTGAAAAGACATCTTTGTCTCCTTTTTCGTTGATGAACCAACTGCAGATAGAAACTCTGTCAGATGATAATTCACAGAAGGTATTTTTCTGAAACAATTAGCATAATGTACAATTGCTCTACAACTGACCTACTGAATTAGTAATTAAGAAACCTCAATTTATCTAAGGTTCTCTAGACAGTCCAGTGAAGAGCTGCCATTTTCTCAGACCTCCCTTCATTTTCTCTCCAGTGTCTCAGTTTTAATTAAACCTTTGCCTCTAGAAGAAAATAAAATTATTTCTGGCACAGGTTTAACAAACATGCATGTTTAATGATTTTGTTCTGCTGTTAAAATTGGAATTGATTGAATGTCTGTATCCATACATAAGATCAATATTTTAAAAAGTGATAAATATAAAATGATTATTACAATCTTCTTTGAACTTTGGAAAAAGGATCTTTTCACTCTTTGTTTTAATGCTTTTTGAAAAAAATAAAAAGGAAAAATGTTAGCATAAATAGCAAAATTGACTCAAACTGTGAGCAAAAGAATGAAATAATTCTCCATCACTTTTTTCACATTCATAGTCAATGACACAAAATATTTAATTGTGAATCATGAAACCACTTTGTAGGTAATTTAACTATCACAAATCTATGAATTCAAAGCAAATGTGAATTAAAGATATCATGATGTGATCTGCTTCAGTCTTGGACCTGGAGTTACAACCTTTACCACTGAAACACTACCCACATAGCAGATATTGCACTGCATTGCATTGATGGGGTGCCAGATTTCTACCTCTCTTCCCCTCACATCCTATCATCGTAAACCAGCAGCCTTCCCCAAGATGTAATCCACACCATCTGGCTTACTGCAGTCCCTTTTTGAAGTGGTGTGGATTGTCTGTCGTCCTTCTCCCATTTGTTTGAAATTAAACGCAGGAATTGTTTAGCTGTGTGCTACAGCCAGATTCTCACACTGTGGCCTGCAGAGTACCAAATGATGGAAACCTTTTTGGTGGTTGACAAAATGAGTCAGCTGGTGGGCAGGCTGCAGTTTTGGGAAGAGGAAGGAAGTGTTGTGCAGGTCACAAGTCTGTGACCCTTGTGGCTCCTTGGCTCAGCCATGAATGGGGTCATTTTGTGGGCCAGGAGCACATTTTTGAATGAAGAGCTGTACTGAAATACCCATTGTGTTTCTTGCTGTCATCCTTATTTACTTTTGTGATGCTTAAACTGTGTGCCTGCTCTGCTGTTGCACTGCTGAGTGCCTGCACATGTGGTGAACATGTCTTCCCCAACCCCCCCAGCTGGTTTGGGCTGAGGAGTGCTGACTTTGCAAGGCTGGGTCGTGAGGAAAGGCAGTTGGAGGTTGGGAGCTTTCACTGTGTGTTGCTAAAGAGATTTTTCGTCTTCAGTTGACCACTTGATGTAATCTATGCAGTGCTAGCATTATGAGTGAGGCACATTTATTTTGATTACAAATTTTAAGTAAGTGCTCTTCGAGTTCAAGGTGACCTACAAAGGATTGCTTCTCCTACCCACCTCCAATTTATGCCTTGAAAAGAAATTGGGGAAAGAAGTATTAAGAAAAAAGTTTCTACTTTTGAGTATTTATGCTTAAAAGTAACTCCAAAGAAACTGAATGTGCCAACTGTTGTTCTGTCTGAACCTCTCATTCACAAGCAAAACCATGGAGGTACTACTCAAAGGCTGCTGTAAGCTTGTCTGATGGAATTTAGCCTTCTAGAATTGCCATGGTCAGTGTCTAGGTCTGAAGATAAGATGCCTGTGTTTCAAAGTATAAATGGTTAAAAAAGAGACAACATTTATGGCTTCCTGAGTTCTCTGTCAGAATGCTTCTAGTCCTTCCTCAAGCAGTTTCCATGAGTGTTGATGAAATGCCTGTTGTTCAATTCTCTCTTCCTGCTTTTCAGCAACCTCAGAGAATTGTGGGGTGAGCTGTTAAGAAAACATAGATTCAGGCACCAATAACGTCAGTGAGATGTGTCTACATTTTTTTTCTTCCTCACCATGGATTTCAACTGTAATAGGACCAAGATTGCATTGGTCTGGTGCTTAGATGAGATCAGTTCACAAATGAAGAGCAGATAGATGAAGGTGAACTTGACAGAGGAGAGTTCTAGTGGGACAAAGAGACATGCTAAGAAACCCACAAACCTGGCACTTCTGTCTTCTTCTGAAGGTACATACCCTATACTGGTAAATTTTATTTAGTTGTATTTAAGGGTATTGATTCTTCTTTACTGCTTTTGAATTTTATGGGCCTATGCTATCTAAAAACACAGAAGGAAAACTTTACAGTCAGTAGGTATTGTTTTTGTGCATGATGGGCCACCTTCTGACAAAGCTGTTGTAGGAGATGTTACTTCTAATAGTTGGTCCAAGCCTGTAGAAATAAATTGCTTGGGAATTGAGGCATTCTCTGACCTTTTGTTCCAGAGAAGGGCAACCTTCTTTGACCTCACTTTCTCTGCCATAGAGATATAGCACTATGTCTGTCTGTAAACACTGTTTCTCCAGAAAAAAACAAAACAAAACTTTTTAGAAGACATTCCAATACATGGTTTTGTCTGCTTGAAATAGATTTTAGGGCAAACAGTATATGACTACTGTGTCAACCCACCACAACTGCACTGGAGTGTAGTCTGGCATTTGCACTTCCTCATGTAGAGAAGGGTATGTCCATGGTGGGAAACAGCCCAGAGCAGCCCTCCCTGCAAGGGTTCACACACAGGAGCTGTCAAGAAAGAGAAGCCCAAGCCGCCAGTCCAAGAATGCAAGTTCTGCTCTTGGATGAAGTAATTCCTTTGCCTGGGGATTCTCTTGGATTTCATAGTCCTCGCAGATGCCCAAATGTTCATGATGCTAGTAAACACTGGCTTAAGCTTAGTTTGCTCAAAGATACAGTAAGCCAGATCCATGACTAATGCTGATCTGTATTTTTTTTTTTCTTTCTCTCTTTCTTTTGCTGGAAATTAAGCAGCTTTTCTAAGATTCAGCAAATACCAAATAGCAGCAGCCTGTGTGCTAAGCTCCCATCTCAGTGTACTGCTGACTGCAGTAGTTTTCTGCTGAACAGAGTCAAGATCTGATGTTACTACTTTAATGCTCTACATGACTCCACTGTCCATTTTTAAATTTACTGTTCAAAATCTCTGCCAGTTAGATTGTCTGCCAGTGGACACACAGGAGACAATTGCCAGAAGAAATGTTTTAGTTGATGACGTGGATTCTCCCAAGGAAAAAAAAATCAGACTTCATATACATTTATTAGAATTTTAACTTTCCCTTCTGCTGGCATCATCCTTGTCTGAACCAATCAGTCATATGAGTGAATGAAGCTATTTCTTTCTTAGTCTCAGGAGAAGGGAAAGGAGAACTCAAAGATTTCTATTTTTACATTCCTGGGAATGTGTTGGTATGATCATGAGGGGGATCTTAGATACCAAGGAAAATGTCTTCTAAATTTATTTGTATTTTTCTTTAAAAGGAGCATATACTGAATCCTCCTTTTTGTTGCTGAAAATTTTGTTGTACAGCCTGACTTGCATACTTGGAGAAAAATCTTTGACTGGAAATAAATGTTCTGCACTGCAATATGAATGTTTTTGTTCACTAAAACCTGCTTATTCCAAGAAGACTTGGAAAACCTTGGAAGAAATTTATGCTGTGTAAGATGCTTTGTTTCTGGGTGTGACGGTGCACAAATAATATATATCTGACATACTTGGGTATGGAGTTACATTGTTCTTGGCAGTCTAATCAGGAAGATATTTAGTGAATGTTGTCAGAGCTGGGAATGGACCAGAGCACATACTTATAAAACAATAACGTAAGAGCAACTCACTTTTCCTTGAAATTATAATCCATCTGAGTTTCTTAGTAGAGATTATTCTTTAAAACTATATATAATATCTGAAATCATATCTAGAAACTCCATTTTGATTAAGACTTATACAGCTATTTATTCAAGAAGCTGTGTGAAGGATGAAGTGCAGTGACTAAATCCAGCAGCTTCAGTTGCTCATTCTTAGGGCATATTTTAGCTCCATTTGCTGTCACAGTGGTAATGAATGCAGTGTACTTTTCAGCATAATTCTGTATTAATTGAACATATTCTTAATATATTCTCAATATTTAACTGTATAGACATGTCTTTTGAAACCTGTGAAACTGTTTTCAGCTTTTTGCTGTGTCTTACAAGAATGAAAATCCTGTAACTGAAAGTAGATTTGGTACTTTTGATTTATTGTCTTGTTTGAAAGTGTATGTGAAAGAGCTTCCCAGTGATGCTGCACTCAGAAAACATAACTCTTCTGAAGATAAAAGAAATTGTAATAATCCTTTCACTAGCTAATTTCTACATACTGTAAATGGATTGCTGTGTATCCTAGGAAAATTGCTCAAGGATAAAAGAGTTTGTGACTTTTATTTAGTGCCTTTTGTGCAGTGGTTCCTAGACTAGATGGAATGATTAATAAATTGCTGGTTTTCTATCTTGGAGTGAATCACTTTAGCTGTATCTGAATAAGTGAAAAATCGTGCAACAACAAAAAAGTTTTTTACAGAGAAATTAAATATTTTGAACATTGCTTTTGGTACTTGATTACCTAATGCACCCTTTTTAAATGGAATAAATCATTTTACTGTGGTTTAGAAGGGGAACACTTGGGATATCATATAGAATTCCAACATTGTGAAGCACTATATTTATTAAGATGCCACAAATGATTGTGCTGGAGAAATACATCCCCTTCTTTTTCACCCTGTTGTGCTGTGACAGCAAGTCTATAGGATCAGCTCAGTGAAGTGGAACCTGCACCCTATGAAGCTGAGCAGTGGGGAGAATGAAGCCAAGGGGAGATGATCAAGACCCAGTTGCACCACTGTAGTTATACCCAGTCTGCTCCAGTTTTATTTTCTAGAAGTCCATGGTATTGACAGTATTTCCATGAAGTTGGGAGAACTGGGGTAGATGCTGAGGAAGCAACATGGCACTTTTGCGCCTGGAACATCACACTGGTTTTAAAGCATATTTTGATCCTTATTTATTTTTCCTCCCTGAATTAAAGTGTAAAGTTTCTCTGACAAGGATGTAGGTCAAGTGTTTCAAGATTCTTACTAGGTATGCCTAGGCCATATTTTCCAGGCAGAACACGAGGCATTCTGTGTTTTATTTTCCTAACTTGGTTTGTGTCCTTTGTGCTCATCAGGTTTCCTCTAGGCTTTTAGCCATCTCAGCTAAGCTCTTTTGTATGTACAGAATGCTTAACATTTATACAGGCTTGTTGTTTAAAGGGGTTTTTGAGCATGTTTTTGTCAGTAGAAAGCAGACTTTATCATGAACTGTGCTTTTGGTGATACTTGGAGCGAGCAAACAGGGTTCATAGTTCACACAGTTTACTTCTGTGTTCAGCAGTTCCGGCACAGAAACCAAACAGCCGTATCTGTTTAGACTGCCTCCATTCTGCTGAGCCTTTGTAGCCCTGCCAAAGCTCTCCACATCACTGAGCCTCCCCGTGAAAACCAGAGAACACTTCACTTTGTTAACAGGGCTGAAAGCCACTCACAGTGTGGGATCTGGGGAGCAAAATTCTTTCAAGAGTGAGTTACACTCAACCAGTTAGAGTCGTCAGAGGAGTAAATCAAAGGGATTATTTGTTTTGACTGGTGCCTGATTTGTTTTTGCCAATAATCTGCTCAGTCAGAAAATTTTTAAAAGCCCCTTAATTAAGTGTGATATTTTTATAAGCGAAAAAACAGGCAGAAGAATCTGGTTTAGCTTTCACTGTGCCCTCCATGCAGAAACTTTATCATCTGAACCATACTAGCTTCTTTTTGTTAAGTCCTATAATGAACAATAATCATGCTTTAAAAATTGGGTGAGAAGATTACAGTTTGTATAATCAAGGACTTTAGCAGGGGGCAAAAGATCATTCTTATATCTAAAAATCTGATCATGGGAACTGCTTTGCTTCTATAAATTGTTTATAAGGAATTAAAAACAAGGCGACAGAAATGTAGATACCATGATATACAGTGGTCAAAGCACAATAATTTTAGGGGGAAAACCCCCTTACCTTGTTTTTCAGTTTTCTCAGCATTTGAAAGCAACTGCGATGGAATATAACTTTACTTCAGAATTATTAGCAAATATCCTTACAAATAACCACGGAGGAAACTTCACCTCATCTCCGGCCTTTTTTTAGCAGGTTGTGTTTGTAAAGCTACTTAAGGAAAGAGAATAGGAATGAACTATTGCTCAACATTGTTAAAGTTATTAAAAATTGGGCTGATACAGTAGATGTTACTAGCTCAGAATTCTCACTGTTGAGCTACAAGACATTAATTTTTTGATTATGAACTTAGGAAACATTCAATTGAACTAGATAAATAGGCTATATAATGGCAAGTGAAATTTATGAGGCACTGCCACTGTGTAATCTTTGCTAAAGAGATTTCAGGAGATAAAGCAGGTAGATGTCTTTATAATTTTATCATTAATATCAGATCAGTTGTACGTGATGAACTGGAAACATACCTAAGCAATATTAAAGAATAGCATTCAGCTAAATTATAGTGTTTATAGCTGGAAAATATTAATTCCATGAGTCCTGTAGGATTCAAAGTGGGTTTAAACACTTACCATAGCTTTATTAGATGGGGTAAAATGTGCTTGAGAGAACATTTGAAAATTTGATATTTATCCAACAGCAAGCCTGAAGGAGAGGATGGGAAGAACCAGCAAGTTAAAGATGTGATGGATGCCAGCTCTGACTCTACTCACAAGATATAAATGTATCTGTGTGAAATTACCATGTTCTCTCTCTCGTTCAAAACTGTGTCTTTTGGAAGTTCACTTGCAAGTGAATATTTTTTTAGCTTATGCAAATTTTTATCAGAACAGAAAATGCTTTGAGAAGAACTCTTAGGGGACACTGCCACTCTATTTGCTTGTTCATTATGATAAATGTTTATAGTGTGTTAGTTACAGTAGCAAATAATAAAAAAGCTTTAATACTCATTGCTACTTCAAAATCAAATGTGAGGACCAAAACCTCTTCGCATTTGCTGGATCAGGCACTTGGGCTCATTTTTTGGGGGGAAGTATTTTTTCTGAAAGTGGTCCTGTTAACCTGGGCAAATTTAATCTTATTAAAGGAGTCAGAAGTTAGTTGCCTTTTAACCAATACAATGTTTCATCACACTGAATGTTGGTGGTGCCACCACCTGTGACCTTGACTATTCTGTTCTTTCCTCTGCCACAGTAGCTGCAGCTGTGACACAGCACTGCCTGCGGCATTTTGTCATCCTTGTCAGTTTTTAAGTTCAGGTCACTGAGCACCTTGCAATAAGGACTGGTAGTCTGAAGCTGATTACATGTTCTAGAGAAATGCATGAAATGGGTTTATTGCTTTGGCTTTAGTCCATGTTGCTGAAAAGTTACCATTTGTGCTGGTAGTAGGGTAGAATTTCATAGGCACTGAAAAGTCTAGGGTGCATTTTCTTAATCTTGAAACCCAGATACAGTTATGAAGTTACCCCCGTGGGAATATTTGGTACTTGCCAAATTTACACTCCAAGAAAAGGAGACTGAGCTTTGTTTTCATCTGGAACAAAGAATATTATTTCCCTTGTAATTTTGCTATATGCAGATAGCTGTAGTTGTGTCCATTGGATTCCAACTTTTCAGGACACTTAAACAGAATAATAGGGTACTTACCAAAGATTTTACCACTGAAACTAGGGATGTGAGAAGTGGATGACACATAGGGAGCAATTAAAATACTGCTTTGTAAAAAGTTTAGAAGTACAGATTTTAAAATAAAAGTTCCAGAAGTTCAGAGCAAGTACAGAAAGCTGTTTGACAAAGTGGGGGAAGCTGAGGGATTAAAATCACTAAGAGGATTTTGAGGCATGGGGAGTGACATGGTTGGGCAGTAGAAAGAGAAATCCTTTACTCTGTCATGTTTAACTGTGGAATTAGGATTGTCAGAAAAAAGGAGGTTACAAAGGGGAGGTAATGAAAAGGATGGAGGGAGGTGTGAATCACGGTACGTGCACAGGGAATTAAAACAAGAATGACTTCACAGGATAGCAAGAGACAGAAGACCCAAGTTTTTTAAATCCTGGCAGAGAGAGAGAAATGAGAAATGTCAGATAATATATTTGACAATCTCTAACTATTCAGTTCTTGTAAAATGGAAATCTGTTCTCAAAGCCAGCATTCCTTGCAGGCTGCTCTGGGTCCTAGAGGTGTCTGCCAGCTGGCTTTCTCATGTGCTCACAAACACTCCTCTTCAGATATTTTGCTGTTGATGGTTGCATATAGATTTAAATTCTCCAAATGTAGTATTTTTTCAGCCATTTCTATGACTAATATTTTCAAGAGCAGGTAGTTCTTTTGTTTCACTTCCTTTCCCAGGCTAATACAGAGGTTTTCTGAAATTGAATTTCCTTGAGCTGCCACACCACCACATAATGAAATTCCAAGGATTTGTTGCCGTTTTATGTGTCTTAGATGGGACTTCACCTGGAAGTCCATCTTTAGCTTCCAATTTTCAGTCCTGCAAAGGACTGAATAGAAAAGGAATAGTATTTATCACTTTAAAGGAATTCAGTGGGAAGAACACAAAATGTAGGCACAGGTAGGGAATGACAGGAAAGGATTGTAGAATAATTCTTTCTGTAAGTGGGTTGGTGGGAGAGGAAGAAAAATGACTGCACATAACCTGAATAATTGCTAGAAATAATCTAAGCAGGGATTATTAGATGGAATATCATGAAAAGATTCCTGACCATGACATTTTGCTGTCTATAGAATGGCTGATTACTCAACTCCCTGAGTTTGCTTTGTTTATGTTTAAATGTTTCAAATGCTGCAAAATACTGACAAAGAGAAAATTTTGCTGTCATGTTCCATCTCTTCTGCCTCTAGTTTTTAGTCTGGTTTTGTTCATTCCAATAGCTTATTAAATTAAATTCTACTTTAAAAGGCAGAACTAATTTCAGTGTATGAAATCATTACCTTTGCTCAGCTGTCTTGTTACTGGAGAGGCCTTGAGACATGCCCAGTCCAGAATTATGGGCTGTCATTATTAAATCAGTCTTGCTGTTGGGAACTGTTGCTTGTTCTCAAAGCTGATTTTTCTTTTTTCTGTACAACCAGGGGTTTTGGTTTATCTCCAGTTAGTGACCAAGACAGAAGCATGTCACAACTAGTAACAGATATTTTCATTTATTTAGTGTATGATTGTTTCCATGACCTGGAAAGTTCAGGAGAAAAGCATAAAAGAGAAACAAATTAGTTTCTAAAATATCTGCATATGCAGCATGCAAAAGAGTGATGATTTTCATTTGATAATTGCCCATTTATGTAGCAGATAGTGAATGAGCCAAAGGTAGCAATGGCAGACGTTATGCAGCTGTTGGGAGCAGACTCATTGTAATTGTCTTTATAAGATACTTCTGGAACTGGCTGAACTTCTGCTGGCCTTGCATTTGCAGCCTTCTACATCTTTGATGCTGCTTTGGTATTCAAAATGTGTAGTTTAGTATGCTTTTCTCTTGCTCATCCAATCCTTTGATCACTTCTGTTTTGATGGAAATTGAAACTAGCCTGGACTGTTTACAGCAGTTCTCTGGAGGTGATGACTTCCACCTTCTGAAATAATCCATCTTTTCCCAGCACGTATTTGAGGGACCTGCTTTTAGAGCTCCTTCAGATGCTTAATGATGTAATAAAATCTAACAAGACAAGGTATTCTACCTTTTAGGGCAATGTTAACAGTGACATTATCCAAAATGGTACATTTTGCTGAATTATGTGAAAGCTGCAACAAAATTCTTTTAAAGACACTTTGTCCAACTTGGGGATAAAGGGGGATCTGGTTATATTGACATCTAAGCCTCTCACGGCTTAGATGAGAGATGAACTGACTTTCTGCTGTCTAAGAAGTGTTACATCACGAGGGTACTGAAAATTTGAGGACATTTG